>CM052205.1:10965811-11498100 GCA_028454225.1 Lasioglossum leucozonium | reverse complement strand
CTGGAAACGTTCACAACACATAACACCGTTGACGTTAAACATCTTTCTTATCCCGCTTTTCTGTATACTGTAGAGGTCGCTCGAGTCTCGTGTAATTCGTATTTCGCTTGTCGCGCCTATTTTATCCAATGATACAAATGATTCTTGCCGCTTTGGCCATAAGACGTAATACAAATTCCGGCCAGGTATGTGTGAGTCGTGAACACACTCCTCTTCGCTACGCTCACCTCGTCGCTCCACTATAATCTCGTGGAGCGCTTCACTATATTCTCTGCTCGTAGTAATTGTAAATCTGTCTTCTAAACCGTTACGAATGGTGACGACAGTGCCGCCAAGTAGTCGATATAGGAACTAAACAAAGGCCTTCGTACAGCGCCAATTGACGTAGCGGCAAAACGCTCAAACTGGTAGCCAAATTTACCGACAGCCAGACATAATGACATAAACCGCATACCCACTAATGGTAACATCTCAAGATTCACTCCTATCGCCATCTAGTGGTATCTTTTTGGAATGAACGGATATCTACCGTCGGTAAATTTGGCTACCAGTTTGAGCGTTTTGCCACTACATCAATTGGCGCTGTACGAAGGTCTTTGTTTAGTTCCTAAATCGACCACCGCGGTGCTGCCAACACCATTGATGGCGGTTTATTCGAATTAAAATTTTATGCTAAATGAAAAAGAAGCTTAGTTCGTAAGAAAAATCGAATTTTGTATTAGAAAAATATGATATCGAAGGAGGTGGCACAAAAATTCAGAAGTGTAACTTAACGACAAGTCAGACAACCGAACAATATTTTTGTTTTTCAAATTTTCACTATTTTTGCAATTCCAAATCAGTACAGTAACTCACTGACAAGTTATTTTTGCGGGAATCAGTAGTATAACTCTACGACAAGTTGGACTTTCGAGAAAAATTGGCGGTGCAATAAATATATATGCAGATACGTTTATTTATTACATTGTCTTTATTTATTAATTGTAAATTCATACATAAAATGTTGTTATTGTACATGTACATAACTTATGTTCTAAACATTTATAACACGAATGTTGACTGACTCAGGGAGACTGAAAACGCTGTGAAATCTAGGTCCCTCAAACTCAGACGTCAGACACACACCTTTTGTGTTGCTATAGTTCTCTAGCTGGCCGTTTCATTTCCATAGAGTTCTGTCGAACTAAGGCATTTTCTCTGTAGACTCTGTAGTTGATAATTCAGAACCGTAGCCAGAAAAATGCATTGTATCTGATTGTATGCAATGTGTCTTTTCGCGGAGCGAATGATTCGTGCCACCATTTGTACAGTATCTTACAGTGTAAACTGGAGGAATCATTTGTTCTGATACTTGGTTATGACTAACGGGTCATTAAAAATAGATGTGTAATTCATTCTCTTACAAAAATAATTTATATTTTAAATAAAAATGACTTCACCGTTGTAAGTAATTAATAATTAAATGTTATGCATGATAAATGAATTGTGATTTTGTTCTATGTATTTGATCTTACATACTGGTTTTTTCTCAAATCATTCTTTTGTCTAGTATGCTTTCGCATTTTCTACATTGAAAGTCATAGTTACAATTGAGTGCCTGTATTCAACATTATTATAGTAGTACGTATAATACATTATATACAATATGTTAATGTTTCTTCACCCACAAGAATAAGATTTATCTAACGTGGATAGGAAAATGAAACTATAGCATTTAATTTTACAATAGTGGAAGGCGGCGTCACGAGTACCAGTCTCAGGTAATATCCATATTGAATCTGTCATATACTTTATATGTGACAGAGATAAATAAATATTTTGAAAACTGTATTTCTTGTTAAATACGAACGATAATCATTACTTTAATCAGCCTTGGATGCGTTTTTTAATTAACTGCGTATTTATTTTGATTTCGTGGAAGAGCGAGATCTCAAATTTTTCTTGGTAGCTTGATCAACTTCTGGTAAATCGTCATCTTCTGACAGTGCAGGTTTCTTTCCTGCAAAAAGATAAAAATTTTTAATCGAGAACTAGTATTTTTATAGTTTCGCAATAATTCAATCAGATGAAATTGTCTCACCTTCTTTTTTCTTCGGCTTTTGTTTCGGTTTTGTAACTACTTGTACAGTGGTTGTATTTTCCCGAGTACGTTTCAGTTGCCTCGTAATGTAAATGTAAGAAAGATACGCTTGGAAGACAATGATGAGAGCTAAAGCCGGGAATCGTACTAGGGGAATATTAAAGTTTCCAGCATCATAATCAAATACATTTTCCACTTGACTTAAACCATACAGGAAAACCAAAATTGCAACGGCAAATGTTGCAATACGTACGAAAACGTACATCGAATTTGCAATAAGAAATGTAACTGTAAAAAGAAACAATGCGGTATTAACGTGCATGTTCTATTGCATACATTGGTCTACATATTTTTGAGATACTTACGTTTCGTCATCTTCTCCCTTTTACTAACAAAGTGTATGATTCTAGCTCCATGAAGCATAATATCTCCCACATAGTGCAAAACCAATAATAGTATTCCTACTTGTTGGAAGCTGGAAAACATTTATACAAATTGTAAGAAATGAATGAAATAGCAATGTATAATAGATTAAAGACAATGTATAATATCTGAATTATACTTGAGCATGTAAGCGGCAACGGTGAAGATTAATCCGATGGTTGCTTGCACAACACGTGGCAATATGTCTTCTCTCTTCACTCTTTGGAAATACAACTCAGGATAACAGTGCAGCCAGTAAGAAAGTTGACCGATGAAGAATAGTTTAGAAGAGAAGGTTAACAGAATAGGGTAAGCTTTCCATAGCGACGTTATGTTTAACAACAGTTCTTCTCTGAAAGAAAAAAAGTTTAATATACATTCGAGCAAAGGTACGAAGCTATAGCAGAATTATTGGAATTAACTTCTTACCTGATAATTATGTCTATGCCCCATATGACAGACAAAGCATAAAACAAAACTAATTGACTAGATTCGTTGAATTTAGCTAGTTTCACCTTACTGAGATGTAGACGTTTAGAAATTTTCTGAAATTACAAGTAACACTTACATTATGTGTATTTAGAAGAAAGAAAAAACTAAATAAAATAAGGAATATTACTTACATCAAACACATATTCTTGGAACACAGCATGCATTACAATCGTGATCAAAAAGTAGAAGAATACAGCACAAGCATCTTTCCAGCCAGTTGTATACTTAATTGGTGCAGTTGGTTCTTCTATGTTGGATGTCGCGTTATGATGAAGAGCAATAAATGTGTATGCCCATGGTGATGTGGCCTATAAAAAAAAATTTACATATAAAATACAGTATACATTGACGAATATGTCGACGACTGTAATCAGAGCTCTAATTTATAATCGTTATCATAGTGGATAAATTGTTATATAGTTTAAAAAAACGCTGTTTCTTATCGAGTCATCGAACTTATCGCTAGGCAGCGGCGACAGTTAGTAACATATGGTTATTCTGCCAACGATACACATGCACAGAAAAATGTGTAAAACGTTCACCGTTCGAACGACTCGATGTCGTCCGTTTAATCGTATCGAATGAAAGAAGGAAAGAAAAATAATCGCTGAACCCCGAGAAAATCTCGTTAATGTTGAAGAAACTGAGCACTGACCTGCACCATTAGACCAGTCACAAAGATTAAAGCCACACACGAAACAATATCTCCATGATTCTGAATGACAAACTCGTGACTGAGTATCGGAGGATTTTTATTCGAGTTCTTGCGACCTTTTATCGTAACCATGTTTGCAACAATATGACAGATTAACTATCACGAGATTGTCGGTCTACCGCCGGAAAACTGTTCGAACCGAGTGACGCGAAGGACTCCACCATCGAACGACAATGCCAGTTCTCTCGCTTACACCGACGGACCAACACACAAAACCGGCAGCGTATGGAACCGAACTGGCCAACGTAGGACAATGTGGCACTTGTCTATATACTCGTTGGCACCACGTGAATCGAAATAATACTAAACACGCTCCGTAAGCTTATCTAAAGATACTTGAACGACTCTTCCACGTTTCTATCGTATAGAACGATAGTATAATTTTATTTGATGCGATAACGATTATTTCGATATCCAGAAACATCGAGACGTAATCATACATACGTTGTGTTGTCTTCAAGAGCGACAGGGTTACACATTACTATACATATGTTAGATTGACATATACATAGACATAGATATACATTGGTAGATTGGATACATTTTCATAAATAAATTTAGAAAATTATTTATAGAATCCTGTGTTCCAGTGATTTTTTAAATATTTTAGTGAGCTATAAATGCACAAACATTCGCAGTCTGACTATTTATGCATGTATCTATGCATGTACTTAGGTGTATCGAGAGAATATTTGCACACGTAGAATTTTCATGATAATGTAAATGTAAAAAGTTGCATTTTTTGAAACGTTAAAGATTTATCATTGAAAAATATAAATATATATAACGAGACTCTTGCGAGCAGAGAAAATATGTCCGTTTATTTGATTTACATTATCGCAAAAAAATGGATGTGCTTACTTACCGAGCAATCGGTATCAAAATGGGAACTATACGTATGAAATACAAGTAATCATAACATACACTTTTATTGAGAGCATTAGGTACATTCTCGGTGATCACGATATATATCACGATATATGTACTTATTACATGCGTCGTTACGCATTTGTTTTTGAAATTGTGCAATTACCACAAATATTTCGCGTGCGAACTTTGAACTATCGATGAATGAATATAATTACGGTAAATATAGTCATGCGACGACGGTAAAGTGAAAATACATGTTCAACAATTTGATGTTGGAGTAAAATAACACATCTGTTACGCTATACGTATTACGTCACAGACAAACTGTAAATTCATTGATCAACAATGAGTCGAAAATATAATGTATGTATATCTGTAATCGTAAAAATAATATATATGTATATACATACACATTATATATATATATACTCTTTCACCATTAATCTTTAGTTGTCTATCGGTTAGTACAATACTAGTTCCAATCGTCGTATAATTAGGCCAAAAGAAGTTTCTACTTTCCACAGTCGACGGTGCAAACAGGAGATCTTTAAATTTCTATTGTTCTTGCAATCGTATCTTCACGGAAACACTTTATTCTATAGTAGTTGTCCATCTGGAACGATTACTTAACGTCATTTATTTGCCTCTCAACAACATCTATTAACTTTACAGTATTTTAAACGATTCACAATTTTTTAGCAACGATTTCGAAGAAGTAATTTACATGATCTTTCGTTAAATACGTATACGACTTCCTTACACGAATATATTTTAAATTACGACTCAACGCTTTGGGATAAGCGTGCACGATTAATATGTGCCGTGAGAAAAATTACTTTGTAACTCGAATCGATTCGATAATTTCTCCTCTACCGCTACTTATCGTACAATCGAATAGTTACATATGGAAAATTTAACTAATCACGGTAGCTCGGAAGATTCTTTTTTATTTTTCGTCGTAGCTTTGTCGCCGCGCAACCCGTATTTTACATTAAAAGTGGACAAACGTTGTCGATCGCAACAAAACGTTTCCAACGTTGTTATCGGTATTATTTCGTATCGGTAACATCGATTAAGTTTATAAATATAATGTAAATTGACGTGCCTCTCTCTAGAATTTCGGTAGGAATAATGATAATAATCGTAATAATAGTAACGATAATAATAATCATAATAATAATTAATCACGACGATGACAATGACAATAATAATAATGATAATAATAATAATCTACTTTTAGTATTTATACGACGACTCGTTTCAGATAAATAGAATTAAATCTAAATACTCTTGTGGTCACAAGCCTTAAATCTTAGCAGAAATCTTTTAATGTTACACGCAACCAGCACGACTCGGGCTTTTGGGCATACCCTTCGCGTCGTCCGACGTTGCAAATTATGTTTCGAGGTAGACAAGTATATTCTTCTTAATAGCTTTTCGTAGCTATTGGTAAAGCTAAACCAAAGGATAATGTTTTCATCAAAGGAAAATGCCACGTTACGTTTAATTTTATATCTTAGTAGACCACAAATATAGCCTAGTACATTTATTCGCGAGCTAGCGATTCATGAGAGCGGTGTGTCCGATTTCGTGATTCCATGGATTTTTCGTGATTTCGTGATTTTGTGATTTCGCGTTGCAACTAAATCTTCGAAGCAATGAGAGTAACGCATTCTTATTCTAATCAACTTCGGTCAACGTTCAACATTGCATAAGTAAACCAAGTGAGTGCTAGATATGTCGTTTGTCTTTCGATTTCTTCCAACTGGTTCAACATTCTACACGGCGGATGACGGTGAACGCGATGCCAAGTATGCTAAGCGTTTCACAGGATTCGGCAATCACCAAATCTGCGAGTTATTCGACTCGAATATCGTACGGTCAGATCGTCGCACTCGGCTCCGATCCTATGTCCTATCTTAAATCTTCTTTCATTATGTATATGTATACCATTCAATCATTATACGGTTTACTCTTGAAACGATGCATATACGGTCACTGTGCATATAAGATGCACACATTACTGAACAGCGAATGGCACTGCTATAACAACTCATCTTTTCACTGGTATCGATGAAAATGCCTTCCTAGGCGTTCTAATAACTCGCTTTGTTTTCTTACACTATTCAGGTATAATAGCTTACCTTCGCTTTTTTTTCAGGTACTATTTTTGTACCTATTTCTCACCTGAGCTTAAACCGCATTTAAAATACATAAATTCGATATTTTCAATAAAATATATATATACATGTATATATATATATTAATCTGCATTCTTGTCCATGGCAATGGTGTGTGTAATAATCTGTCGTTTATTTAGATAGTTCACATTCAGGTTTTTAACGCGCATTTCTTTATCGATTAATTAAACACGTAGACGACGACAGGTACACGCATATACATAGTGATTTTTCCAGTGGTCGATATAATAGGCAACTTATATTAAAATTTGTTTGTAGAATATCGTGATTCTACGATATAACTACCTAGCTAGCTTGATCGTTCTTCTCGAAAGTAACAACGTAACATGATTAACATAATGCCATACAATACTGTCATACTCTGCAAAAACATCTACGTTCGACGTACGATTAACATTGTACAGTTTATTACGGAACATTACCTTATACTGTATATTCTGCGATGTGTAATTTGTAGCTTAGACGAGAGGTGGGTCATTTTCGAGGTCCATTTCTTCGACGGTTATGTAAAGTCCCTCCTCCTCGTAGGTGGACTCGTGTTTCGCTAAAACTTTGAGTAACGGCCGCAACTTCATCCACCACTGATACGTTGGAATGCGATGGCTGCGCAATTCAAGAAGTATCGTTCGAAATTTTCAAAGTAGAAAATGAGGAACAATCGAAAGTTCCAATTGTAAACCCTTTTAAATAACATCGTTTTACGTTTTCGCGTGTACTTACTCAAAATCGGTGACTTCGATAAGTTCGGAGAACGGCGTGAATCTGTATTGCCTCCGTACAATACCAATCATCACTGCGGTATCGTTATCCGTAGTTAACGTTTTGCCCTCGCTATTAGTATGCTTCTTCAACTGTTCGCTGAACCAATCGACCGCTTTGGAACCCATTTTCGTACCCAAGTTACGGTCGAACGGAGTTGGCGAGCCACCTTGCTGCATGTGTCCTACAATCGATATCAAACGATACGATAAATCATTTTTATTCGTCCAAAACGTAATGCATCAAACCGGTTAAGCATACCAATAATATTCATTCTACAGCTGAAAAGACCCTTTCCCTCTTCGCTGAAAAGTCTTTGCATAAAATCTGTACTATAATTCAAATTGGCGTTTTCATTTCTCAGAATAAGACCTCTTTGTACACCTTCAGACATTTTCGCAGCCATTGCGATCACGTCCTGATTCAAATCTTTGATATTGAACTTTTCCTCGAATATATACGCCGCATCGGCTCCTCCAGCTAATCCAGCGACAGTTGCCAGATAACCACAATATCCACCCATAGTCTCGATAATAAATACTCGGCGTTTTGTACCTTGCGCCGACTGACGAATTCGATCACAGATCTAAAAACGATATAATACACGTTTAAACGCGAGAATTCGATTGGCTTCGCTATGCTGTTGTGTTCGTCGTACAATCAGAGTTCTATTTACCTCTGTAATTTCGTTCAGAGCGGTATCACAGCCTAATGAAAATTCAGTGCCCGGTACGTTATTGCTGATAGTTGCGGGTATCATAGCGATAGGAATTCGGAACTCCTCGAATTTATCCCTGCCTTTGAAGAATGTAAGAGCCGTTTGATAACCCTTTCCAAAAGAAAGTAACGATTAGTTCGAGTTCCTTCTAAAAGGGCTGCTCTTTTCTCAAGTTGATACCTCGAATCCTCCGATGATGAGTAACGCTTGAATTCCAAACTCCTTCAGTTTTTGAGCAATTTGCGGCAATTGTTCCTCTTTCGGAGGAGCTCGTTTTGTTCCTAAATATGCACCACCTTGTGCTACCCAGCCGGTGACAGAAGGCCAATCCATGAGTTTGAACTTTCCGGCCATTAGACCAAGTATTCCATCGCAAATGCCGTAGACCTAAGGATAATCGCCACAATTGAGACTATCGTTGGGTGTAAAACAAAATGCCAGTTGTAAAATGATACCTTATCTCCTCTATATATACAGTTCCTCACGAAAGAACGCACGGCAGCATTCATACCGCAGGAAGGCGATCCAATATGCATCACGCCTAACGTGTAATGGTCCTGAAACAAAATTCACGAATAATATCTCGGAGGATCTAATCGTCGCTCCATGCAGCGTGCATATAAAAAACGAACACATGTTGTAATATTTTGAATTCCGTCTGCTCATCAGAACGCTTGTGCTACAAGTTTGAAGAAAAAAAATCATGAAAACATAGCAGCAGTAAAATGATGATTCGAGGCTTTTTAAACTTACTTGTCCGCATAAAGTGAATTGCTGGTTTAGAAAGAGAAAATGGGGATGTTAGCAAGACTGTACTACAAGGCGTCAAAATACAATACTTAGCAGAAAAATAAACATGAAAATTTCTTTTTTAACAAATTTACCTTTATTAATGCGGGGCCATTACTCTCCTGAAGCAGTATTAAACAGTAAATGTAATAAAGGTAACTCTCTGCCTCGATAGAATTGTTAAATTATCGAACGAAAAACCTTTGAGTACCTCAATTTGGCGAAAGGTTTTAAGTTCGTGGTAATTGTTCGGAATACGCGTGCTATGATAACATACCTTGTTGGGATCATGATCCACCGGTGCTTTCAGACGAGTCAACATCTTGTATGTTTCCAAGTTGCGAGCAAATCCCCTGAGAATAGTTGAAATCGGTTTAAATGGAATCTTACAGGGTGCACCTGATAGTTTAAACTACAGCTACAACAGTATGTTTTGTCTTACTTTCCACGAAGTTGAACAGCTAAATCCCAATTTTTGTCAGCCATGGCTTGTGCCACCGCCTTGGTGCGACGAACGCATTCCATTAGCGGTAATCGGACAGATTGATTTCCATCCAACGTGACCACACACGCTTCTGTTTCTGGCGTAGCTTCCATTAGAGCCATTACAGCTTCTGCGCCCATTCGACAACCCTTTACATTATCGGTATTAAGTTAGTACATCGCCTTTGGAATATTGTCGATCGATCGACAATTACTTGGATAACAACGATGGAGAATAACTGACCAGAACTCTATCGAAAGCCGATGGATTACCACCTCTTTGAACATGGCCAAGGACAGTGATTCTAGTATCTTGTTGCAGCTTATCAACGACAACTTTATGAACTATTTCCGCCGTAATTGGTTGACCGCTTCTATCCACTGCCCCCTCGGCTACAATAATAATATTCAGACGTTGACCGGTAAGACGTTCCTGAAAAATAAGCATTTCAATTCACAGTACTTGCGCGGAATTCTCAATAGCTAATCGTAAAAATAATTTGTGTTAGAAGTAACTTTCAGATTTCATGGTCAACGTAAAATGTTATTAATAGACTGCAGACGTTCATGCATTCATGACAAACATGAGTAGCTTTGATTGAGTAAAATTTCAAAATTCTGTTATATTATTTTCAACCTATTAAAAATATTAAGAAAGAAAATAAATTTCTATTTCAATCGTTTGTTGTAATTCAAATAGATCATTTTTATTTTACATAAAGATCCGCTGTCTAGTTATTAAACAAAAGAACAGTGATAGTAGAGTGGCTAATATTAACTAAATCGTGTTATAAAACAACTTGTTATCATTTGTTAGACTTAAAGCTATATGACTATATTGTGCGCAATTAAGTGGTCTATGAAGTAAAAGAAGAAACCAAGTACAATTATGCGAATAAGCTTACCAAGGCAAACAAAGAATCTGAATTAAAATTAAAGAGGGACAACCTTCACCGCTCGGTCCTAGCTAAATGAATCAAGCATAAATTATCAAAAGAAATTTTTGCTTTGCGTCTGACTGTGCGAAACAGTAGGATGTATGTATAGCTAGTTTTACTGAACCGTATAAAAAATAATAAAAAAAAAAATAAATTGCGAACCTGCAACAACTTTTTGCACAGCTTGTTTGGCCAATCCTGTTCAGGTGGCCACTCTGGGATGAATACAAAGTCAGCTTCACAACATATGGCTGCCACTAGAGCCAGGTAACTGTAATGGTATGATAGAAAAGCTAACTAAAAATATTATCAAATGAAAGGGAGAAATTATGGAGTCAACAATTTTCAATTTTGATGTGGATGAAAAATAAGATGGATAAATGTAATCGCATATTTTAAAAGACTTCGAATTACACTTTTCGTACTCGATGTATCCGCAAACAACTTTTACATAGAACAATGTAATTTAGCTGTTCGGAAATTAGCATACTTTTCTTTTTCTGGCGAATCTAACTACAATAGCAAAGGAGCAGACACACGCTTTCGACAAAAAAAAAAAATAATAAATTCAATGACGTGTAATCAAATCTGGCCATAAAAGAGATTTTATCAAAGTTATAAATGTTCGATTAAAGATAGCATGATTGTTCGAAACGTGCCTGTTGCACAGCTTTGCAAACCTCTTCGACCCAATCACCTGTCGTCGGTGCTTCAGGTATGAAAGTATAGCATGCTTCCGCAGATAAACTCGAGGCTAACGACAGATACCTGAAAGACTCTAGTTTCATTATCTTTACTTTATATCTTTTAATTATTACAAAATTGAATTTTGTCTACCAAATGAAAAATTCTCCGAGATAAAACTCGGTCTCAGACTTGGCCATTCGATTATTTTCAACATAATTGGTAAGAGAAAATCAAAATAAATAGGAGGAAGTAATGCTGCTTTCCTTTGCGATACCAGAAACAGAAGTAAGCAACCAAAAATATAGGGTAAATACATATATATATATATAGATATATATAAATTACTGTATTGTTAAATTTAGTTAGTAAAAGACAACAATATGGTAAGAGAACTTGGGATTTCCTAATCAACATGCCTGCTCCAATTTTTTACATAGTTTATCAGGCCAGTCAACAGGCGGTGGTGATTCCGGGCAGAAAACAAAATCTGCTTCTGCAGCTAAAGCACCCACAATGGCCAGATACCTATCCGAAAATTGATCAAACTTGTAAACAATACTAGAGAATTAAGAGTTACGCAATTTATTAGAATCTATCTACCCTATTAATAGTACACTTTCCATTATTGCTGAAAAATCATTTTTCTATAAGGATTTTCATGATGTAATATCAAGAAATATATAAGAGATTAATTCGTGTCGCTTGCTTACCCACAATGGCGACCCATAACTTCCATAATGAATGTCCTTTGATGAGAGTACGCGGTACTAACGATCGCATCGATACTTTCGATAATACGATGCAAAGCGGAGTCCGTACCAATGGTCATGTCAGTTCCACAAAAATCGTTATCAATAGAACCGACCAAACCAGCAATATGCAAGTGCTGATACTTTTCTCCTTGCTCCTTAGTTATCTCACCTGAAGATCAAGGACGGGCATTAATTATGCAGCCAACATATACGTATAAGAACATAGAATTCTCACCTGACTCGACCAGTTCTTTCAACAAATCAGCGTACTCTTCCTTGAAAAGATTTGCACCGGTAAGAGAACCATCACCGCCGATCACAACTAGATTAGTAATACCACGAGTCACTAAATTTTTTGCAGCTCTCCTGCGACCAGCGCGTTCTCTAAATTCCATGCATCTTGCCGAACCTATTACCGTGCCACCCTGAAATATATATCAAACGATTACATTTTATTTATCGTTTCCAAATCAAAAGGCAGAAGAGAACAATCGTATGCGTACTCTATGGATGATGCAAGACACAGAGGACCAAGTTGCTTCAACAATGTTATTTCCACCATCTACCATCCCTTGGTAGCCTTCCTTAATAAAAAACACTTTACATCCTAGATAAATACCCATTCTAACGACTGCTCGAACAGCAGCATTCATTCCTAGAAGAAAATACATTACAATCACAATATATAGAAACATATATAAGATGTACATTTGATCGGTTAAACGGTTCGGTTCTTTACCTTGAGAATCACCTCCACTGGTAAAAACAGCCAGGCCTTTACCTTTATGGCTACCAGGTTTTATAAACCTTTGCGCGGCTATATCTTCAGCCATGTTGGAAGGACGATAATGGATGTTCGCCTGCAACGTAAACCGTCTTTAGCATCCAAGCATTTAAATTATATTTTGTAACTTGTTGTTTGCCTTGGTAGGTTGATAGTATATGTAATGACTACTGGATCTCTTTGCAAACTGGATGTATTGTTTGTCTTCTGCAGTCGGTGGAGAGTCAAAATAAGCTCTTGGAAACATCTGATCAAGATATTTATTACTACAGCAACAAATGTCCAATACATTTGTTATAAATTTAGCTCACTTGTGGAAATACAACGGATAATCTAAAATTCTGGTGGTACGTTTTGCCTTGTAAATCTAATCTAGTAGCCGTATCGATAGATTCTGTTTCCCTGTCATCCACCGATAATGTTTTTTGCGATGCGTCGATAAATTTTGCTTCTCCATTGCCTAAGCGAAGGACCAGGAACAGGTTTTTGTTATATTTATGAAATGTAATCAAACTACAAAAACAGTTTTGTAGCTGATAGGTTACTTTTTATCGAAGTGACAGAATGAAAATCTTCTTGGACGACTGTATCCATTTTTACAAGTACATTTTTCTCGTCGATGCACGTACACGAACAATTATCATTCGGGTCAGACATTTTTTAATAAGTGGGCAAAAATTTTAAGGCTAAAATTTGGAAGTCACAGAAACTACAGATATGTCAAAATGCGTATCGGTGACACACGAATATAGCAACTGATTATGTGCATTGAAATTGCAACTATAGCTTCCACAGTGGGTAAGGCATTAGGTTATTCAAGTAATATGAAAATCAAATGTTCAACGATAACGGTCCCGCAATATTATACACATGTATGAATACGGTATCCGTCGTTAATCGTGCGACGAGAACCGATGGGAAACCGAACGTTAATCTTAAAATAAACTTCTCGTTAACGTAAACTGACACTGGATATCGCGAGTAGACCGAGGCATCAATCGTGCGAGGATTATTTTCTCAAAAGGCATTGCAACACAGGAGTTGTTGTTCGAGCAGTCCTTCATATTTTAAAATAAAATCGCATGTACGTGCAAAGAATCAATGGAATCTGGCAGGGTCTCAAAGAGCCGTGCTTCAAAACATCGGAACAACAGCGAATCGCACAGTATATAGAATATAGATCATTCGAATTACAGCGTTCAAAGAGCGTGCGATGCATTTTTTTTTTTACTATTGCGAACACGTTACGTGAAACGGAGCAAGGACTTAGCGAAATTTGCAAAGACAGATGATTCGACGGGGCGCGTATCGGCCAGGCATTTTCAACTGCGTTTGGCAAACAGTGCGATACGAAATAATTAGTCGTCGAAAATGTATATACAACGTAACGTCACACTGTCACTGACAATTAGCTAACGCGCGATCGCGCATAGCGTAACGGAGATGGTACGGGATCGTGAATAGTTTTTAGGAGAGAGTGAGATATTCGTGATAGTTTATGGACTCACCGAGTAAAAATACTAGTTACGATGAAAATCGAAGGGCGGGCACAATCCTTTCAGTTTCAAAGCGAACGAAGAAACCGCGGTTATCCGGCGAGACGTCAGATACCGCTTCCACGTCCCGTGTCTGACTAAAACTGAAGGTGACCTTTATGTGTGCTTCTGCACACAGCCCCCACCATCGGTATCGGTTGCCTCTCCACACCCCACTCGGCGGACAATCAAATTTAGGAAAGGTCTGTAGATGGTGTTAGTGGGACGTTCGTCCAACCAATAACCGGCCTTCGACGTTACCACCGCGTCTTCGGAACTTCTTTCGAATCTTACTCGTTCGCAAACAGCTTTTTTACTCTTTAACGGTACGCGCCTTCTTTTTATCTGCTCTATATCTGTATCTATATCCATATTTATATCTATATCTAGATCTAGGCTAATACATATAAATTACATCGCTCGTACGTACGTTACCTTGGAACCAAAGAATGGCTACACCGACTTCAATGAAACTTCCACTAATACTTTATGCAAATAAGTATGGAAGTTATGAAAGTAGCGTAGGATGTATTGCATCGCGCTAACTTATTAAGAGGGTTCGAGCAGCAACGACAACAAACGAAGTCGGCGGGAAACGGTAGTCTAACGCGTCTTTCGTTGCACATGTTGCCCAAATTGTTGGAGATGCATCGAAGTGATGTACAAAAGAATCGCTAGCAATAAAACGCACCACAAACCGATCCACGACAAGGCTTTTCACAAGCTGTACGAGAAATTTTTTGAGTTCGATCGTTTGAATCTGGCACCTGATTCGCGCATACGCGTTGCGCGTCGGTAAAGCCGTGTTTCAAAACTCAACCAGCCCTCGCATGGACCCGAAATGCAGTTCTAGCTGAGCAAAACTAATTGCCGGATTACCATCGATTCGTTTATTATAGATTTACAAATAAATAGGTCAGCGGTTCAGCGAATAATCAATAAATGTATTTAATATACAGAATTAGAATATCAATTGACTTCCTTTCATCCAATTCCTCGTCCTTACATGTTAATTTAATACTACCATTTTTTTTTTATCACTTAGACATAGAAGCAAGTAAAATATAGCGATAAAAATAAGTATAGGAATAATAGTATGAACAATGAATAAGAAATAACGATGAAAATGATTTTTGCTTAGCTAGAATTCCATTTCAAAACGCTATGGCCCTGTTTGTACTTGTAGATATACGTACTCGCGTCGCAAACTACTTCGCGAATTCGGTTTCTCATCGAATTCGTGCAACAATTGCAGACGAGAGAAAAGAAATGGAGCTGCTTCGAGAGAACTCGTACAAATCCTTGATCCATCTTGCGCAATGATCGCGGAAGGAAGCTTCGTATGTACGTGTCGTTCGTCTCGTAGATCGTAGCGGTTTCAATTCCTAGAAGGCAACGTTACCGGGAGTCAACAATCGGGGGCCATTCCACGCGAAGAAAGCCAAATGAGAATGCACCAATCGTCGCTTCGGTGCCTCTGTCCAATACCGTGGTATACGAGTCGCTTTTATTTTAGTGCGAAATTATGGTACACATAATTCATTCTACTCGCGCCTCCCTTAATTGTCGTATGCATCCGATAGCGCTTCTTCGCGGCGAAGCTTTTTTTTTCTAATCCAACTATCTTACCGTGTCTCTCAACGTATTGTTCCGAGTTTAATGCTTAAACGTTAAACGTGTTAGTCGGATCGTTAGATATTTTCCAAGACCCTTTCGGAAGTCCACGCAAGGATCCAATTTCTTTCGATTAGGATAACTTGACGAAAAATCGTTAAAGGTCGACGTCCGAGCAAAGTTTTTCTAGAAACGTACGCCAGAATATAGGACAGAAGCAGTGGTCGAAAAGATCAAGTTTCTAGTCTTCCGTAATAATTGAGCGGTGTTACCCTCAGAGGCGAGGATGACGCATCGCGATGACGTTCGCATCCGCGCGTGCGAAGTTTCATTATAGCACGGTTAACCGGGTTCGTCGAAGAATTTCATCAGGCATCGTTTAACCGTTCAACCCTGAAATTTCCGGTCGAACCGTGTACTAACGTATTCGAACAGTCGTTTTCGTTCGTCGACGAAATACGGGTGCACCTTGTACAAAGGAACACGGCAGTTCTGAATAGGATAGAAATGTATAATTGTCGATTCAGTATGATACACGATTTCATCATTTCATACGCAATCACGACGCTTCGCGTCGAAAATTCGCAACTGCCTCGCGCGATTTCGGCGAGCGGAACTCGTTGCCGAAAAACCAAGCGAAATCGGTGCTAAGTGCTAAACGAAAGGAACGTAGAATGCGAAGCAAAACGATCGTGTTGCGTTTACGATCGCGTGTCGTTTATGGACGATGCAACGACGCGTCTTCGGAGAAACAATCGACGACACCCGATCGAGAATGATAGAACGGTAAATATATATGTATGTGTGTATATATATATATAATTAGTAATATACACGGGATGTCTCAAGCAACTGGAACAGGCCGTATCTTCTAAATGGTTGGAAATAGAAGAATACTGTTATAGATCAAAGTAAAACTGTATCGGACAGTACATCGTATGCAAACAATTTTATGCACTTTTCTGTATGTAGAACACAGAAAACTCCATCAATCGATGCAGACAAAAGCATAGGTTTCCATTAAAAAAGGTGGATTGTTGCATATTTCTGATGCACCGATACACAAAAGTGCATAATGTTATTTCATGCACCGCCCGATACCATTTAACTTTGATTTATAACAGTTTACTTCTATTTTCAACGGTTTAGGAGATACAGGCTGTTCCAGTTGCGTGGGACACCCTGCATATACGTATACGATAAAGTAGCATGAACGGTCGCACACAGACAACGCGAGATCGTATCGACAAAACGACAACGCTTCCAAGTAGTAAAACGCGCGTCTCTCAACCATGCTCCGCACGTTGGTCTTCGTCTTCCGTTGATCTCGATCGTATTCCGCAAGGTGTGCAGCATTTTGTCCGTTGGATTGAAGCTTCAGGCCGCGCGAAGCCAGAACGTCGTCAAAATTCTTACAGATTTTTGCGAACGGTCTTCGTACTCTAGTTACGAGTATAAATTGTGCAAAAAACGTAGCACGATTAATAGCACGGGTAGATAGATGGATAGATGGATAGGGTGGAGAGGTAGGCCCTTCTCGTCCGTAAAGGCACGCACCATACGCGGCAGTTCGCATACGCGTGTATAATATCTACAGAACTTTGTATGTATACATAGGTAGACAACCTCGAAAAGTCCACCAAGTCCGCAACATTCTGATCCGGCAAGGCTTCGACTCGTTTCCTTGTGCGACACTCGTTCGATCGGTTCTCCCGAATCTATGCGCGTCGAGAGCCGATTCGAAATCGCTGGGCGAATTCGATGCTCGCGCTCTCCGGGCGCCCTCCGCGTCTTCCACAGAGAAAGCGGTTTACTCGTATCGTAAAACCTGTGCGTGGCGGTTCAAACGAGTCCGAAGCCCGCGAACGAGTATGCAAGTACTCTCGTACGATCCGCAGCTCAAACTCCAATCATAAAATCGTACACGCCTGTTACGAGGACGACCATCCACGCGAAAGCATCGAAGCGCGACGACTTTTCGAAGTTTGGCTGTCGTCGCTCAGGACCCGGTACCTTCTCACGTTTTCCCAACAGCGAATTCCGCAGATGCCGGGATCGACACGGATCCCGACACAGCGGCGCCGTGGAAAGCAAGGCAACCGAGGTTATTACAGTTGTTTCTCTTTGTGTGTTTTTTTTTCAGACATTTTATCAGAATTTATTATTTCGTGTAAACGTTTATAATAATTATAATTTACAATTACGATGTTTGATGATAAATACAAATAGAACAACGGAAGATGGGAAGGGGAAACTAGGGAGATTCAATGGATGAGATGGATACGTGGAAGTGGTATGCAGAGGCTAGCTTCTTCGACGAATGGAAAGAGAGATGTGAGGGCCAGAGAGAAAGAAAGAAAGAAAGAAAGAAAGAGAGAGAGAAAGAGAGACGCGCGATGAACCGAGGAACATTGCAAATGGAATGAATGACGATGTTTCAATATTCGCAGCGGTACGCGTAATTATGAAACGGTTGGTTACGAAACAGTACCGAAAATATTGAAGACAAGACGAAACGAAAAGAAGAAGAAGGGGAGCAATGGCGCAGGAAGATGCGAACGCGAGCGAGCTACGGCAAGAAAGACGTTCGTATTGAACTCGCATCGATAAAGCGTACGTCTCGCTCGCGCGTCAGAGGGTCTAGCGTTGGAATTTGAAATGGGCGGAATATTAGCGGGAAATGAATAGAGATATTGATTCAGCGAGAAAACGATGGGATCGTATAAATACATCGTTTTGGACCTGCTGCGCGAAAACGAGACCATTCATCGTAGAAACTGGAACGAGTCTAATCGAGCGAAGTTGTCGACAAAACTACGACCGTAGTTTTCCGACAAGGAGAGACTCTGCACGCAAAAGGTACCCGGTCCCGCTCAGCCGGCCCATCCCTATGATCGTTTCAAAGACTCTTTCTCTCTCGAGGATCTGTTCTCGCAGCCCTTAGTCGTTTCATTCTCACTCGTTTGGTCTCTCTTGCATCGGTAAGTGGACAATCGGCGAGTGTCCGATCACTTTACGACTACTACCCTCGGCAACAATCTATTCGCTCCAAAGTCCCGCGCGAGTCGTTCTTATCATCATTATCATCATCATCATTATCATCATCGTCATCGTCACCATCATTATCATTAGCATCAACATCGTCATTCGCTTTGGTTGGCTTTCGTTCGCGATACGACAGAAAACATGGACACATCGAACGTATAGTACGTCGGGACACGTTTATCCACACACACACGTTTTTAATATCGATAATCGTTATTTGTTTTGCCATGTAGTATGTATTGTTGTGGTACACATTTAGGTATCGGTGTGTGTTTTTGTCTGTCTCTTGTGGAAAGTAGGCGCGAGAGCTTTCGCGTATGTTACACACATGCTTAAACGTATAGAATGCCGCACGAGGCGAAGAATTTGTGCGACACAATCGATCGATGTTCTAGCAACGACACAAGGATGAAACGTGAACCGAACCAGAGGCGGACGGTGGATCTCCAAGGACCTCGGAGCCGATTTACTTGACCAACGATCGGAATAGAGTAGTAGTAACGACAAAGCAAAATGAAAACGTAGAGAAACTGTTTGATCATTCGTTTATTTTGTATATCTCGTAGAAAAAAGAAGAAAAGTCGACTGGTGTCTGTCTCTGTGTTTCTCTCTGCGTGTATGCTTGTTTGTTTGTATGTATGCATGCAGGTGTGTGTGTGTGTGTGTATGCGTGCGTGTATAACATAAAAACAATCGGAATCGTCTGTCTTAATAGTTTTTTTTATTTAGTCGGAGAAATCTAACGTTTCTCACATAGAATTTATATGTAAAAACGTAAAAATGACTTTTCACGGCCCTCAAATAATTAGAAGCAATTAGTTCGTACATATATACATATCAATCCGCCCCTGGACCGAATGTATCCGCTGCATTCGGACGCGTCGAATGTTAATTTATCGTCGGATTCTTATATATTTCCATTATCGAAAATGGTTACGCTCGTCCTTTGCTTTTTTTCGAGGTTTCGGTCGAGGCAATTGGATCCACCTTTTACGCGTCTCTGAACAACCTTCTTTTTTTTTTCTTTTCTTGTGTTTTTCTTTTCTTTGTTTCTTTACAATCCGTTTTTACCCCGAGAAACCGGAAGAAGTTCCTTTCGATATATCACAACGATTACATTGAAACGAAAACGCAAAATGGCGTTAAATAAGTGGCGTTGTTTCCTCCACGAGTTCAAATTCAGGAACGTGTCGTTCAACGCGACGCACGTGCCCGCCAGGCGATCACGTACAACCGATGAAAATCATGGAAAACAACGAATATTCGAGTTTATCGACAATTTCCACGAGATCGATCATGGCCACGGAATGAACGCGCATCGCATATACGCATACACGCGCGCGCATACGTGTACCGCCGCAAAGAGAATCCGAGAAAGGACAATCCTTTGAATTCTCGCGTTCTCGTTTGTTTCCTTTCGATACGACGACAGGGTTTTGATCGTCGCGGTTGGTTCTGATATTTTGGACGTTACGCGTGTGTGCGCGAGACCGTGAGCGTGAGCGCGAGCGCGATTTAAACACATATACGGGAAGGGACAAGCAGAGAAACGATAGAAAGAAAGAGAGAAAGACAAAAACGACTGGTGTCCCGAAGAAAGCCGAGGTAAACGAAAAAGATCCGAGCAAACGAGGTGTACGAGTAAGGGAGAATTGGTCGAAGATCGTCGTGCATAATAGATATCGGTTGCTCGAAAGAACGCAAAAGCAGTGTTCCCTTTCCTCTTCGATATATGTTCGTGCATTGGAAACGGACGGCCGTAACGCGAGGAGGACAGAAAAGTATTCGAAAGAAAATCACGACGATTCGCTCACCTCGGTGTAGTAGGGCGTGATTACGCGATCGCGATAACCCACGACGCAACCTTAACACAACGATTACACGCGTATCCGATGAATCGTGTCCGTATAAAAGAAAACTGAGCGCGTCGACGGTTTCCGAACGGTGTTTGACAAAGCATAAGGGAAACGTAAATTCGCGTGGTAAACGGTGGAACCGCGTCGCCGTTCCACCAGTTTCTTCGACGCAACGCAACAACGGTTCGAATAAACGGAAGAGAGCGTGCACGGTTATACACATCCAAAGAAATGAGAAAAAAGTATCGTATGTAAAAAGTAATTCACCACCGATGTTGTTGTTTTTTTTTGGAACTTAATAACTTAATGTATTTTTACTCTCCTTTCTCCTCCTACGTTCTTCCCTTCGTATAATAATATCGTACTTGCTAGACAATGTGAAATTTAATTTAATGACAACTGGATATAATGTAGTTAGTTTCATGCGTGCTTTTTTCCCTTTGTCTTCGTTTCTTCTTGAACGTCTGTTTTTTTTTCATTTTAGCGAAATATTTTAGGTAAACGCTGTCCGAGCGAGTGCTCCGACATCTACAGCGGGAAGCCCTCCTGCTCCCGTTTGCATTCGCGTTTTCATTCTGGTTCTCGTGTTCTCGAGGAAACCGCGCGACACCGAAAGAAGCTGCAACGCGTCCTCGACAGCGGGTCGAACCGATACACGCCATTATGTTTCACGGGAAACTTTCTCTTATCAATCTTTTGTCTCTCATCATTTTCATTTTCCTCTGGCCGGCGGAGGCTCGGTTAGGCGCATCACCGTCGAGGCCGTCTCTTTGTCGTCGCGCGGCTTTCCCCGATAGCCGACAGTCGACGCTATACGCACAACAGAGTACACAGTTTTACATGTGTTATGTTACGTTACGTTTACATTCTATGCCGCGCGAAACGGGAACGGTTGGAAGAGGAAGCAGCTTGCGCGGGAGGGTCTTCCCGTGTATTCGTCGGACAGCGCTCTTTTCAGATGGTAAACAGTGAGCAGATCTGGGAGTGACAGTGGTGTCCCGTGGTTATATTCTTCGCATTCTGTATCTCGTACCGACTCGCGGCGACGGCGGCATTAAACGCTACATTCGATTTTTGCATTTCGATTATTTTCTCTCGGTTCTTTCGTTTTAGTCTCCGTATAAGTTTCCGGTCGTCTCTCTAGTTTACTCTAGAATAATTTTCACCGTATCCGAACAAGGTCGTACGACGAGACAAAGTTTGCGAAACAATAGTACTCTTCCTGTCCATTCCTCTGATCCATCCACAATTTGCTCCTTCCTATTCTTCCGTACAAACACGAGTCGATATAATGTTTTTTTTCCGGAGAAATTTTGGGCTCGAAATTGGACGATTCTCGCGCGACTCGACCGTTTTCTTTCATCGAGAATCATCGTACGCAAACAACACAGAGCGACGCACCGTCTACAACGGTGTGGGCTTCCAAACGCATTTGTTATTTCTCTCTCTCTCTCTGTTTTCCTCTCTAACGCACATACACACACTCATACACACACACACTCGTACATACTCTTTCTTTCCTCCCTTCTTCACGCACACCCATACGTGTACACGCTCTCTCTCTCTCTCTCCCCCTCTCTCTTTCGCTCTCACACACTCTCTTTCATTCCATCCCTCTTCCTCGATTGGCGACCGAGGAGAGAAGACGGTCGAGAACGCGGGGAGGATCCTCCGTGTTCGAGGTGTCGAACCGGGCGTAACAGCTGTGGCGGTGGCGTCGGCAGCAGTGTGCGGTCGCGTTTAGGACAAAGATGTACTCGAGGTATTCGAGGGGAGGAAAATCAAGGGAGAAGGGGATTCTCGGGGCGATGGTCTCACGACTGTGACAGGAAGAAAGGTAGGAAGGGAAATAGGAAGATGGACAGGTAGGTAGGCAGACAAGTAAGAGAGAAAGGGAGGGTCGATCGATGAAAAGGACACGGGGAAATGAAGAGGAAGGGAAAATGAGAGACAGGACATAGTCGGGGGGAAGGCGGGGAGGTAAGGAGGCGGGCAAGGCAGGAAGGAAGGAAGAAGAGGAAACGAGGTGGTACGCGAGGGACGCTGGGGACGAAAGAGGAGACAGGTAAATGGATAAATCGATCTCAGGTGGATGGATGGGTGAGCACTTCGAGGGACGGGGGGACGATAGAGAATAGGATGTTCTTATTAGGTTTAGAAAGGACTTAAGCTTAGGAAGGTTAGTTGTCGCCACCCTCCTGTTGTTCGTCCGGCTCACCCTGCGTGTCACTGGTCCAAAGGGTGAGGTTGTCGCGGAGAAGTTGCATGATGAGCGTGGAATCTTTGTAGCTGTCTTCGTTAAGTGTGTCCAACTCCGCGATCGCGTCATCGAACGCCTGTAACGGTTCAACGAAACCTCTTTACCATATAACTACTTTTTCGACAAAGTAACGCGCAACACTCGAAAACATGTCGTGACTCTTTCGAGACCAAGCGAATAATCAATCTCATGCAAAAAGCGGAGAGAGAAATTTGCAACGCGCGGAAACAAGAGCGATGCAAAAGGAGACTATTATACAGATACATATTATTAGACTGCGGATCTTTATGCGAAATCAAACCGGCCGTGCAATAGTGGCCGATTAAAAATCTTTTTTTTCTTTTAATTATCTTATACAACCGAAACTAAAACATTGATATCCTTAAATTTGTTTAACATGTTCATTGCAGTAAGTTGAACGTACCTATTTCTCTCACAAATGCATAAAATCCTCAGTCTATATATTCTAGATACAGTGGAGGCTTATTATCGTAGTAGTCACACCACGCAACAAATGTTAATCGTTTTTTGGTTTGGGTTAGGGGACTTCGGTACAACGGTTGTCTGCACGTAGAATCGTTCTCGGTTATTATATGGTTCGGTTATCGAAAAAACTCACGCCAACGTTAAAAATCTTCGCGCAACCAAATTCTAACCTGTTTGGCCAGGTGGCAAGCCCTGGCCGGAGAATTAATAATTTCATAGTAAAAAACGGAGAAATTCAGAGCTAGACCGAGCCTGATTGGGTGCGTCGGCTGCATTTTCGACTTTGCTATGTCGAAAGCTTCTTGGTACGCCTTCTGCGAGTCCTCGACAACCGCTGCAATGCAAACGGATAATCCAAATTAACCAGCGCTACAGTATTCGTCATAAGGACGCATAGATTCGAGTCTGAAAAAAGGCAGGTGCTGCTAATCTCTGCGAAACGAAAACAAGCGTTTCTCCACCGTTGACCAAAGCACTATATTTTTGCCTCCACTGTAGCGCTACCGCCACCATCACCATCATCCTTATCCTCATCATCATCATCATCATCATCACCGCCACCACCGCGTATCCTTTTGCATCCTCTCGACATCTATCTCCGTTAAATTGTACCTGTTTTGCCAGCTGACAGGCCTTGTCTGGTGAGTTGAGGATCTCGTAATAGAAAACGGAGAAGTTGAGGGCGAGACCTAGCCTGATCGGATGAGTAGGCTGCATCTTTGACTTGCTGATTTCAAACGCATCCTGGTATGCCTTCTGGCTGTCGTCTACCACGGCTGCATATGCGTACACATTACGTGGAAAATTCGATTATCAAATTTTGCCTATCATCGAATAGACTACAACGACGGGCTGCGTGCGATCGATACGAAAAAGCTTCGAACGAAATAAACGAAGGCTATTGAAATTCTCGTTACCGGGCACACGATTTTTGGAAAAATGTTCGCTCGGGTTCTCGTGACACCGTTAGCATTCGAGGCGGAAGCTGCAGGTATCCGGGCATAACGAGCGTCACGGAATTTTTTCAAATCCATCTAAATTCAACAATGCGACCGCCGGGAGACGCTTCGGGCCGAACATCTGTCGTTGCAGCTGTGCTTCTTTCACGGGGCGCGCAGGTACGACAACAAAAGTATCGTGCACCTTTGCGTTCCAAGAAAGAAGCGCATCGACCTCGTGCAACATTTTCGGGCACAGGTATACGCGCGTCTTCCACGTATCACCGATTCAAGAGGAACGATGAACGCGCGCGTCTCTTCGAAATATCGATTCGACGGATGTTGGGATGTACTTACGTACTCGCTACTAGCATACAAAAATATTAAACACAACATCGCAGAAAAGTTATCGATACCACGAATATCGCGTGTGCTACGTACTGGAACTTCGAATAACGGGTACGCGTAAGATGAATGTGTTTTTTCCCCCCGTTTACGTGAAACATAGAATCGTCCTGCGTATACGGTATTGTGTAGCGAGCACGCGTTAAATATAGTATAAATTGAAAAGAATTCGGAAGCTGCATACCGTGTCTGGTTTCTCCAGTGGCGACTTCTGCGAGATACCTGTAGTAGTCGCCCTTCATCTTGAGGTAGAATACTTTGCTCTCGGCATTGCTAGCCTTGGGGATCAGGTACTTATCAAGGAGTTCCTACAACATCAACCACGCAATCAGCAACGGTTTCGAGTAGAGTTCGAACAGTCGGAAATTTACGATTTAAGAACGTTCGATGGGTACTCGCGAACCGATCGCGGGAACGAAACGCGTCGCAATATATCCAAGCGTAGCTACTCGACGCAAGCATGTCGTTTCCTCTTCCGCTTCCCGTCTATTTCCGGACATTCGAACCGTTGCTCGCGTGATACGCCGTTCGCTGGTATTCGTACGCAACCGAAGACCACGACCACGAGGAACAGGATCGACGCGAACACAGTCGTCCCTCCGAGTAAATAAAGACTGCGCTCGCTTCCTGAAGAGCTTTTGTCGCGCGTTCGACTTGGAATTCGCGTTTACGTTTCGCGTTCGCTGAACGAAAAGAAACGAGCAGGGATGGGCGCGCGTAAGACGAGCCAGTAATGCGCTCGTAATTGACCCGCGTGAAATTCAAGCCGGAGGGCGATCTCCGCACTGCCTTCCAGCTCTTCGAATACGCGAACGCGATTCAGAACGAGATCGCAGGTTACGGTAAGACGAGACAAGCTGGCAATACCCGGGAACCGTGCAATCCTGCCAGCTGCCTGCCTACGTTGAGGCTACAACAGCGTCCCTCGCAGGACGATCACTAGACTGCGGATCTTTTTGAAAATATGGGCAAAAATGAAGAGAACAAGTTTTCGCTATTAGGTTTGAAACCAGATAGAATTGCTATACGCGCATAAAATCCACAGTCTTGCGTTTGAAAAGTCTCGATCCGTTTGTTATATTTTGTTCTTGTCAGGACATTGTTTTGTTAACCTCAGGACATAGAATGAGTTGAAAGACTGCTTGTGTGTCGTCGAAATGGGGCACACGTCTCCCCATGTGTGCCAAGCAGAGGTTAATGACCTTCAAGACATGAAAAACCGCGTTCGAACTACGTGTATCTTAAAGCGTTGGCAGCGGTCCTTTGAAAAGGAAGGCGGCGGCAGCTCGCGTTGAACGGCATGAATCGTTCGTTTAAGTTTATTAATAAGCTCTCTCCGGTGACTGTGTCACTCGTTAAAACTCCTCGATCGGTCGTTTAAATGGAAACGGATCCAGACTTTATGATCGACCTGTATCGCGATCGGTCGGACGGGGAAAGATCCGACTCGGACGAGTCGAAGTTTAAAATGGAAACTGGTCTGGAAGGTAAATCTCGTGGGCGATGATCGGAACGTAGGGTGGAGAGGGGGGGAGGGATCATAGTTCTTACCAATACGTCGTAACAGATCTCGCGTAGCTCCTTTTCAACCTTTTCCCGGTACTCCTTGGCCATCTGCTGTTTGCGCTCGGATCCCTCGGTCTTTTGCTCGATGGAGGATATTACTCGCCACGAGCTACGTCTCGCGCCGACGACATTCTTGTACGCTACCGACAGCAGATTCCTTTCTTCGTTCGACAACTCGACTCCCGTTTCGGTGACCGCCTTCATCGCGGCTGCCATATCATCGTACCTTTCCGCCTGTTCGGCGAGCTTCGCGCGCTGTACCAATTCCTCCTTGTCCACGGACATTGTGTTGGCTGAAAAAGAAAAATCGCAAACGGCTGTTTAACAGGAACGGACCACGCGATCTGTCGCCGCTATTGCCGCTGCTTCTGCTCTCGAGTACAACGGTTAGCGTTGTCGACCGGCTACTTTTTGTCGCGTCGCGCGAATGTTCGTGCGAGTGTCCGGCAGAGCGACGAACGCGCGCGCAAATCCTACGTGAGAATAGATTTCACCGACGCGTTTAGAACAGGATGACGTGCTACGCTTGTCGCGTCGAACGAGGCCAGTTACGTTCGCCGAAAAAAAGACCATTGGTTCGTTCGAGAGCGGGTGCTAGAGCGCCCGCGCGCCCGAACCCGACCGATCGAAGCTCCCCGTTCCGTCCTTCGTTTCCAACGGTTCCGAACAGATGGCCGCGGTCTTGGCCGACTCCCGAGAAAACGAAATTCGCCAGAACCTAAAACGGAAGTTGGACAACGGCGCTTTCACGGGCTTTTCGGCGAGCCGTCCGTGGCATCGACCCAATAAAATATCGTTGGCCTCGAGAGAGGCGTCTTTCGAAAGCGACGCCAGGTTGTCGAACTCTTTCATCGATCTTCGCGGGCACAGACGGTCTTGTCTCGTCTCGAGTTTGTCGCGGAGTACTACTCATCGCCGCGCCAGACGATTAACAGACGAGTAAGGGTACGAGGTACATTGGAGCTGCAATATTAGCGAACAAAGCGAAATAGAATCTATACTTTTATCGTGGGAGCGTTCGCGTTGAAGCGGCGCGAGTAGAGCTACGCTTAGCAGTTCATTATCATAAGCGCCGCTCTCTTCGCTGGTATCGTAGAGCTTCGTCGTACTCGTACCCTAAAGCAAAGATTTCCTAAACGCGTCACGCCGCTTTGCATTTTGCGATTTAAACTCCATTCAGCGTAACGATGGAATAGCATGCTATCGCTCGAACGGAATATAAATCGCGGAACGGTATGACGCGTTTGGGAAATGATCCCAACTTAAGTCATCCGGAATGCGGTGAATCGTACGATGATAAAAGCTGTGGTCACGAGAGCGCGATCAAACGCGGGCGCGTTCGATTCGAAATAATTCCTGGGATCGACGGAACAGTTTTTACACGTTCCCACCGTCGTAACGCGATTCTCTCGCGGTGAGTCACCGGTCTAACTCTCTTTCTCTCTCTCTCTCGCTCTCCCCGTTTCCGACAATGGGCAGCGGGGCCGACCGTCGAGCGGCGGCAAGCACGCGAGCGAGCTCGGCCCTTTTTGGTCGAACCGAATTATGTTCGAGACATTTGCGCCTCGGAATTCGACGGTTCCCACTGCGAAGCGTCCACCCGCGCGCGTTTCGAGAATTGGCTCGGCCCGTGGAATGCGGCAACTATCGCCCGGTTCCGTTCGAACGCGTCAACTTCCGCGACGAGTTTCTAAAATTACCCGAATTTTACTGCCACCGGGAAGGACGTCGCGCGTCGTCATTCCGCAAAAAAGAAAAGCTCGCGCGACCGTAACGAGGGAAGAACAAGTCCGCGATCCACAACGGAGCAGTAAATGTGTCGCGGACGCGGATCGATTGGCCGAGAATTCCACGGAGAATCGAACGCGGAACGGAAAAAAAAGAGGTTAATATATTTCTGAACGCGACGCTATAACCCGGCGGCGACGCTCGGGTGCCTCGATGTCGAACGAGAAACGCGGTTCGGGGCTGCGATCGATATCCGTGCGGTACCATGTACTCTCGTCGTTATTTCTTTCGACCAGTTGCAACGGAGTTGAGAGCTTGTCCGATGTCCCTTTAATCGCGCGTTTAGGCCGACAACAAAGATATGCTGGTTCTCGGCTCCCGCATAGACTAATTACGTTCGTTGAACTTGAACTAACGATTTCGACTAGTTCGCCAGTCGACAACGTTTCGGAGCCTCGGGACACCGCACCGGTCTGAACGCGGTGCGAGAAGCGGAACCCGATTCTGTGAAATTCCAGCGCGGTTTCGACGACCAAGTCAACACTAATGACGACATCGCGACGATTACGAGCGGCGGCAGCTGCTAACGACGAAAGCGAATCGTTATCGACGCGATAGCGTTCGTAATCGTCGCATTACTCGCCGATGTTTGCGGCATCAGGCGTACGACGCAACACGCCGAGAGAAAAAACGGAAAAACGCGCAGCTCTGAATCGTCAAAGCGCGTTCCGTCGAGAGAGAAAAGCATGGGGCTCGTTTTTTCTAGGATTTTCTATGTCGTCCACGCGCGCATGGAAGAAAAGTATTTCGAGATTATCTGTTTTGGTGGCGAGCGTCGCCTAGGCGGCGCGCGCGCGCTGCGATTGGTACGGGGACTCGAGTTTGGAGGAATCGGTTCCCTCGTGGCGCGAGGCGTAGCCGCCGTCTCGAAGAAGGTGCTGCCCGTCCGATGCCTGTTCCGCCGAGGAATATTCGGAAGCGTCCTTTCGTTTTCGAGCGAGAACGCGCCCTCGATAAAATTCTGCGCTCGCACGGCCTACATCGATCCGAGAGAGTTCCGACTCGAATTATCAGGTGGAGACATACCCGCCGACGTATCGTACACGGTCGACGGTGCTCGTTAATTCGGGACGTTAACGCGCACATCGCGACGCGTAGATCGCGCGCGATTATACGCGGTCGGTCGCAATGCGAGCGCGTTAACCGCGAGGAATAAGCGAAAGCGCAAGCATAGATATAGGCATGGGCAAACAGAAGGGAAGGTCGGTCGACGAGAGAGAATCCTGCACTCGGAGAAACCCGGACAGAAATATTAAACCGGTAGGTGTATTCGACGTCCTATATTTAATCGCGCGATCACCTGGCTTTGGGTTAGCAAATGCTTGGACAGACGACAGCGTTGCCGGATCTGCGTGAACCGACGGAGAAACAACATCGCGCGCTCGTTACCGCTGAAATATTTCCGGCGTAGACATTGCCAGCGAATCGCGCGAATGGAACACGACGAGGAACGAACACTCGTTCGCCGGCCGGTTTTTCTCTCTCCGCGGTTTCGTTCGAAACTGTCTTCGGAGGTGCCATGGCTGGCTAAGATTATTTCGAATGCGGCACGGTCGTAATGGCTACGCGACAGCGTCGGCGAAATTTCCGACGCGGACGCGTCGCGAATACCTATGATTCACGACGCGATCGCTCTTCCGAGGAATCTCGAGTTGGACCGTGTGCCAAGTTCACCAGCGGAAACCGTGCAAACGGTACGACGACGATCATGCGCTGGCTCCTACCGGTTATCATCGGAACGGTGACTGCGCGAGATTCGGGCGGAACGAGCGTACGACGGTTATCCTGGCCGCGATAGCAATATCGATTTTATCGAACGACTACGCGATTTATCTGCGCCTACATCTCGTTCGAACGCCGTTGTTACGCGTCTCTCGATAAATCTCGGTTCGATGACTCGCACGAGCACAGCCTCTGCGATACGATCGCCCAGAGAATCGATATCTCGCGCGGTCGCGGGCTGACCGAGCACGGTCGATAGAAAAATTACTTTCAGATTTCCAAAAATAGTACGGAGAACCTACGGAGCGTAATATGGCCACGACGTGGCCGAGGACGCGAGGAAAGAGCGTTCGTTTTATCGAATGCGCGAGCATGCACGATGGGGAACGAAGAAGAATAGCCGAAAGGGAAAACCGAAGCTTCCGCGGACAGCGGAGAGCCACGACCTCGTTGCCAGACCGAAGGTTATGCGCGGAACACGCGTCATCGAGACGGAGTATCTCGTCGCGTAAGTCGATCGGTAACGATTTGAGGTTATGGTCGGCACAGTCGCAATCACGATTCGAGAGGTAGCCAGACAGAGCGCCACGGCGCTACTTTCACGAAGCGAGAGCGAAATTCCTCGTCTACGCTCTCTGTCTCGCTCGTTCTTTCTTGTTCTCTCTCTCTCCCTCTCTCTTTCGGGCAACACGCCCCGTCCTCGAGCTACTCGATTCCGTGGCGCACGATGCGCACGAGAAACAAGAAACGAGAGAACAGCGAGCAGAGAGGAACAAAGAAACCGATGCAACGGATCGCTTTTGCTTCCGGCGAGGCTAATCGCGGCGTCGTCGCCAGGGACCACGCACCGATTCCATTCTTCTACTACGTCGTAGTCACGCGATGCCGTCGAGTAGATCGAACAATTCTCGTCGGATTCGGATTATTCGCGAGATACGCGATCGTTCGATAGCAGCGCGTTACTCGGGCAGCTTCTAAATAGCACGTTCTCGAAGAATCCCCGGTTCGGAAATAGGATAACGCGTAGCGGCATGCATCAACGGAAACGAGAACGAGGCGTTGAGAGACGCAAAAATGTTTCGAGTCGGCTGGAAGCAAGGAAGAGCCGCGAGGTTACGCGTGCGTCGAACTATACCGAGCAGAAAGAGCAGCGACTAGGACATAGCAACTACGGAGCCGGGTTTAGAAAGCAAATAGGAATGCGGGGCGACGTAACGTCGCAGTCTTACCTATAGTTAAAGTCTTTTGTACAATAAATACTTAAATAAATACACGGTGTCTCGGCGTATTCCGTGGGATCGCGCGGCAACAGGAGGGGGTCCGAAAACTGACTAGACTCTCGGTATTGCTAGTGTTTCTTTTGATCCGGGGGGTAAAGAGCGAGAGCGTATTACGCGGAGAAACTACGCCGGGTCTTTTTCCTCAATCACACTCGGTTACGATACCACACATCCCTCGGTGACCACTCCCGCACAGCGACTGAGCCGGCAACGCTGCTCGTGGTGGGGACTCGGCGTGCCTCGTGCAGGGACTCGGCGACTCTCGTCCGCTTTCGAGCCCCGTCGGCACACCTCGGACCGGCTCGGGCCCGAACCGAGGTATTGATCGGCTCGCCCAGCATGGACGGCTCGGTGAGGTTGGGTGGGGCAGCGGTACACGACTGTCCCGGGACACCAGAGACATGGAACGCGGTGCGCCGCGCCGATCCGGCCCGAGTCGGACCGACCTGATCCGATCCGAGCCGCGACGCGCCACCGACCTACCACGCCGTGCCGCGCTGCAGCGCGTCACGGCCCCTCTCTCTCTCTCTCTCTCTTCTTCTCTATTCTGCTATCTTCTATTTTCTACTTGCTATCTGCTATCTGCTATGCGATACATTTTCTCGTTACCGCATTCACCGTCCGTAATCCCATCCCATTTTCTTTTCCCTTTCCGCTCTACCCATTTCCATTTCCTCCCGATACCTCATCCAACCAGCTTTCAATTAGGTCCATTGGTCGACCCAGCGTTTAAAGACGCTCGAGGTTTATCGTGAATCCATAACCGTCCATGAAACGATCGAACTCGCGAAATCGAATTGTCAAGGTGACGCATTGTCGTATTGGCATCATTTCGGGGAACATAACGCACACACGTTCGATTCGTGTTTACGCATCGAAGATAATACACCCTTACCAGTTCGCTTGTGTCTAAAGTGTAATACGCGACACGTACAAACGCAGGCGAATGATGTTGATTTATCGAGTAGAGCCTAATTTCAAAAGATCGTACACGCTCGGCATGTATCTTCGTCGAGAATCTTTCACCATGACAATTAGCTGATCCTGGCGTAAGAAACTGCAAAATCTGCTCTCGCAGGGTTGCGACCGTTTTTCCGTTTCGTTGGAAGAAAAGCGGAAGAAGTTTAAGACAGCAGCTTCGAGCCTCGAACGGTCCTAATAAAGTCGTCGCGGGGGGAAAGAAACAAAAGGGAGATAAAAGATAAATAGAAAAAGAAGTAATTATACGAGGCTACAATGGGGGAATCGAGAAGATGAGCGCAGAAGTAGGGGTTGGCTGTGAGGTTGAAATGAAATATTGATCTGCGGAGGCGCGCGCAACCCCTGCAGCCGACCCGCCCTTCCTTCTTCCTTCGCCGCCATTTTCCGACTCGTACTTTCCTTGACTCTCTTTCTCTCTTTGTCTTGGCCTGACGTTTCATCTGCAAGGCTCTTTTTAAATTTCTTCCACCCCCCACCCGCCCGATAATAATTTTTTTTACACACCTCCTTATCCTTCGAGTAGTTCGCGCGAATAGGCCCGTTTTTCTGCTTCGTATCGCAGAGTTTAATCGCCTTTCCGTTTGCTAAAGCGCAGCGCAGAGATGTTCGGCGAACGGACGAAGATAAGAAGCTATTCCCCGATCGGGGTCCACTACTTTTTTTCCTGTCGTTCACGCGTCGATAGTCTCGTTCGTTCTCTACACCAAGCACGGAAATACTGTACGCGACCCTCGTCAATCGATACGAAGGTATGTCGCGTAACGAACGCGTTCGGTTGTCCAATGCGGCGCTTATTTCCATCGACGAGCGTTTCGCGTCGCGCGCGCGATCGAATTCAACTTGCCGACCGGGGCCGAGAGGATTCCAAGAGTCTCTCGCCTCCAAATACAGAGCGTATTTAGGTTTCCGACGGTTACGGTAAATTCGATGGGGGTGCTTCCTCCGCGGAGAAAGAATTCCGCTTCGGCCAACCGGTGCCGCAGCGTTTGCCAAACGTATTAATACAAAATATAGAGTAGCTAACGGACGAAGCGGATTGGCGAGATGCCTCGAGTAGTGTTGCGTGGGCGTCGCATCGCGACGTACCGCGTCGCGTAATGGTAATCGATAAAGTCGGTCTTACGAACCAACTTCCGTACATCGGTGGTACCGTATCGTTTGCAGCAGTTTGCTTCGAGTTTGAGGTACGCGAGATCACGCAGGGATCATTCGGCGCGAATTAATTTTCCACGGGGAAAGCGAGCGGGGGGGAGGGGTCGACCTCTTCTCCTTTTCAGGCGTTTTATGGTAGCTCGAGATTCGCGGGGAAAGAACCGGAAGCGAAGGAGAACGCGAAAGAGGTTGACGACGTCGAGTCGCGGTTATCCGGCGATATTTAACGCTCCGCTCGGAAACGAGCTTGTACGCTAGGTTAGTAACACGTAGATCAATATTAGCTCGCGGTTTGCGCGTGACAGCCCCGGCCCGCTGCTATAGAAAGCCGTTTATTCTCATTTTGTGTCGCGCAAACAGGTTGCGAGCTACAAAAGGCGAACGGTAGCATCTACTCGGAACGAGCGACTACGTGGCTACGTGGCTTGCAACTCGGCGTGGCGTAGCGTGGCGCGGTTCGGTGCGGCGCGGCGCCGGTTACTCGATTCGCCGATAAAGAGACACGTGCTTCGCGGACCGCTATAGGCGATAGAGCAACGATACGTCGCTGCCATTTGCTAAATTCGAGTACTGGCAATTAGACGCGAGCATGAGCGACGCGCGTGTGGAAAACGATAAGTCGACGGTCGACGGGTGGTCTTCGCCCGCCGCCATACCAATTTCAATTTCAATACTTATCTTGTCCCTCGCACACATCCCGACGACAAAAAAAAGAAGAAATGAAGCACGCGAGCATACTATCGAGCGGCAAGGAAGCGCAACTATTACGACACTGACCTTGCTCGCGCGTCGAGCCACGGAGCATCGTGTCGCGGGGCTGCTCGCAACGATTCGCGAGTTTCCCCGAGCTTCGCTCTAAAAAGGTTTTCCTGGTCGTGGCGGCGCGCGGAGGGGTGGCGTGAATTCGTCGGAATGGAATGGAACGGAACGGAACGCATTCAAGGGTATTTCGTTATTGATTTTCAATAGGAAACAAGCACTATTTTTACTTCCGCGCTCGAGAAGATTCGCCGAGCCTCGGGCCGATCGATCGAAAGGGGGCCGAGGCGGTTTCGAGAGACGACCGCGTCACCGGCCGGGAGAAGCCGGGAACGGTGCCACCGTTCGTTTCGACTAACGCGCGACGTACCGAGAAGAAAAGCCTGGGCAAAACAGTTTCAAGGCGATACAGGAAGCGTGCGTATCGACGTCGATTAGCTCGCCGGGACCAGGCCTCCAGGCAAAGGTGTCCGCGCGAATATCGATCGTACCTTCTGCGTCGCGGCTCGTAGAGCTCGCGTGCACTCCGCATCACCCTGGCCGGCACGTTCGACCAGCTACGTCGGGAACCCTCCTCCAATCGACAGATTATAGAAACGGGGATATCGATCAACGTTCAATTTTTCGACGCAGTTGGGTAGACGTTTCCTAGGGAATCGAAAGAGAAAATTCTACCTTTCAACCGACATTCTGAGTTTACGTAAACGGATCCGGACCCCAAAGCCGGAACGGGTCCAATCCTATTTTCCAATGTTTGTTGCTGTCGAGTCTTGTTTATTTCATACATATAAACGATCGGAGTTAGTGAAAATTGTTATATTACCAGCCTGCGAATTTGATGCATTTATCAGAAAAATTGGAATAGGTGAGATAGAAACACATTAGAAAAATCTAACAATATTATTCTATTATTTTCAACTGATTGAGAATATTTTAAAGAGGAACACGTTCCAATTCGACTTCTGGTCCTTGCAATTCAGTTAGACAATTTTTCTTTTGCACAAAGATCCGCTGTATAATTGTCAGCTACTTAATAACGAAGTTTGCACGCTACACTATAATTTCGTTCACTTCGGAACGAATAAATCGATAGTCAGTGCTACTAGTATTACGGCGATCATTTTTAAGCAAGTCATAAAGCCGTTCAATAACGGGATTTAACGGTGATGGAGTAGGTTTAACAGCATATCGAAGAAAATTGATGCGCAAAAGTTTGAACCGGGTTATCGCGAATGGCAAAACTCGAGTTCGAAGAAAAAAAAAGCGAATCAAGCCTGCTGCGCGAGGAATCCAGGTGCATCGAGGCACGTCCAGGTGTACGGGCGTCTGGACGTCGATCGAATCCTTCTCCCCCGACGGCCGCGACCAAAACTCGCTTGCCACTCGTCGTTTTCCGTTTGACGCGAGAAACGAGCACTCGAGGATCGATAAAGGGCTGGCTGGTCACGATGGGGAACTGGTTTCCGTGAAACCGTAACGATCCAAACTACAAAGGCAGACCGCGTGCCACAGGTGGCAGTGTAGGGGCGGTGTTACGTAGGTGTTACGCGAGAGTGTTATGTATCTTGCAGCCCTCCCCTCTCTCACTCTCTCTTTTCAAGTGTCTTCTCCGTCCAAAGGACCATCGAATTCCAGAAGCTGATTTTTTCCCGAAACGACGCGACGGTCGATCGAAAATAGATCGTAAAATTCATGATAGCCACGCGTCGCTGCACGGCTAAGCGCGTCACGGCGATAAACGACGCGTGCGGCTCCGCCAATGCCATTCGCTCGATGTCTCTCCTAATACGCTCTGCCGTTACCACCTACCTATGCTTTCATTCACCTGCGACGAAATTCTACGCTGATTCGACTCGGAGTCGCCGAAAGAAACGGATATAGTACGGATCGAAACTAGGAGTACAATCGACCCTCCTATTATTTCGTGACCCGTTGTAACAAACGCAGAGTTAGTAAAAATCAGTTCAAATTAGATGAAATTTTATAGAAATCAAATCAAAATTTTTCCGTCGCGTTATAACAGTGTTTAATACACCTTCTTCGCGTTTATCTTTGAAATTTCCCGAGTCCGGTAAATTGCAAAACAACGCAACAAACTATCGACGGTTCAAACGTTACGGACAGCGATGCTAATTAGGACGAACGTTGGACTCGAATGGACGAGCCGAAATGAATCCTGCTACGACGACCGCTGGTTCGATTCGTATCCGTAACAAGTTCTTTTACCGCGCGTTCCCGTCTACGGGGGAGAAAGTTGACAAGCAAATTGACACGTCGTAGGGCGGCGTACCAGGCAAAAAGGTTTCGGGACTTACCGGTGGGATATGTTTAGCGCGGCCCTGGACGATTTTTCGACCGCGGAACGCGGCTCTATTTCTTGATCGCAAAATAGAAGAATCGAAAGGGTGTGTTTCGCGGTCGCGCGATCCCGAGGCTTTCGCTTATGTGTCCCGAGAGCAAGCCGGCAAAAAGTTGCACGCGAGAAGTATATTTACACGTTGCGAGCGTGTGCACACAGGGACACTGGGAGCGTATGTTCGTACGCGAAATCGCGCGAGCGACTCGAGTTTGTGCGTCAGCCGTCTTGGAATAGCGACTGATGTCAAGCTGCCTGGTTCGTTGGTCAGACGCGTCACCGCGTCGAGTCGTGGCTGTGCCGTGTAGAATACCGACAGGGTATAGCAAACAAGGTTCAACCAACCATCGAGATCCGAGCCTACCAACAGGGTGGTTTGTCGAGGACGTTCAGAGGCGTACACTTTTATACGGAGTACCTGCACGAATGATAAACGCGTTCGAGGGGAGGACAGCGGGATAATCGCTGGCGGAATCGTGTCAGCAATTTCCCAAAGGATGCGGTTGCGCGACTCGGACATGCTGTCGGGTCGCGCGGAAATCAGATCGAGATCAGGTTTTTGGGTCGAAAAACAGCAAAGAGGTCGGGTCGAGGATACGGAGAGGCGCCAGTCGTCCGGCCGAGACGACCTATACCGTGTCCCGGGACAGCAGCTAGCTGGACAAAACAATATATTTTCATATTTCTCGTTCCCAAGATGCAGTCGAAAGAATATCGACGTCCCTTTTTTTGGTGGTTGTCGTCGCAGATGATTTCTCTAGCGAACGAGCGATAAAAAAATAAGATTGAACGCGGAAACGGGAAATTATGTCTGGTCGTTTACCAGCGGCGAAGTACCCTTGGCACTTTTTTGCAACTCTTTGGATTTTGTCTAGCCGATGCGAACCGCACCGTCTGAAACACTCTGCGCGCTCGAGAGGGCGGAACGGCCGTAGCTCCCGCCATTTTGCTCGTTCCTCCCAGTTTGTTCGAAACGCGTAGAACGCAGAGGGAGGGAATAGCCTCCGAAGGGACGAGAGAAAGTGGAAAAAGCTGGCGTCGAAACGGTAAGAAAACGATAGGAATGGACTGGACTGGGTGTCGGATCTCCCCCGCTGTAAATCCCTGTTCTCGAATTATCCGGACGACCAACGCGCTGGGTCCCGACGACGCGAGGCTTCGAGAGGCGTGGAAACTTTTCCGCGTCGAAGGCGCAAACGACAAAGATAATTCCGGAGAAGAGCCGTGGAAACGGTCCACGACATCATCGCCGCGACCACAGGGAAGCGCGAAACAATTGACGTTGTCCCAACCGAGATCTTATTATCGAGGAAAATTCAATTTCCGACATTTCGCGTGTACGCGTACACAGCGCGAACCGCCGAATAGGAAGCATCAGCGATTTTCGATCGCGGCTGCTAAAAAGATCCGCTCGCGCCGTTCCAGTTTCATTGTTCGCGCAATAGAATCGAAACGCACGAACGGTCACGGTTCGCCGTAGAAATCGGAAACGAGCACAGTCACGATTTCCGTATTGACCGAGTCTAACTGGTTTTCGTACGGCTGTCTCTGAAGTAGTGAAATAATCGTTCGATTCATTTAGATAACAGGTGAAAATCGTAATACTTGTATGGAACTACATTGTAACGTATCCCGCTCTTGCGAACGATTTAGGCCTGAGAGATCGTGATCGACGAAATTTTAAGTGTCGATTGTCGATTAATTTCACGCATGAAATAATCGTGCATCGTGGATCGTTGTTGCCACTTGCCGTTAATTCAAGGATAGCTTTGACGCGACACGGTCGGGAGGTACAGGTCCTTCGCGACTCGCGGCGTTCGGATGTCGACGATTCGCGGGCTAATTGGTCGGGAATTCGCAGCAACCGCGGAGAGTTCACGGTTTTGTCGGGATCGTCGCGCGATTAAAGGGAGAACCGGTGTATGAAAAAATAAAGATACAGGGGCTGCGATGTGCACATATATGGGTATATGTGGGTCTCGGCTGATCGAGAGGTTGTCGTGACGAGAGGCGTTGCGAGGAGGGGTCTAGGCGGTGCGGAGCGGAGCGATGGGAGGCGAGGCGGCGCGGCGCGGCGCGGCGCGACGCGACCCGACCCGACGCAAATCTATAGTCTTGCGTCATCGATCTTTACACCTTTACGCACGCAGAACTGGCAACGAAACGGAAACACAAAAGCCTAATCTTTCGGTCGTATTTCATAGTTCGCGGAAAGCTTGTCACAGAGTGAGTCGGCGAAGCTTATCGACCGACCACTACATGCTCCGAGTGTGCTCGCGAATGACTCGCGCCGCAGCCACCGCGGTACAGTCATGGCAATAGTATTTTCTGCGATATTCATCTCAGAGGAGACACACGCGTAGGTACATCTACCTGTCGGAAGTTTATTTCAGTAGGTCGCCGTTATCGTGGGCTGATAGGAAAACCGATGGATAGTCGTCGAAGCGCCGCGCGCCGGCACAATTCGCTTTTCATTAGAATCGATGAGAGAGATGGTGCGGTCGTAATAGAAAGCGGAGGTGGTCGATCGGAATGAATGGCGAGAGGGCGGCGTTCGGTTATCGCAACGATTCGCAAACAGCGAGAGGCGCATAAAAGCAGAAAAGAATGCGGCGCGACCTCTGCGAAGAAGAAGCAACGCGGCTCGTTACGCAAATATGTACGAGCAACGAGAAACGAGGAACGTCATTGACGTGTCGCGGCCCGATCGACCAAACGTGCGAGAGAGCGATCAACGGAAAGACAGAGGAGGCCTACTCTCGCCGGCCTTGGCGAAAAGAGTAGACCTCGACAGTTCGAGTTGTTCGATGACCGAGAAAGAGTAGGGGAAAACAGTGAGAAAGGGAGTTCATGGTCCCCCACTGCGTCCAAACGCCTACCTTCCGCTAAAATTCACGATTAACGTTATTCCCGCATTTGATTGCGATTACGTGGTCGAATAGGCGATCGCCCGGTGAAAAGGGCTCGAGAAATGTTGCGTCGCGAGTCCTCTAGCCTTCGACAACGTCTCTGTCGTAGATCCCTCTATAAATTTTCAAAAATCTTGATTTTCGAAAAATCAAACACGATGTTTACGATAAGAAAAAGAGACGACGATCCTACTTATCGACGATGGATACGACAGAACGAGACGAAAAAACGAGAATGAACATTTGACGAAACGCAAATACGAAAATCGAATGCAGCTCCTATAGTCTGTAATACGGCTGGTTAGGTCACGAGTCCGGTGGTATTTATCGTGTTGATCGTGTCAACGCGATATCGAAAACACCTCTGATCGGTTCGCTTGTCAAAGGGCGTGTACTCTGTGCCGCAACGCGGAGACACGTTGCTACGATGGAACGCGTCGCGTGCCTGCCCCATGGTTTATCGTGATTTCAAGCGTAAGCAGGTCGGATATCGTCGATGAGAGAACAAGAACAATCCGCCACACGGTACGGTCTTCGTTCTCTCCGAGCGGTACGACGAATCGCGCGTCGAAAGAAGAAAAAAAATCAATCGGCAAAATGTCGAACCGAACGTACGCGCGGCCGTCTTGGGATTATATTATGAAAAATTGCGAGGAAAACGTCGAACGCGGAATGAACGTGAGAGAACGGTAGCCATGCGCGGTATAGGAATTGCGAAGAAGGGAAAGCAATCGTTTGAAATATCTTACAGCGGACAAAAGCGAATACCGTTGCCGGCTATGTAACTAAAATGGCGGCGAGAAAATTGTACGTTTAGGGCTGGCACGTTCGGTCGCGTGCGTTGCGGTCGCGTACATTTGTGCGAGCGGCAAGGCGAACAACTGCCTTTGCACGGTCCCGTATCGCACGGCAACCGGATAAACTTTTCTAAAACGATAATACGTTCGACGAGAACGACCAACCCGATGCGTAGATGCTATTCTAATGTCGAGTCGAACAGCTTCGATTGCCAGATTTCAACGAAATCGGTCGGTTTGGCAGGTTATTTCGAGGGACTCGAGACAAGGATCGGTGAATCGTACGGCTACGGGGTTCACACAACTCGTCGTCAAATACATTCCGTATTAATTGCGGCTGATATTTTCCGAGCTACCGTGTTTGTCAGTTTTCTCGACTCTCGAACACGTTTACGATTAGAACGAAAAAAGACTCACCTTTGGAGTGCTGTAAGCGGCCTAGAAAATCGAGGCTTCGGCGTATTCAACGGCTCCCGTCCACTACGATCTCACAGAGTGCACTGGCGCAACGAGCGGAAACCGCCATCTTGGACTGCGTTCACTTGACGCTTTCCGCCCGTTCAAAAAATATTCTCGCGTTCCCGCCATTTCTCGAATCTCATCGTAGCGATCCTTTTAATCTTAATCGACGCGTTGACATTCGTTATTTTCCAATTACAAATATCCGATACAACGTGTATATACCGAAGCATGCAAACGATGTTCTTAATTCGCAATTAAATAATACATCCGACTGACATCTTTCGGGCACGGATAGATAAGAATCATAATTACGACATCAAATAGAAATATCCGTTGAAATTATAATATATATCATCGTATAATTAAAGGAAACACGAATTTCAGTTTTTATATATTCAAAATAATGTTTGAGTAAGAAAATGTAGTGGAAATTTGACCGGTATCTGAGCTGTCTGCTCGAACGAAGCCATTTTGTTTGTGCGCGGGTGCTACAGCACATGTTTACCTTGATTGATAACTTCATTTTTCAACGAATATTTTCTTTGTGAAATAGACGACACTTTACCAACAAAATGCCCAAGTCCAAGAGGGATAAAAAAAGTAATGTTTTTGTATTTTGATATGTAATCTTCTTGTTAATATATTCTTTACATGTGTAAGGTTATCGAGCTAACCTAATAAAATAATGTTAGAAATTGCTACTTCTAATAGATAATGTATTCAAGACTCACGTGTATCGTAATGTAATCGTTAAATTTGTGTTTCACAGTATCTCTTACAAAAACGAGTAAGAAGGGTCTCGTGTTGAAGCAACAAGTCATCGAAGATGTTCGAAGTTGCGTCGAAAGATATACAAAAATATTCCTCATATCTGTGGACAACATGCGTAACAATAAACTAAAAGACTTGAGAGGAGAATGGAAGGACAGTCGATTTTTCTTTGGTAAAAACAAAGTGATAGCACTGGCGTTGGGAAAGTCGCCAGAAAATGAAGTTGCCGAAGGGTTGCATAAATTATCTGCAGCGTTACGAGGGCAATGTGGTTTGCTGTTTACAAATAGACCTAAAAAACAGGTGATTATTTTGTTTTTGCTGTTCTATAATTACCAAACTACCTAATTAATTTATTCCTGTCCTGTTTAGGTGTTGGAGTGGATGGAATCCTACGAAGAAGCGGACCATGCCAGATCTGGATTTGTGGTGAACGAAACCATAGTATTACCCGAAGGACCTATGCCAGAATTTCCACATAGCATAGAGCCTCATTTGAGGCAACTGGGAATGCCTACAGCTTTGCAAAAAGGTGTGGTTACGCTAATAAAAGAATATACGGTTTGCAAGAAAGGTCAAACATTAACCCCGGAACAAGCAAGAATTTTGGTAAATACTATTTGCTGCATTCATAAAATAAATCAATGATCATTAACACCTGTTACTTTTTTTTTATTAGAAATTACTCGATAAACCGTTGGCTACTTTCAAATTGACACCGTTGGGAGTATTTTTAAAGAAACACGGGTACAAGAAATTGATGTCTCAAGACTTTCCTAAAGAAAACGAAATAGAGGAATCTATGGATGTAGAAGAGACCGAAAAAATGGATGACACATGAGACGTGTGTTATTGCAATAAAATAAAAATGATGTGAATTTGTATATACATACATAGACTTTGTATACCATGTATAAAAATTAATTTTTCACCCTGTAATTTAGTTGTGTAAAGAACATGAAGTTTTCATCGTTGTTTTTTTTTTCTGAAAACAATCGATACATATAATGTTACAAGTCGTTCGGATTTTCTATTAAAAATTTCTGTAATGCTTTTTCCATCGTAATTCCTCTACTCTTATCGAAACTCGTGTACCCATAATGTCAATACCGATGTATTTCATTATATTTTGGATAATCGGAATATTATGGGTGAGCCATGCAATGATCGCATAAAGTTGTTCAAACTGTCTTGATCTTTTTCTAAGGTTAATTTAAATTGTCTTACCGTTCTACATATGTACGTGCAGACTGTGTACTATTGGTGTTCGGAAACTTTGCAAAAGCAAGACCGTAATGCTATATTTAAATTAAATTCCGATAAAAAGGGCAGCGCGGCATCTATCGATTCTTCGGATCTATCTGAAAATGAAGAGAATAGGAATCGTAAGATAGAAAAATTGAAACACAAGGTACATTTTCGTGACGTGACTTTATACGCGTGATAATGAAAAGGGGCTTGCTTATGGAAGTCCCGTATACCTACATAAATCTCGTTGCAGATTAAAACTCGTTGGCCAAGCAGAACATCGATAAACATGGAGTAATGGACTTATAAAGAAGAGAACCAATAACCTTGCCGATATCCCTACATCTATAACGCGGCAAGATAATAAAATGACGCGCCTTTAACGATCACCCTCGTCGTATATTAATATTATCGTTATTACTGTGGGAAATCTAAATTTGACAATCTGGCGATAATTAGCCGATTAATTCGTCATTTATTGTTCTGCTGGTTACAAGATATACGACGATTACTACAGATAGGAGTTTAGTTGCATCGTAACAGACAATATTACACCAATTATACAGAAACATGGAAATCACTACGTAGACAAGGTGCTGGCGTTTGCACACGATTACCGATACATGAACGCTATGCGCTATTCAACACGAAAACGAAACAATGGATCGAATCGGTCAATTTAACCATTGGGGACCAGGAGTCATACAATTTATTCGTTGATTCAAGTCTGTTGTCACGCGAAGCTAAATTTACTCGATAAATGTTCGTTTGTATGTATGTTTAGACAAGCAATAAGTTGCATTTATTACGAAAGAAGCATTCGAAAATTGATTTTGCTATTTAATAATTGTCGTTCAAGAACCTGAAGATTTTTAAGATTAAGACTCGACTCTATATCGATAAAGGTATCAGGAACGATTTCGAACACGATTTCGTTTTATTCGCTTACTCGATAGATAATATCTGCGTAAATATATGCGAAGTGTCGCCTGCGCAAGAGCATATAAAATTCCCACTAAAAAAAATATATGTGTATAAACGAAACTATAGATAGATTCAAATTTATTTGTACTATGTAATATCATGGTTAACAGAATAGTTAAAATAATACTAGAAATTAAACATTCAATAACTTATAAAATACCGTTTCTTGGTCGTTAGAATTATATACACTCTTTACAAAGCACTAAGTAACATACTTTTAAACCTAAACGGATCGCCCGCCAATATTGAAAACAAAAAAATAGCCATCCAATTTTTGTTTTTCAACACTGTTTCGACTCTTTCCAAGGAACGATAGAATATGGTATATCATATCGTCTGATAACATGGTTACTGGTACTTTCATTTGTACGTATGTATATTGTATTGTAGTATAATAGTTTTCTTCGAGTAATAACAGTCCAAACGAAACTGAGAATACTTTCAACTCGATTCATCTTTGGTTAAACGCAATTGTACTTTCCGTATCTTTCGATGGTACGAGCTAAAGATTAATTATCATTGCAGGAAAAAGAAAGAGCAAACGAAAAGGTAAAAATGGCGTTGCTCTTGCCGTGGATGTTTTCTAGTGGTTTTGTTGTAGGAAACTTAGGTCAACTTAATCTATTCTATTATATCAACGTGTACCTAGACGATGCATTCTGAAAGACAAAGGTGTACGTAATGTGTATCGCAAAAAACGACGATGCGTTCTCGAAGTAATTCGGCGTAGGAAAGTACCTACATACCCAGAAGGAAGCGGTTTTCCTGCGTGCGAATTACGAGTCCGTTTCTCTACATTGAGATCTCATTGACCATTTGTTCGACAAGTACTTACTACTTTCATCGAAATATCACAATACACAAACGAGGTAAAGAGTCTAGGATATATGGCAATCTCACAGCACACTAATTCAACAGAGATCTCGTATAAAAATAAATAAGGATTTCTTAAACAAAGTGTTCGATAAAACTAAACTAAAATAGGTATATAAACTATATTACATACGATACGCTGGATACCTCCTGTCATAGAGCAACTACGATTAAAACATTCTTATCATCGGTAAACTCGACTAAAATGGAACAAAGCTTCTCGAGAAGAGCGAACGGTAAAAGGGGCTTTCTGTTTAGCTATGTTACGTCGCGGTAAACGCGCCAACAACGTTATCAACGATCGCACACGAGCGATCCGTTTCGACAGTTTTGAAACGGATGTGTAACAACAAAATCAACCTTTCAACCAAGAAGAAACGTGCCCTGCTCTCTAACCACTCGTTGTTCTTACAGAATCGAGCGGTCAAGGAGCAAAGTAATGTTCCTCCGTTCTAATAGAATTGGAATGTGATCGAATCGAATCGAATAGAATAGAATAGAATCGTTTAAAGAATGATCAGCGAGAATCGTCGATGTCGCGTTAGCGTTATTTAGTGTTTATCATTATTTAGTGTCTTCCGACGAACCGAACACACCGAATGTTAAGCTTACGATCGCGTAGCAAACACATCGAGAAACAAGTCGCATCAGGCAACAACGCTATAGCCGATAATATGTGGGAGTATAAAAAGTAGCTAAATACCGACGATCGTTTTTCTTATTACGAATAGATTATTGTTTTGCGCCGGTGCAAAACACGTACACACGTTTATCCTTAGTAGACAGTCCGAGTTTGAGCATAAAGTTCCTCCAGCGACGCCAGTTCCGGTATCGGGTCTCGCCAGTACGCGAAATTACTGAACTCGTCAGCGGCGTCTACCCTCCACGCTGGGAATAAATGGTCGACTATGAAGCTCATGTTCGAGTATCTGAAAAAAATAATGCAAACAGTCCTCTATAGCGATCTATACTTTTGTCTGTCTGTCTGTCCATCCGTCCGTCGAAGGTTCTATGAGAGAAACGATACAGAAGGACCGACTGTTCGTTAGAGAGATGTTACGGAGCGCGCATTATATTCTTCGTATACTAGGGGAATAAACATCGGATAAGATACACAGAGAGATTATCGTAAATCGTGATGAAGGCGTGGGTCTTGAGATGCGCACGATGGTACAGCCGTTTAGTAGAGACTAGAAGGCTACTGGTTTTCTCCTGTTCGAACGATGAAAAAAAAACATTCATGCGACAGGTGTTAATTTCGAAGATTTAGTTTCGAGATGATCTATCGAGAGTAGTTGGCGGAACGAAGGAAAAATGTGTCGTGCACTCGGTGGAAGATACGTGCGATTCTCACGAATCGTGTACTGATTTTTTGGTGAATTGTATTTCCAGGAAAACCTTGAGAAACGTGAAGCGACGGCGATCGATTGATTCGATGTGTGCGCGACACTTAGGACGATGGCGACGTTATTGAGACTGTTGATGATGAGAGGAGTCCGGTGATCGTGTAAGTGACAAGAAGCGGCTGCAGGACGTAACAACAAGTGCTTACCCTATAAATCGTAAGAAGACAGGTGTGGATGTTCTTGCATAACCAAACACATCGTACGACACATGTACTAATGATGTCGACTTGAGACGGGACGAGTATAAATTTCAAGACACCTCGCCTCGAAAGAATATGCCATTGGACGAAGTTACGTGCTTCGGTTTAACGCGCTCGCGCGCGGACTCTGCTCTTCTTGTAGCGTATTTCGCAACGTATCATTATGGAACATGTACGTACGAGTGTGCGACGAAACCATACGGAGGCTCCTCGAAAGCGACCCGTTAAAAAACTAGATGGAATCTATCGTGTGTCGCTGTCTCCACACTACGTAGAAAATACATTGTTCTATCTAATGGTTCCCGGAATGAGGTAGTTAGTTAGCTGTTTCTACGAGACAGATTCCCGAAGTAGTGGCACGATTAATGCTGCCTTGTGTGGACGTCGTTATCGCAACATGACTAAGTGGATCAACATTATAACACAGTTATGGTTGTGCCGCCATCAGTAGCAGTTTCGTACGGGCAGTGGCGGGAACAACTCATTGACGATATCGCACTGACACGCGTAGCTGGAAACACAGAAATATCCGTCCTATGAGTACATCTTTTCCCTCAAAGAATCACCGTGTAGACGCGCATAATCTTCCTTTCCAATTACGAAACTCCTTCGTTTCCAAAGTTTCGGTTAAACGTAAGAGAGCAGCCGCGTCCGGCTTTATTCATCTAGAAATGCACTAATGAATGCGTTACAGATGGTGAAACTAATGCGGCGACATGCAGTAATATCGTAGGAAGCATTTAATCGTTATTATATTACCGAAGAACTGACCCTGTGGTAACGCATATCGTTTTCCAACTAAATACTTGATCAGACTTTATTCGAACGACCACGAACAGGTGTCAAAAGTTGACAAATACGGAGAAAATTCATTGAGAAAAGTATAATTACTTACGAGGATTGGAATGTCTGCGTTAATTCGTGCTTTAATTCACCTCTGTGGTTTATAGTGAATATTCGCATAGTAGGAATTCCAACAGCTCGGTACGCCCATACATCCTGCAAGACAAACACAAATGAGCCAAATGGTAAGCAACAAGATTGATCCTGTTCGTTAATTACGGAAAAATAATAGTTACATTGATTCGATTTCCGTAGCCAGCGTAGAACGGTTTCGAGCCCTCCGGGAACAACGCTTGAATATCACTAAGGCAGGATATTTTAAATTCTTCGGGTTTCTTCTCGATGACCTCGCGGTGGAATGCTGAAATCAAGCTCGTCGGATTGAGGAGCAGCGGACCCTCGGGCAATGATAGATCGCCCTGCTTGATGCTCTTCAGGTATTCCCTGGTGACTCTGGCCTGCCCGATCGCTCTCGCCGAGAGGTAAAGCAGCTTATAGCCGTTATTCTTAATTTTCGTGAACAATTGAGCAACACCTGATTGAGCCCAGTCCTTTCCAACGATGGGCAAAATATGACCCAAGACATCTGACTTTGTAATAGTCCCGTCGATGTCGGAGATAACGATTTTATCGTCCCATCTCCATTTGTAGATGTGACACTTGCAACGGGTTGTCCCTTGGTAAGCCGTGGTCACGCTAAAAACGACTTCGTTGGCCCCGTCTTTTAAATTAAGACTAGCCTGCAAACAACGAACACGTTCAAAATAATAGAACATTAGATTTTGGTATCGATAACATATTAAATAGCAGCAATAACAACAGATATACATACTATTTGAATAGACGATAGTCTCAAAGTTTTACGATACTTTTCGGTGGATTCGTAATAAGGTCTTCGTTCCTTGGGTATTTTAACGCCCTGAGATTTATTCTGATTGCTGTCGGAGTCTTCGCTGCCGCTGTAACCTTCGCCCTCCCTTTCTCGGTTTTTCTCGGCTTCGACGAAACCTGTGGCGACTTTATCGCACTCTTTTCCAATCTCGATCGCGGACGTAGCGTCCGCGATTTGATCAACACCTATGGCGGCTGTTTCGTCGCTCGGTGTACTTTCCTTGGATTCGATTAATTGCTCCGGTTGTTGTAGATTGGCTGTTCCTCCATCGACTGTAATATTTACGACGTGGCATATTAATATCGCGTATCGTCCGAATTAAAAGTCGTGATAAAGGTATTTTACCTTGACTAAGCTCCTGGGGCTTTTTCGAGGGTTGCGTGGAACGTCTCCACGAGAACCAGGAACTGTAACCGCTGCGACTTTCGGGCTTGCCATTGTTCTCTTGCTTCTTTTCTTCGTGCATCGGCAGAGGCATACATTGGGAGTACAGATTTTCTATTGTGGTTTGCGGTAAGTGTCTTTGGAAAGCAGCGTATGTTATCACGATTGGGCAAGCGGTAGTCCAATTGTAAAACTTTCCGTTAATCTTTACGACTAGATTCGGATTTTCGTACAATTTCGGATCGGTACATATATCCTCGAACTGGAGCAAGTTCTGATGGAAAGTTTCCTTGGAAGGACCATTCTCAGAGTCCAAACCACCGCACAACGACAAGCTAACGTCCATGCTGTTGTCGAATATCGTATGCTTCGGTTCCTCGAAATCGCTGTCCAGCGATTTTGGCCCTCCGATGGCTCCCATCACGCTATTCGGACTTTGGGGTAAACTCGGTCCATTGCCCGATTCGGTGTCTTCCTCGTCCACGGCTTTTCTGTCTGAAAACGACATTACGATCGTAATAAGTTCTTCCTTATTGTATGTTAGCGATTTAACGTTACATTTGAAATACTTTTGAGGCGAGTTATTTATACCTTTCACGGCTGTCGGGCCTCTGTGAGAAGAAGGGAAGTAGAGCGCCGCGACTTCAGGGTCCAGTTCGTCGGCGTTTATGTCGCTCAAATAAATTCCTTCGGATTCCGGATTGTGTCTTACGCGAGAAGTCTTCTTCATAAAGGAGAACATTCCGCTGAGCATGGAGCGATGTGCCTCCGCTACAATCGAACAAATAATTTAGCAAATCAAACAGGAATATGTATAGATAGCACAAATATAATCGACTAACTATTGTTTGGTTGATTAACCGCGTTCGACGAGTTCAATGAATTTCTATGAGACGCGTGCGCCGTTTCCGGAGGTAAACTCGGCAGCTCGCCCCATCTCCAACTCTGCTGAAGACTTTTATCCTCTCCTTCCGTGTTGTCTTGCGTGATCTTTCGCATTTCAAACTCCGTGTCGGACTGAACCGGCGAGCATGGTCTGGAATCTTGATTCCTGTTCACATACGAACGCGATTAATGAAAGGGGCAATCGTGATCTCGAGAAAAGCACGGTGCTCGCACATACTTGGTGACCTCGGTGTCGCTGAAGAAATGGAAGTCCGTCTCCGGACGAGTTTCAGGCGGCTCTTGTATCGAGGTGGCAGGCTCGGCAGGCGGCGTGTTCTTCTTCTCCATTTCTGGAACCGGGCTCGGCCCCTTCAGCATCTTTCATACAATGTACATATTAATACACGATCCTCTACAAGGACAACGTTAACCAGTTGCACTCCAAACAATTCGACTACGATTGGGAGTACAAAGAGTTCAACTTTATTCCGTGGACCTTACCGGTTCGACGAAAGAGTCGTCGTGAATGGACACGTCGTTCTCGCTGACTTCGGTTTGACTGCTGCTGCCGTTGCTGGCCTTCCTGTGGGATCCCTTCTTCCTCATGATGCTCTTCCTTTTTCGCTTCCTTTTCGTGGAATTGTTACTCTTATTTTCTTCGACCGTTTCATCCTTTGAATTTTTTTTGCTCAACGATGAGTTCGATTCGTCGCTGGACTTTTCTTTCGCACTGCTCTGCACGTCGTCCGTGATCGGCCTAAAGTCATTTTTGACTACGCTAATCTTGCGAATCCTATCCGAGGAAGTCACAGCTACGAACGACTTGGGAGTCGACGCAGTGGCTGGACGAGTCTCGTCCTCGTTTATACCTTCCATGTCGAAGATTTCTTCCACGTTTTTCAGAGACTCTTGCTTTTCCTCTTCCTTCTCTTTCCAGTCGCTCAACAGCGCTATCTCGAACTTGTGCCTCTGTTCGACCGGTAACTCCGGGAAATTTTCTTTAAACAATCTGTCCTTTTCTTCATTTCCCAAGGCAGAGTATTGTTCTCGAATCAACTGCTGTTTTTGGAAGGTGGATATATTACCAAAATTTTCTTTGAACAAGTTTTCTCTTTCCTCCGTGGTCAAAGAAGCTGTTTCAAGCCACTTTTCTCTGCGCTCTACAGGGAGATCTGAAAACTCTTCGATCAGAAACTGTTCTCGTTGATCCGGAGGCAAAGCGGACATCTGTTCCCATTTCTCTTTTTCTATGGACAAAACCGATTCTATCAAAATCTTGTCTCTTTGTTCTCGAGGCACGTCGGAGAGAACATTGAATCTGGATGGTGGGAAACACGCGTCGTCCGGAATAGGGGAACAGGCCAAGTGAGGCGGAATCTCTGTGTCGGTTGGAGATCCATCGGAGCCAACTTCTTCAACAAAGAAAGCTTCTCCGGAGTCTCCTAGCTTCATGTGTATCTGCCTCGGTTCTCCATTGATTTCTATGTCCACCTGCGAAAGCAAATCGACAAGAGTTAACACATTGTTCTTTGAAAACTGGAGGTAGAAGGAGAAATTCGAAACTTACCACTTTCTCCCTGGAGCGAAGTACACCCAGTTTTCCAAAACGCACGTGAAAGGGTGAGCAGGTGAACGATCCATCGGGCTGCTCGACGACAACGACGTCGATAGCACCGGTGAGCGTCGCCGCGTTGATCTCATTGTAAAAGTCTCGAAAATTACTAATAAACTTACCAATGTAGTTCATGCTGTACATCTTTGTACCGACTTTCGATCAAATTCGTTCTCGAAGGGTACACTAGACGGTGGATTTAACCGCGACGATCCGCTTTTCAAACGAAATCGACACGCGTGCCTTCTCAGAAATACGCCGAGACGAAAGACGCACGATTCACCGCGTTGTTCGTTCCAAGATATTTACTTAACCATGTTGGAGAACCGAATTTCGACGGCATCCAAGAGGGTCGCGAGACGCAACGTCCGTTGAGGAGAAACTGCGACTGGCAGGCGATCGCTGTCCGATGAACTTTGAAACCGAATTTTTGAGGGATTCCCGATTAAGCTGTGTCACCGACTCAAAACGATCGCGAACTGTCAACGAATCGCCGGTGAACTATCTCGAAGAAACACCGAGCGTCGATCTACGACGCGACCACTGGCGCCGTATTACGCGGCGTACGAGTCGACGATCTACGAAGAAAGCGAACCCTCGGAGCGAGGATATTCGCCAGTCGGACCGAAGGCAGAGCGTATCCTTTGTTCCAGAAAGGTTCGCTGAGAAATCCGATCAAGCACCAGCAGACGGTGGTCCAAGTTGACGTTAGAATCGATCACGTGGCCCGTTTCGACCAATCGCTGGCCCGATGCGCGTCGCTCGATAAGACGCGTGCTGTCACGTGACCCGCTCCGATGTTTACCGCGCTCTTCGAAACGCAGCGAACCTGCAAAGTAAACGGGAAATGGTAAACGATGCCATCGGTCGTAACGTTGCGGAGAAAACATGAACTTTGTTCCAGGTCTCGGCTGACTCATCGTCGGCTGTCAATCATCGTACGACCGTTTTCTGGTATCGACTCGTTATCGAAGGTTTCGATTCAAGTTACCCGAAACGATTACACGAAAGCAAGAATCATCGCGCGATGTATACGGATGCGTGTACGTCGTTCCGCGCAAGCAAAGCGACGCGACGCGGTGCAGCGACGCGGTGCAGCGACGCTGTGCCGTTTACACTTCCGGTTCGCGTCGGTTTTTGGAAGGTTCGCAGAGAAAACGTCCGAGAACGGTACAAAACCGATCCAATTTTAGCGAACGTCACGCGTCGGATTTCAATGCCAGCGAAATCATACAACCGCGAAATTTAAGCGGAGCTTACGGTTACGCAAGCCGATCGCGGTCGTATATTAGTAAACCAGAGGCACCGTTTTTACGATCCGCGGATAAGCGTATCGTTATTCGAGCCTTGTAACCTATGTAATCGGTTGATAAAAATTCGATGTTTTTTCCATAAGTTAATATGTATGTAATGATATTTGGTCCCCTCAGGGTTTCAAATCCATTCCACCACCTCTCCCTTTACCAATCCTCAACTATCGCCTAATTTCCAATTTCAGCGGGACCTACTTTTTATTAAGGTGGGTTCCGAACCACCTCCATAAGTTAATATAATATTGTATATTGCAGACTGAAATTCGATACCGATCGCTAAAACTCAACTGGAACGCGTTACCCCATCAAATTCACGAGATTTATTAGATCGATACCGTACGAAGCGTGGTTATAATTTCGATGATCTTAAAATAAGAGATCCGAATTGTCGGTCTTACGGCCGCGTGTCGTATAGGTTGCATGTCGGAGAGCAACGTGGTGCGTGACCGCGCAACCGATCATTCCGTTAAACATAATGAGGCTATTTTCGACTTGAATCCACACAACGACAATTTCGCGGTATGTAGTTAAAAGTACGCCCACTGATCGCGATGGGCAGCCTGCAGCTAACTCAAAAATGCGACTTGTATCTACATACATACTTACACGATAGTAGGTATAAACAAATGCGTTTCGCAATCGATGAACCTCGATTCGCAACGACATTTCCAAATCCGATCATTGTTTTTAGGTAAATAAGGTAGAGATTTTTCTAAGAACATATTTGATTCTGCACTTTTTGTCGAAAAGAAATTTCTTGTATTTTATAAAATATGTGCTGACATGCTTATAAAGTTTCGTAAAGGTATTGTATAAATTTCCTACAAAAAAACCAGAGCCTAAAGGTCGCATAATTTTCAGCGCGTTAGGTGATTCGTGCCCCCCGCCTCAAAGAAACAATGTCAACGGACAATCTGGCTGATGAAATTTTCGAGTTCGTTTCGAGTCTACGTGCGAAAGTGGCATGTGGAACAAAAGCGAGCGTCTTTCAAACTTTTTATCGAACCGTTCGATATCCTCCTTATCGTTGAAGCGATACGACGCGACGGTCAGGGCAAAGAAGAGTTTAGAAAATTGCCGGAAGTGGTGATTGCGTGCGATGACTCGTGGATTCGCGGAAGAAGGATTCATATACTTTGTCGAACGACCATATATTATCCTGACGGAAACGTACGGTATTTTCGGCCAAAATTTCGAACGAAGACAGAGATTGTTCGACGCGAGAAGATTCGACCTTGCGCGACAGGCCAAACCGCTCGCAAATCCGCTCGATCGCAGCGACGACGTGACGATTGGACGAATTTCAAAAAATTTCATCATTGGGACAACATTCTCTCCCTTCCTCTTTCCTCGCTGTTTCCTCGATCATTTTTCTTAGCTCTCGAACGTCTCGTAGGATATTCTAACGAATTTTTATATTCGGGAGAAGCTCTCGAGAACTAGTTTACCCGTACAACAAAAGTCAAATACACTTTCTCGCGCGCGTTGCGTTGCGAATTGTCTGGGATTCGGCGAATCGCCAAACGCGAGTATCGTTCGAGCCAAGTGCCAGTGCGGCCTACAGCGAGATCTTTTGCAGAAAAATTCTTCCGCTAATTAGGCTTCGTTATCGGCCACGTTGTCGCCGAGTGACCGATTCGCCGGGAACTTCGAAAGTCTGCGACTCTCTTTGAAATGGTTTGTTCTCGTGGCTCGTGTTCTCCTCGAAAGCTTTCTTCGCGACGCGGAACTTTCAAACGGTAAAAGCTTGTTTTCGCGTTGATTTGACTACGACCTTTCTCTCCTTCCCTCTCCCTCTCTCTCTCTCTCTCTCTCTGCATCTATACCCGGTTTCGTCGCTTATCTCGATGGCACGTTTATGCAATTGAAACAGTCTTGAAAGTAATCACCAGCCTAGGCAGCCGGTAAGGCGAGGTAATAACGAGTTACGGTGTCGAACCGTAATCGGTCGTGCATTTCTTCGATCAGAGTCGGGATCGAACGAGAAGCTCGATCGACAAGCCTATAAAGAGATTCCGATGTCGGATTCGATTCTTGAAACGCTTCATTGAACATTATTCGTCGTCGATGGATGACTCATTACGTCTTTTTACCTGAACATGACGAAGCAGCGGATAATTTATTTTCGTTTATGGCCAGTGAATTCCCTCTGGTATATCCATTCCGGATTAACGAACCTATCATCGCCGGTCAAACAATCGGTTCTAGATTCTTTATTCGAATTTCTTTTCTCGATTATCTGTTGTGATAACGATCGAGCAAAGCCTGTGCAAATTCAACCGATCAGGCTGAAAAAAGTTTCACGCGACAGGTTCCCGGTGCATTGTCTCGCTGGAGTGCGGGTTTTTATGAAAACTAAGAATGTTTCTGCATTTATTACAATATTATAGAAGCCACTTAAAAACGTTTTCATTTCTTGAATGATTCTACTAGGACAGAAGTAATATAAGGATGCTATTCAATTCTTTGAAATCTTTACACCGTGTGACATCGCAGCTACTCGTTTTTGCCGTGAATGCATAAAAACCGCAGTCTAATCATCACCGTCCTTTCCTGTCAGCTAATCTGCAGCGGACTTGTGGATCGTTTAGCAAATCGGTTCGACGATCGGTAATCGAGAGTCGCGTGTCGTCCGTTACGTCGTGTTGCGAAACACGTACACATGCACACGTATGTTATGTAACAGCACGGCGCGGCGGTTTAATCGGTTACCAGATGGAACGGCGATTTCATCTCGTGCTTCTACGTGGACGAAGCTGCGTTCGCCGCGTTTGTCGCTTTCGTCAGGACGATCGGCGATGGCGCGTAGCTTGTCCGGCGTCGATTGGAATTTCAAAATGATAAACTCATTTCGATTCGTTCGGATTCGAGAATCGGTTGTTGCGCGCGGAACGTGCTCGAATGCACGCATAGACGCGAGGAGACACGAGGAGATGAGGCGCGATCGATGAGAGAGCGACGCGGACGTCCGCGCGAATCCAATTTTGGAATAGCAGCTGTAGTCTCTATATCGGCGGTGTGGACACCGCTTTGTCGTTTAACGAGCAAACAACAAGCACGCGCGCGTGCACCGACGAGCAACAACGATTCTCGACGGCTGGCTTCCGCCCAATTTTTACTATTCCTCGACCATGGACTTGACACAGGGTTCGACGAGACCCGCGTCGATATGTAGCGTTGCGACGCGATGGACAACAGCTGAGCGGAAATTGTCGTCCGATATGCTTGCTCGTCGAAAATAAGACGAACAAAGGGCAAGAGAAAGAAAGAGAGGGAGAGAGAGCGAGATAGGCACGACGATAGAATGAAATTTACGGGAGGCAGTGCCAACCGATGCGCGCGAACAAGGGCGAGGAAATTGCGCAATCGGAATTTCCGTTTTCCGCCTCCCGTTTCCTGTTTTCTTTCTGTCAGGACGATTAGAATATGGTCGCAGAGAACGGTTACGGTTACGGTTCCGGTTTCGACCTCCCGCAGCGCGTATCGACGTTACTTGCACAGGCGCTCGTGTTTGATAAAGCTCCCGTGTCTCTCGACGCGTTTCATACTTCTAGCTGCTCCTGGCGGGCGCAGAGGCGATTCCCGAAAGGGTTGTCGGCGTTCGCCGACACTTACCGTGCGAACCAAAGGGAACGCTGAAAGCTCTGTCCCCGTCCCTGTCCCGTTCTGCTTCGGTGAGGATAAGGCGACGCTGTGTCCCGCTTTGGAAAGCGCGATCAAAGTCCGCCGGGGCACCGTAGGTTACGATTATGCGATGACGAGCGCGACGCGACACGACGAGGAATCGGCTTACCGCCAAACTTTCGGAATATGTATTGCGTGATTCGGAGCGGCGAAGAAAGCTCGCTTCACCTATTCTTGCGCCTCGGTACCTCTGCGTCCGCTTCGCACCAACTATCGAGTCGAACTGAGCCGCCGACCAGGGAACGAGTTTCGACGGTATTGTTTATTATCGGCGAGTGTACACGCGCGCACACGGAAAAACAGAATTCGCGCCATCGGAGCCGAGACGGAGAAAACGTGCGAGCGATGTTTTCGCCGGGACGAGCGCTCCGATTGGTCGCCGGTCCTCGGACCAGAGGCCGAGCCTCCTACTTTTGCCATCTGTTCCGAACGTTGGAGAAAGACGGGATGCGAAGCGTCGCGTCCCGCGTCGTGGCGCGTCTGGTCTTGTCTCGACTTGTTCCGTCTTGTTGCGTAGCGCCGGATCGTTGACCCAGATCGACCATCGAGTTTATACGGACCGAACGCGCGAGGCAAGGCGAGGCAAGGCGAGAAAGCGCGCTGCCTATAGCTTTGTTCCAGAGACCGGCCGTCAAAAGATAATGAAGAAAAACAATGAGGAAAATGCGCTTCGATCGTCTCTTTCTGCTGTCTCGTTCCGTGACACGGCGACCAAGCAGCGCTCGTTGTTCACCCGATCCAGCGACACTACGTTACGAAACTCGTGAGAGGAAATTGTTCAGCGAAAGGGAATCGAGCGCAACGGTACTTTCCTTTCGGCTCTAACCGTTTCGATGCACTGGAATAGATAGTTGACGACCTGACGAAACTTGGTGTTCATCGACAAGACGGATCGTCGCCGCAACTTCTCCGGTTGTTATTGTTTCTCGTTCTCGAAACAAGTCTAAGAAAATTCAGGATTCGAAACGATCGCACGATGTGCTGGCTAGACTTTTCGTTGTCGCGGAACCCAGAAGACGGTTTAGACACTCGAGGGTGTCATAAATATAAACAGATCCGGTTTATCGCTTCTATTGACGCAAGGAACGCGCAAATCGACTCGTTAGCGTTGCGTCAATTTGACAAGGAGTGACACGTTCCGTTGGGGAAACGGGGATCAACAATAGTGGCTCGGGCATTCGAAAAGAGGCGAGTTTCGCAACGGGCCGGTCGCGTCGTAATCGTAGTGCGTCCGCACGCTCCATCGGACGATCGTGCCGATAACGCTAGCAAACAAGATTGTTTACTCGGTTTCGTACCAGTGGACCCGTTAGGAGAACGTCGGTCCTGAAGGTTCCGTAGGCGGTTTAACCTCGACATTGTGGCGCGTTTCCCCATCGCCGAGAACCGTGTATTACGCGTACTCGACGTACGGTAGAAGCGCCATTGATGAACGAGGGGACCGGAGCGGTTCGAATACCGATTCTCGACCACAACATCGACTCGAAGTCCTTGGAGCGGAGAAACGATTCCGGGAAGAACATAATCTAGAGTCGATTCGAATCGATCGCCGCATGCCGCACCGGGCGAAGACGAAGGTGACGGCGAAGGCGGTGCGCAGCAGCGATCGAAAACAGCAACCGTTCGTCGAATCGAAGATGTAACTCTACTCTTGTTATTGTAAACAAGAATCGCGTCATTGAATAGTTGAGTAAGCGACGCGCAAGACCGTGTCGCATTACCTAGCCGTGTCTGGCGAAAACAAACGGAGCAACAGCGATGCAAATTGTTTCATCTATTTGTTTGCATCAACTCCCACCCAACAACGTTCTCGTGATCGTTGTTTTTCCGAGTTGTAAATAGATTACTCGATGATCGATGTCGCGTCGCGTCGTCTCGAAGGAAACCAAAGCGACGCGTAACAGCGACGCTCGCTCGACGTCGTTAACGTAGAACAGTGGATCAGAGTTTAGCCGTCGATCCGTCACCGTGAGGGCACCACACTGCCAGCCAACGCTTGTTCGCGTCGATAAAGCTGATCGATCCCCAGCGAACGCGTCGCGAATCCCGGTTCGCGTCCGCGTTTCGCTTTTCCAATTCTGCATCTCTAGTAAGCAAGAGGCTCCGTCCTGGTAGAGCGTAGGTACCTCTCGTAACCCGAGGTTGAAATCGAAATTTCTGGTCTGTAGGTCGCAGCGCGAGAGGGAACTCGTTTCACGAGCGTTCAACCTTGAACGAAAGCGATAGCGAGCGGATCGGAGAATCGTAAAACCGCGGTCGCTCAACTTCCTCTCAGAGGAGGATCTTCGGCCGCTTCGGGTGCGAGACCAACCATCTGTTTTCTCGGTTCTCGTGCTAGATATCATCCCGATCTGACTAATCTTTAGCGTAATTTACAACGCATGACGCTTAGATCAGTCAGCAAGAGGTCTGAAACAAATTAATCGTCAAACCAAAACAACCCTTAGCCACTGTTAGTTTCTTCCGCGTCACACTAGACAATCTCGTAAAACCAATGATTGAATCTTGAGGTTTTCTTGCAAAAGCGTTGTACCCGATTCGGCAACCCGAAACCCAACGCTTGTTCCTTGCTTCTCCGTATCGCGAACAGAAATTCAATGTTGTGGATGGGTTGTCCGCGTGTTCCTCGGTCGAGTCTGCCACGACCCAAATTAATTTGCCACGACCGATTTGACCGTGCGCATTGACTTTGAACGGTCAACGATCCAAACTTATCTTTTGTGCCCAAACGTCGAATTTGTATGAATATGATAAATTACGATCGATGTACGAGATAACGGTCGAGCGAAAATAAGATGGTACATGCAGCGCGATTAAGATTAAGCAATTAGATTTTTCCTGAAACCCACGTTTTTCGAAATAAACTGAAAAATGTCTCTAACAATTGATACGTCGATACTATTATTATTATTATTTTTTTAAAAAATAAGCTTCGAGATCTACTGCGCATCTCATACCGATTTTATCTGAACGGGGAAAAATGCAGAGGAACAATCGTTGGACTACCACATGCTAGAGCCTGTGTCTGTGTTCTCAAGTATCGTCCGACTATTTTATAATAAAAAGATTTCCACTAACCAAGAATAATCACAGATCGCAATCATTTTCGATTGACAGTTGATTCGTGTATCTCTGCTTGAAAAAAAATAAATCCGTATCGCTCGTATCATGTTGTGTTCGTCTTGTTAAGGACGATAATGAGGATACAAATTGATATCGCGATAAGATGAGGTGAGATAATTGAGCGGCGTGTCAATAAAACTGGGGATGGTGAGAAGACCTGGTAGTAGTCGGTGGTTGGAAGTTCGTCATTTGCAATTTGAAGAAATACGTAATGGACGGTTACACTAACTTTCGTCTTCTAGCATTCTTGTTCGTTAGCAGGCTAGGTTTTCTGGAAGCGAGTGTCAGCATTCCCGAACTGTAAGCATTCTGTTCTCCTTCTGATCGTGAAAAATTAAACGTATCGACGCACAGTGTGTCGTCCAATGGAAAAAAATCAGAAATTCAATGTATAATTGATTCGAGCTTTTAAAAAATTAGCAAAAAATACTCCCGTGAATTTTTATACATTAATTGATGGCATATTAAACTTTAATTTCGCGTCGGTTCAGCTTACTTATATTTGCTCGAAATGGAGGAAATAATAAAAATTCATAGTAAGACGCTCAGCGCTCGGCGGCTTTCTGCGTAGTCTGTCGAAGAAATTTGTTGCAATTATTTTTAAACGCATGCCATTTGATAAGTACTTACGTGTTCCATTTTATTCTTATAAATTACATATTTACTATTAAGATTGTTTAAACATTTACAATCTTCCAGTTGAGTATTAAAGAAAGTACCAAGAGGTACCTTTCAGATCTTGTATTATATTAATTTAGATTGATATTACGGTCGACGTTAAGTGCATAAATATACACAACTGTTAAAAATAGTAGAGATGTATCTTGACGTTGAGACGCGTGCGTTCGCCGTCCACGTCTTTAACATAGTAAACAAAAGGAATTCTTTAGGGTTCCTAAGATTTAATTCCTCCTTGTGAATATATAGATAAACACTGTATATAGTATAGTACTTTTTTATTTTTGTTAAAGTTGTAAACCACTTTTTATTCAATAAAAAAAAAACAAAGTCATCGGAATTAAAAAAAAAACCATTTTTTAAATTTACCAATCGATCCATCTTTGCATTTTATTTCAAAAAGTATTAAGGTACTTTGCTCGAAAATTACTTAGTCTAAGAGTTATGAATTTTGTCCGGAACGCCCATATGCTCGTCAGACTGTGCGACGCAGACGTTTCCGCTGATTCGCGGATTAACGAAATCACGTTTGACTCGTTTGCAGAGCCCAAGATTTGAAGCTGGAGAATCAAGATGGACTGACGAATGCCAAAATCAACGAAATCTTCGACGATGTGATGCCTATGATAAAAGACCTTATCATCAAAAGTGGACTGGATCCTTTGAAAATGGATGACATGCAAGAAGAGCTGGTAACTTCCTTTGACTCCTATGTCGTTACCGTCTCAATTGTTTCCGTTTATCCGATGCAACGCGTCGCTCGGTACTATGTATAGGGGAGAGTAGTCTGATTTGATTATGAATTCTACTTTATTTCCGGTCTGGCTTAGCTGTATACGTTGAACATGAAAGCTATTAACAATGTTTTTCGCGGGTATCGATTGATTACGAATTGTAAACTAATTGTAAGCGGTGTTGAGCGGACAACTTCAAAGGAAATAGAGAAATGCTTGTTGCGAATCTGTATTCGCTGCTCTATTTACCAATTGTTCTTTTTTACATATTTCTGGTGATAGTATATGGTGCTTGCATACTTCTTGTAGATATTAATCTTTCTGTTGATCCTGTTATAGTAGCTGTTCATTTAATTTAGTCGCTAGAAAAATTTGTTGATCTGTTTCAGCACGGAATACTCGGCAAGAGCGGAGTGCTTAAGCTGCAGAGCGGATGGATGCAAGGACTGTCCGCGACGAAGCGCAGCGGCGACGTGCTTATGTCTTACGAAAATAAGATAGTGACTTTGGACGCGCTGCTGGGATTAGATTTTATCGATGTAAGACGCTGCACCTGTTTGATCGTTGTTTTGTCACGTCGATCTCTAGCCAGATTGACTCCCGATAAGAACGACAATTTGATCGCCATCTCGGTTTCTCGGGTGTTTCAGGTCTCCTACGATTACGGCTTCAAGTACTGGATCATCTCGCGAAAGGGTGCCTTGCATGCCCGTTTGCACGACGCACAGTTGCGAGTATTACTGAAGGTAGATTTGGAGCATTACAGGATCCGTCTCGAATCGCTTCAGGCTACCTCTGTCCGGTAATTATTATCCGCGAATTTATCGTGTAATCCCATTCAGCTTCGTGATTTTCAATCGCGTTTTTTCTCGCATTTTAGCAAGATAGAAGTGGAACTCGAAGGTGGCGTGGTTGATAAGATCCTGAGCGCCGCGATCAACGCTTTCGCCGGATTGTTCAAGAAACGGGTGATCGAAATGATAGAGCATAAGGGTTCCGAGGTGGTCACTGAGATACTGAACAAGATCAACGAGAAAATCCCGAGGCCCGATGGTACGCAGCTGATGGAGTTGGAGGACAACAATATGGTCCGCAATAGCAACGTGTGGGACAACAGCGTTATGATAGACAACATACCGATTTTCATCAAATTCATGATCGTATAGAAATTGTGTTGAAGAACATGCTGTGATATGGGATACTGCAGAAAATTAATAATATCTGAACTACTCCCTTCTTGACTTAAGACTCTCAATACTTTTTGTAGGAATCTTCAGAAACACCATAATCGCGACATCCGTTGTCAGTCCTTATTAGATGTTTTTATAGAGTCACCTAACATTTCCACCTTAAATATCTTTGTTGTTTTCAAAGATACATTAAATATCTTGCGGACAAAATTGAATAGTAAAATGGGGCTCACGCGATACCAAAACAATTCTTGTTTTTGTCATTTTGTTTTTAGAGATATCAAGGTCTATCTCATTTTTTTAAATGGAAGCACCCTTTTCTAAACACGTACAATGATAGTCCCTTTCATTATGAATTCAGTGACTACAATTATAATTATAGTTATAATTACATAATTATAACTGAATTCGTAATGAAAGGGACTATCATTCTAGGTGATATAATTCAGTGATAATTACAATTATAATTATGTAGTTATAACTATAATTGTAATTGTAGTCACTGAATTCGTAATGAAAGGAACTATCATTGTAGGTGTTTAAAAAAGGGTGCTTCCATTTTAAAAAAGGAAGGCGACCTTGATATCTCCAAAAAAAATGACATAAAAACAAAATTTGAGCCCCATTTTACCATTCAACTTTGTCCTGAAGATTTTTAATGTATCTTTGAAAACAACAAAGATATTTGAGGTGTAAACGTTAGGTGACTCGCTTCGTTCTTTTCTTCATATATAGATACAGACGTGCGAAATTCATATCAATACACAATACTTTTTTTAAAGAGAACGAGAAAATTCCCCGATTAACTAATTAAGTCCAACTTTTGTTTGAAAACTCCAAAACCAGTATTTTATTATTTCTGCAATGTACATATACTTAAGAAATAAGACTTCCCTTGGTATTTCTTGTATCGATAGATTGTACTCTGAAATTAAATTAAATTTAAATAAACCAGGCCTGCTATCCTTCTGTCGGGGACTACCTACACATATTGTATACATTCCTCTCGAGACGCTCGAAACGATCGTACGTATCTACGTGAAAACCACTGTAACCGCAGCCTAAAACGGACCAATACAGAATCCCCTTAAGGTTAACCCTTAGAGAGCACGTTATTATCGTTTAATCGAGGGCATTCCATGGGAAAACGGGTGGAAAAGTAAACGAGCAAATTGTTCTCGTTTGCATCGACGATCCGCGCGTGGCACCGCGCTATCGATCGCATTGCACCCTACGCCCTACGTCCTACACCAATAGACCTATACCATATACATACACCCTACAACGCGCTTCCTGTTATTTTGCGAATGCGCGAATGGATTGCGACGGGGAGGTAATCAGGATCCGAGTTAGGCAAGAGAATCGAGTAGGCTCGAGGACTCTGGCAAGGATGCGTTTTAGGTCGGACGGTCGGATCGCGATTGGCACAGGTCGCGCAGGAGTCATGCCTAGGGGTTCATCTCCTGGAAAAACAACAAAAAAACGTTCCTAGCCCCTTCCCTATAAGCTCGGGGAGGTCACCGTGGTGGAGTTACCCCGGGTATACCCCGGAGCCCTGAATATCCCCCGCCTTTCCCCTTAGGGAGGCGGGGAATCCGTAATGAGCGATTACCTGCAAGTTAATAAGAAAAAGGTCGCGCAGGAATCGAGTGGCGATGCGGGCGCAAGGTGGTTGAGCCTCGTGCGAATCGAATCGAATAGAATCGAGCCGAGCCGAGCCGCGTCGAACGATGCCGAGCCGAACCGAAAACGCTCGAGTTAGCCGTTCAACGATCATCCCAACCCGCTCCGCGTTGCAAGTCGCATCGCAAGTCGCAATCGGCAGCATTGAAACGGCATTGCGTCGTTCCGCAGGGAACGGAGGGTCCCGTCGAGAGTTCCGCGCGCGAATACGTCCGGTAGAGATCCAATAAATCAGGAAATTAAGATGTCGCGGACGCATCCTTGTAGTTTTTCTAGATTCCCTCGAGGAGCGAGAAGCGAAGCCACCGCACCGCCGCGGCGCGCTGCGCGATAAGAAAAAGGGGGAGAGATCGCGAGCGATAGGAGCTGGCTAGGCGCTGCGCGGAGCGATGTGGAGCGGTGTGGAGCGGTGTGGAGCGGCGCGGAGCGGAACGGTGCGGAGCGAAGCGGAGCGGAGCGGCGCGGTTACAAGCCGCAAGGAGACGTTGCTCTCGGCCCGGCTCGGCTCCGCTCGACTCGGCTCGGCTCGGCTTCGGTTTCGAAGAAGCGATCGCGAAGCGAGCAGCAGGGAAGCCCGGTGCGGATCGCAAGCGGTGACGAGCGGTGACGAGCGGTGGCGTGCGGGTCGAGCCGAGCGGGGCCGAGCGGAGCCGAAGCCGAAGCTGAAACCGTGGGCAAAAGTGAAGGAAGGCAGGAACCCGAGCTCGCTCGCCGTGGTAACGCTAGCCGACGAGCAAGCGGACAGCCGAGAAGGTGCGCGTGTCGTCTAGTAATAATCCAGGCTGGTGTCGTTTCGGCCCAGCGACGCGATCGTGGGACAACCACGACGACTGCGACGACTTCGACGAAGACGACGACGCGACGGGACGACCACGGGCCGTCCACGGGCCGAGCGGAAAGCAGGACCGTTCCCGAGTCCGAGTCCGAGTCCGAGACCGAAAACGAGCACCGAGGCCGAGGTCGAAACTGAGACCGCGACAAAAGTCGAGACCAAATCCGAATCCGAATCCGAATCCGAATCCGGGTCCGGATCCGAGTTGATCGTTTGAAGCGGGTGCGCGTCTTCCCGGCTGGACGCGCGCGTGTACCGGCCGTGTATGGACGGCGGCACGCGTGCACGAGTCGAGGAGGAAAAAGCCCTGGATTCGTCTCGCCTGCGATCCTCCGCTCGGCTCGGCTTCGCGAGCTCCTCCTCGGCCGGCAGCTCTCGTATCGCCAGGCGCAAGAGGAAGAAGAGGAGGCGACAGCAGCGACGAAACAGTACCGTCGACGACGAAGACGAGCTGGTCGTCGTCGTTGCCGGCGGCGGCGATAGCGCCGAAACAACCACCGACGCGGTTCCCCCGTTCGAACAAATATCGCAGCAACAACAGCAACAACAACAACTTCTACCGGGAGAAGACGCTGCGATCCCAATCGAGGAGCCGAGCACCAGGCAACCCTCGAAAAATCGGTCTTCGCACAACACCAACGAATCTCAACGAATCGTATCCAGAGGAGGAAGCGGCTCGCGCGCGGCTGCCTCCTCCCTCAGCTCCGGCATCACGCTTCTCAACCGCCGAGCTGCCAACAAGCGATCGTCCAGGAGATGCAACGCGAGCGCCCGTAGGAACGCGATGACGATGGATCTCCAGAGACTGATCACCGAGGTGCACGCCAGGCCCGCGATCTGGGACCAGAAGAACGTCAACTACCACAATCGCGACGTCATCCTGAAGATGTGGCGGGAGATCGCGAGGGCTTGCGAGGTCTCCAGTGAGTACACTCCGCGCCTCGCTTCTCACTCTTCTCGCTTCTCTCTTCTCTCTTCTTTCGCGGTGAGCTATGCGCGCCTGCGTCGACCCAGTCTCTTTCTCTCTCTCTCTCTTTCTCTCTCGCAAACACACTTTCGCTCTCTTACTCTTTCTCTTTCCCCCCGTCGCGCGCGTTCGCTTTTCTATCTCTCTCCATTTTTTACGGATACGTGTTTACTCCCCCCTATCGAGCCCCTACCGGCTCGACACGCGATGCACACGCCCGTGTCCCCTCTTTTTCTCCGACTTTGATCGATCTCGTCCCCGCTCGAATCGACTCGACTCGACTCGGCCCGAGTCGACAATCGAGAGAAGTCGAGTCAGGTCGAATCGAGTCGTTCGAATGCCGATTCCGGAGCGAGCAGTTGCAACATCGACAACAGGCAACGAATGCGTCGCTGCCGTCCCGGTTTGGTTAACGTTCCGCGCGAGGTCGCGCTCCGTTCTGCTCGATTCTGTGGGAAATGATAAATCTGCCGTTCGGTCGAGATCGTTTCATTTTTCTCTTCTTCTCCTGCCGTCGCGACGCGTCGACTCGAAAAGGAAGACAGATGGAAAGAATTCGCGTCGGTCGAAAAAGATCGGGAACGAGCAGCAGAGCAGAGGCAACGCGCGCGCGCGCGGTAACGCCTGCGCATCGGCCGCGAAATTAACTGGGCACGGGTACTCGTTCGATCGATAGATGTTAGCGGGACGCGAGCTCGCGACTACTCGTGGGCCGTGGCGCGCGTGGGTTGTGGGAACGAGGGACGAGACGAGACGAGACGAGACGAGTAATCGAATTAGACGCGGACAAATGGAAGGGGGCAGGGCCGCTGCGAGAAGTTTGCCCGTTTCGAATGAGATACAGATATAGATATAGATTAACGAGAGGTATCGTTTGTTGGTTTGCAGCGGACGTCGCGAAATCGAAATGGAAACACTTGCGGGACAACTTTCGCAACGAACTGAAGAAGACTTACCGAGGGAAATGCGAGGGTGGCGGCGTCGAACACGATTCCAAGTGGGTTTGGTTCAAGAGTCTGTTCTTTTTGCGGGATCAAATGAACTCCCGGGTGATCGGTTGCGCCCTTTCGCAGAACTGCTCGGCGATCCTTCGATCCTCACCGGAAGGGACGCAGATCGAGCCGCAGATCGACATTCTCGAGGGCCACGAGGAGACCCGGTTCGACGACCTGGACGGCGACTCTTGCCAGTCCCTGCTGTCGAACGACGACGGTCTTCATCACGTGATGCCACCGCCGAAACTGAACAAGATCGGCCGAAAGAGGAGCCTGATGGACGTGATAGACAACGATTACTGCGAGGTCGAACGGAAACGGTACGAGCACCTACAGAAGAGATTGACCGTCTCCCAGGAGGAGGAGTTCGACGACACCTACCACTTCCTGATGAGCGTTCGAAATCCTCTCAAGAGTCTGTCGCTCGACCGGCAGATGTTCGTCAGGCTCAAGATCCAGGAGCTCGTCTACAACGAGATCAACTCGCAGAACCAGCAGAACCGATCGATCTACGAGAGCTCGCAGGACGTGAAACCCTTGAGAGGATCCGGCCCCGCTGGTGGGACCGGAGCGGGTCCGGGACCTGGGCCTGGTGGAGGGGGTAACGGGAACCCCGGGATATCCATCGACGGGCCCGAGCAATCGGGGACTGCCGATCATTCTTCCCATTACCCCGCGTCGATGCTCCAAAATTCCGCGACAGAGGGCTCCGCGCACGATGCCTTCTTTGGTTAATTTAATCTACATTCGAATCTAAGCCGTAAGAATTATTATATAATTTTATTAATAGGAAATAAACCAACGTATTTTTTCAGTAAGTCGCTCGTCTGCAAGTTTTCCCGTTCCGTTCCGTTCCGTTCCCTCCCCTCCCTCTTTCCCTCTGGCCGAACCTATCGAAAAATGTTGTTTGGTACGACGGTTATCTTGTTACAGATCAAACGGTGGGATCGATTACAAAAATATTAATTTGGCTACGAAAATTTCCACCATCGTACGATATGCCTCTTCGTACCAAACAACGTTCGTAGAAACATACTTCGGGGAAGACCTTCTGTAGATAGAACGCGACAATCGACTCGATTCCGTTCTCCTCGGGTAAACAACCCCGTGTTATCGTTTCTCCGCCGACAGTCTTGCAACAGTTCCAACGTCTCCCATATCGCGGGTTCGGTACCGATGATTTCTCCAAAGGAGTCCGACGATAGATACTCGCGCACAAAGTTGGGTCTTTCGGTTCCTCCGAGGCTCGATGCGGGTCTCTCGTTCTCCGATCGTACGCAATGAGGAAGCGGACCGAGTTTCGATCCGATAGACGGGATAGACCGAGCACGAGGCAAACTGTCGCGCGACGAGTACATTGCGCACAGTTTATATGTATTTTGGTATAATACTCGGTAGTACCTCGAGACAATGGAAGGGTCTGGCGCGTGTACGGTGCGTCCGTCGGGATGCATATTCAACCGATATTTCTGTATAGGGGCAGTATTGTGCGCTTCGCGACGAGATAAAGTCGTGGAAACGGAGTTTGCACCAGTTTCCTGGGTGTTTGCCAACCGCTCGTACGTCGCGGTTATTGGATATCGAAGAAACGACTGACAGGTCCGTCCGTTTTGAATTTAATTAAACCAGGTTATTGGGTATGCGAGAGATTGTTCGACGGAACGGTTTTTAAATGGAGTAAAGCTGTTGCGGTGTCGGCCACCGAACCACTCTTATCGTCGAACGCGATAACGTCGCGGGGACCGATCGATCGGCCGATTAGAACCCATCGAGCGATTGCACGAGCAGGCGGGCAGGCGGGCGCATCTTCGAGAACCGGAAGACCGCGCGCGGTACGGAGCGGAGCAGCTCGACGTTGCGCGCCTTGATTTTCCTTTTTCTTGGCCGTTCTCCTGCTTTCCATGGTTCGTTCGCGAAATAACGAGGTAACTTTTCGTTCGCATAGAAAAGCCGGCCGTCGTCTAGACGGGATGCGCTATACTAGCACGGTATATTGCACCGGTTGAATAGCTTGTTCGAAAGTCTGCTTGGTAGTCGGCTCGACGGACCACTTGGTTTTTCCATACAAAGAGGATTAGCATCGGTCCTCTTACTCTTTTCTCCTCGGTGTCCCCCGTTTCCCCCTCGGTTCGCTCTCCCCCTCTCTTTCTTTCGTTTCCGTTCGCCTTACCCGGTTCACTCCTGTAAACGCGCTGTTTCCATTTTCGTCTTATTGTTTGCCAACGAGCCATACCTACGCGACTCTTTCGTCGTCGTCGTCGTCGTTGTCGTCGTCATCGTTGTCTGCACATCTCGTTCGCGTTACATCTCCCATCTCGCATCTCGCGCGCGTTTCAAAACATCCGCGGAGAACTGGCAGATTCGTACCGAGAATACAAGGAATAGGAATTTTCTTCGATCGAGAACCTCCTTTCAATTCGTCGACGTTTCTCCGCGCGTTCCGTCCACGTAATCCTACGTAATCCGAGGCTTCGCGTTCGATATCTGCCGCGAAAAAACGGTCTAGGCTAAATTGAAAAGTACAAAGTGGCTGGCTCGAGAATACAAAGGAGCCGACCAGCCACCCTCGGAACCGCGAAAATTCATTTTCACGGATCTCTTGCGGTGTCGGACGACGCGGCGGTCTGCAGAGAACAGAGAACGAGTCGTTTCGCGGCTGACACTCGCGAGACTGACGACGCGAGAGCGAGCGAGGAGAATCGGTGCTCGTCGAACGGAGAGAGCGAGCAAGAGAGGCGAACAGAGAAACAGAAACGAGACTCTCGACTCGACAGGCTTTGCGTCGTGACTATACGCGTCGCTAAGATTCTCTCGAATCTCTGGAGCGGAGCGTTTGTCGCGATCTGTACTCGAGTCATTCGAAACTACCGCAAAGAAGATCGATGAGCGCTCTCGACGTCTTATGGCAACCTTGCTTAAATTCATGAGCATCTTTTCGTTCGTTTTTTTTTCTCTCTTTCGACTGGAGGAACCGGTGAAGAGTTAAAAATGTCGATGCACAGGGTTTCTCCGAGAAGTGTCGAGCCTCGCGTTGGAAAGAGACGGTGCGTCGAGTGGAGTCGGGCTCGATCCGAGTTGCGACAAACGAATTCTGCGCGCGCGAACGAGTTCCTTATAAGGGAACGTTCTCTCGGCTCGTTCCCGAAATTTCGTAATTCCCGCTGAAACGAAGACGTTCGTGATTCAAGAACCACGAACTCACGGTCCGATCAAACTTTCCTGTAACTGATTTTCTTCATCCCCGACCGCGCGGGTTAATACACATGAATTCGTTAAAAAATTTTCTGTCAAACCGTCAGTTGTTGTGGTGGCAGGTTAATCGCCGACGCGTCGATCTATGGTAGTTGTGTATAGTGGTACGTCGCGTCGGTGTGATCCCCGTGCCTCGACGCGACCTCGCGACGCGTCGCGAATTTGCTTGCGCGCATTTCTTCATATGTGCTATCTTGTTTTTCGGATTGTCCGCAACACATGTAATTTATATTTGATCGGACCGTGAGCGGGCCGATAGTCTGTATCGAGCCAAAACGGTCACTTCAACGGAAACGGTGAAGCACACGGATCAAGACTTATCGTTCCGAGATCCAAAATATGGAAGCGCGTTTGCAAAAACATCGCGTACCCGCTAGTACTGTACGGTGCCGATCGTTCGCATCGGCGCAAGGTAGCGTTAGGATCAGACCCAGAGCGTTAGAAACGGACCCCGAGTCCCGTAAGGTCCAGGGTTAATTTTCGCGAGAGGGAAAGAACAAATACGCCAGGTCGAAGCATACCGAGTACCGGCGAGCAACGAGATTAATCAACCGACTTGTGAAACGTATTTGCACGGTCGCGTCGACTGCGATTGGAGAAACCGTGTCCGTCGCGCGGTTCGTTGCGGTCGTGGAAAAGCTGGAAAGCACGGAAGTTTGCACAAACGAGGAGAGTGGTCCGCGGGGCACGTCGTATCGACGATCGTCGACCATCGCTTCGGCGCGATGGAATCAACGAAATATTCTGGCCGCGCGCGACGAACCCACGGCCACGTTTCGTTCGGTTGGCCTGGGTAGAGTGTAGAGTAGAGCGAGCGAGCGAGCGATCGTGGTCACGAGAGAACGGCGTGACCGACGTGCGACGAGCGTCGAGAGTCGAGCGTTGGCTGCGCAAGCACCGACAAACCTAGTTCGACGTTGGAGAGATCTGGCAACATGGTTTGAGCAAACGCGTAGCATTCTCAAAGCTGCACGCGTGTACGCGACCGATCGCTGTCGGAGTTCGGAGTCGGAGGCAGTGGCTCTTCGTCGGTCGTCGAGCGTGGTCATTCACGGTGCGTTCGTGTTCGTATCGCTTGGTCGATTCCAACGCCAATTCTTTGGTGCAACGCGCAACGCTCGGTTCGACTCGGTTCGGGTCGGTTCGACTCGGTTTGGTTCGTAGGCTGGGTAGGTTGGTAGGTTATTCCATCGTAGCTTGTGATACTCGGATTCGAGCTGGACGCGGTTAGGCGGCGAAGAACGATCGCGGCGTCGAATCGTTGGATAGCGAGCAGAATGGCGAGCCCGGATTTGGTCGGCTACACGCACGACTTTCTCACCGAGTTCATTCAACTGTACCGAAGTTTCCCCTGCTTGTGGCAGGTCAGGTACAAGGGGTACAAGGACAGGTTGCTGCGGAATCGCGCTTACGACGCCCTCGTTCTCAAGCTCAGAGAGGTGAACCCGGTCGCGGACAAAGAGACCGTCATTAGAAAGATCAACACTCTCAGGACCGCGTTCAGGCGAGAGTACAAAAAGGTCCGAAGCTCCCAGAGAATGGTCAACAACCCGCGTCTCCGGTACAGGTCGTCCTTGTGGTACTACGACATTCTCAAGTTCGTCGCCGAGCAAAACGAGGGACCTTCGACGGAGGACGACGCGATTAAGAATCCAACGGTCCAAGACGACGGCTATCACGAGCCGATGGTACGATCTCGCGAGACATTCGCCCCTCTAGACCTCGCACTAAATCGATCGAAATGGCGCGGCGAAGCGCGAACGCTTTCGGCCACGACTTTTCTCGAAGCGACGAAGCAACGTCAGCCAACGCGACGCATCGTCGTCGTTAACGATACATCTTCGATACGGCATACGACCGAGTCCCTTTCTCTCTTTCTCCCACCGTCGCCGTTCTCCTCTCTCCCTTACCCCACCTCTTTCTCTCTGTTTCGCTGGTTCTCCTTGCTCTCCTCCGCGCCCGTTCCCTCTGCCGTTCTCCCTCTCTCTTTCTCTTCGGAGACCTTTATCGATCCGAAACCTGGTCGTCGAGCCGTACACGTTGCAGGAAATTACGCTCAAATCGGAAACCGAACAAAGACGCTCGCTTTTAGCCTGGATTCCGCGGAGCGAGAACGATGCGTTCGCGTAATCGAGTTCTCTCGAGTCTCTAGGCATTATTTCGGCGGCGAGAAAAGGAAATGCGATGCGATGCAACGCTGCTTTGGCGCGGCGTGGCATGGCGTCGTATGGCGTGGCGACGAGCGATGCGACGAGAGACGACGAGACACGACACGCAGCCGTTGTTGTGCCTTGCCTTGCCTTGCGCGGCCGATAGCAAACGATCGGTGCGCGCCGCACAGTCTATCGAGTCAATGAGATTTTAAGACACAAGCATATTTCGAGCTTTTACGATCGATTCGAACGTCAAACATATTTCAACGAGTTGGATATTCTTAAATTTTTCTTTGTGGACAACCGCTCTGTAGCTATAACACGAACGCTAGAAACATTAGAGGGATCGAAATTACCTATTTGCTACAGGAACGATCAAAGTATCGCTCTCGATTATTAACCCCGTAACCTATAATTTATTTTAGCTCTTACTATAACTATAATATCGAGAGAAGATAAAATTTATATTTATAATATGCCTATTCTCTAATGACTAATTATAGAGTTTAAAAGAAATTAATTACATATTCCCTGATGAGTCTGATTCGATGTTACAGCGTAAAGTATAAACCCTTCGCATTGGGAGCTTATATCACCTACGCCTCGAATAAAATCTGTATAAATTATAAATAGAATTCGATGTAAAATATCGTTCGCGACCCCTCGGACGGGACAGTCGAACACCCAGAGTTAACGCGACCGAGGAAACTTTTCAAAACACCGATCGAGAAAAAGTTTGACTTTTCATTTTTCCCACGTGTATCCGCGCGAGTCTCAACTTTGTTTGTTCTCTGCCTGTAGTTTGTTCAAGCCGACGTAGACAAGATCGAACCACCATCTCCGGTGCCTTCGCGGGAAGCCAGCCCGGAACCGACCTTCCAACCGGTGATCCTGGAGACGGAAGGATCGTACGCGAGGAGGATCTCGTCGTCCGTCTCCGGCGTGGACGCGTTCAAGAGGAATCTTCAACAAGAGAACTACCCCGCCGATCGTTCGGCGAAGGAGCCTAGCATCCGCGAGGTGTCCCCGAGACCGTTCGCCACCTGCGTCACCGACGACGAGTTCGACACGTTCGGCCGCTACGTTGCCAACAAATTGAGAAAGTCGATGCCCCGGCAGAGCATCATCGCCGAGAAGATGATCGCCGACGTTTTATTAAGAGCGAACCTCGGCACCTTGGACGAAACCACGTCCCTCACAGAGAAAGTACCCTCTCGTTGCTTCCTTGTGATGGGCGATCGCTGAATAACCCGCTCCGATCGTTTTCCACGCCAATGTATACCACATTATTGGACCGCGGATTTTATGTTTGGTGGCGGCTGCGGAGCGTGCGAGAGAGGGTAAAAGGAAAGGGAGCGTTTCGTCCTGGGCCCGCCAGATAGCCTTACCGACGAGTCATCTAGCGGACCCTGCCTTAGGCGCTTGTAAACATATTTAAAGAATTTTTTTAAATAATTCTCTATCATTTTCAACTGTATAAAATCCATTCAGAAGAGGAATAAATGTCTACGTAGCTTTTGTTGGTTTTTAATTTGTACAGAGAAGTTTTATTTTGCATAAAAATCCGCAGTCTACATGTATTATCGATTCTTTCCGTTATTTTCTCTCTCTCTCTCTGTGTGTTTGTTCCTTGTTTTTCACACGCGGAGCCTTATATTGTTGTTAACAGGGCTCGAAATCCGTCATCTGTTGTAACATCGATTACCAAAACTGCCAACTATTATAAGTTTTGGTTACGGTTCCAACTTCGCCGTTGAAACGGTTCCAGAATGAATTCTTGTATCGACTTAGTATAAATGTACACATTTTTTGCAAGATCGTTATACGTAATAAGAAGAAACATTTATACATGTTATGGGTTTTTAATAAAGCAAATAAATAAAGCAACCGTATATTTTTCATATTCACACACGCGCACACGTACAATGTTATTCGGCATGAATAAACGAATCTTCGATGTCTTGTTATCGATTTTTTATTTAATTTTATACTGTAGCTACGGCGAATATTAAACTGTGCTATCCCGCGTATTCGAAGGAATCGGTAGAGTATTATTTATAGTATCTGGTTTCATTGACGAGCAGCGGAGGTCCGAAAATCGATGTGAAAACCAAAACGGGAACCGTAACCGAAGCCGACAATATATTAGAATTCGGAATGAAGGTTCTTCATAATCGTTTAAATCCGAATCATTATGTATTCGGAAACGTTGCACGCGTAAAAAACAAACGCTTACGAATAAAATAAGTATACTCAATAGTTATAGGTGTTTGTGTAAAATCTACACTGTAGATATAGAAATAGGCGTACGAGCCCTGTTCGGAACTCGTGCGGCATCGAAATCGACGTGGATGCAAGAAGGCGCAAGAAAATCCACTTTGCGCGAACTCGTGCGCAACTACGGTCGAGTGCAGGTCGCAGTGCGGACGAACGGAAACTGGCGATCAGCCAATCAAAGCAACCTTTCCTCCGCGTCTGTGGACAATCGGCGAACCACATCGAACGCGTTTCTTTCTCGATGCAGCGGCCACACCATCGTTAATTTATCCAAAGACGAGCGTTACCGTCGTTCTCGAACGAAACCGATCGAACAAACGATCGATTCCGCTCGGAATACGCAACACGCGATACCGTTCGAAACACTGCGAACTTTATTTTCGGTTCGCCGTCGTCGAGAAAGTTCCCGTCAAGATTTTGCGTAACGCGATATTCCAGCCCTTATCTGCGCCGTAAATCGCTCGAAACTTTTGCAATAACGGTTTCGTCGGTTTAATCGATCGGCCGGTGCTTATTACGCTGAAAGCGATTTACGACGGGAAAAACGGGCCCCAGGTCTTTGTTCGCGCGATTCTTTCTTTACGAGCTGTTCGAAAAAGTTTCGTCCCCTTTCCCGGTCGACGAGGGAACTTCGCGTAAAAGGAACGCATCGTCGCGGCGCCTATCTGTTGCTACTTGCAACCACATAATTGTACACGCGTTCAAGCATGCACGGCGTTGGTCGGTTGAAATAAACATCGATATCAAAACATGTAAAACGTCTTCTTGACACGACGCTATCGCGTATTATCGTTCTTTTCCTCCACGGTTCATTATTAGACAGCGAATTTTATACATTTATGACAAGGTGTAATTCGAAACAGTAAAAATATTAGATGAATTTCAAAATACAGTTACTTTTTTAAAATTGGACAATACGATTTGAGTTTTTTGGTGATGTTAGGAGGATTAATTTACTAGTTAATATGTAAATAATTGTTTTTAAAAATTATTATTGGTCACATTTGCAAAACAAAATGTAAAGGTCGCGTTTTTTAAATTTTTTATCTGTGACCATAATAAAAATTTAAAACATTTTAAAATTTAAAACAAGTTTCATTGAAATCGGTTTACGCATAAAAAAGCTATGGGCACTGTAACATGTAAAAATCTTTGAATTTAGAGCTTGCGATTCATTCAAATCGCAGATTCTCTACAAATTTTTCCTATTTTCAATGAACTATATTCATAACAACCTTGATCGATTTCGATGAAACTTTGTTCATGTGTGTAACTTACTTAGATCCAAAAAAGTACATCTTCTAAATTTTCATTACATACACAGATAAAAAATTTAAAAGTTGAGACCTTTACTTTTTCCTACGCAAATGCGACTAATAAAAATTTGTTAAAAAACTTATTTACAAATTAGTTGGTAAACTAATCCTTCTAACATCTCCAAAAAATTCAAATTGTATGGTCCAATTTTAAAAAAGTTATTCGGTTTTAAAGAGTGTACGAATACTTTCTACACTTACTGTATACATATTATTTTCGACCTATTAAGCACATTAAGAAAGAAAATTCTGTTCCGCTCCAGTTCGTTGCAATTCGAATAGAAAATTTTTATTTTGCATAAAGTTTCGCTGTCTACTCATTATTCTTCGCGTTGGTGTGTCCACGTCGAAACGAGACAATTCTGTTCGCGAGCAGAAAATTGCATTGTTTTTAACGAAGAATCGTTCCATCGATTCCCGGGCCAATAATGTGTACCGTATATTTGGATCCAGATCCAGCCGAAGACGAGGTGGCCGAGTGGTTAAGGCGTTGGACTGCTAATCCAATGTGCTCTGCACGCGTGGGTTCGAATCCCATCCTCGTCGATCAACTTTTTTTTTTCGTTCTGCTTCGAAATTCGAACGTTAGCTTTCTCGCTATCTTTTCGCCATCGCATTAAAAATATCTGACAACAATTTTTCAACCTTTCAACGTTTTACCCGCCCATAGCTTGCCAACAGACCCCTCAACGATATTTTTACGGTGATCATTCCAAGAAAAGTTTGTTACATAGAAAAATTGATTTGAAAATCCTATGGTACGACAAGAATTCGTTTTGAACTTCAACCTTTTGCATTCGAACACGTTTTTCTCGGATAACCTACCAGCGAACGAATTTATTCGCAAGTCAACGCTTCTAACCAAATGTAAGATTAGATTTGGCACGAAGTCTAATCGATACGAATTTAATGAAACAGAAATGTTCGATCTTGCAAGTACTGTAATGGCTGAACCGCAGACCATTATGCGAAATCAAATTTTTACACATCAATTACGATTTATAGAAGCTAAGTAGCAATTATTTATGGGTTGAAAATAGTGTATCGACATCGTCGAACGTTTAATCTTTCCACTGCTTCGAATTACACCTATTCATTTTCGTCACAAATGCATAAAATCCGCAGTCTACATAAATAGTAATGACCAACGATCGTTTCGCGTCCCCAAGAGCGTTGTTTACATTGTCCTCTTCGACTTATTTGTTAGTGGGAGCAGTTGAGTGCGGTGGGTTAAAGTTAAAAGAACGAGAATTTAAGGTTACAAACGGCCAGCGAGGCTATTCGAAGGTGGTACATATATCGTAATTGCTAAATATTTCGGAATCGTTACTTACGTCGGTGGTCGGTAACGAAGAGATCCTACGAGCAGAGAGATAGTTTTCTTCGGGGAAGTCCATTTCTTCTTCTTCGTCGTCGTTCGCCGCATCCTTGAGATTACACGCGTTTCACTGAAATCGATAAGTGGCCGAGGGGGCAGAGGTGTTCGATTCTTCAATTTTCTTTGTTCGTAGAGGCGAGAAGCGAGAAATTCGCGATACGTGTAAGTACGCGGGCACGCGATCGTTCGCGACTGCACCGGTCAAATAAACTCTCCGAGTGAACGGTGCCCGAATGTAGGGGATACGTTCGAGAGAACGCGAAAGATTTACGACCCTACCCAACCCAATCCCGATTCCGATTCTGATTCCGATTCCGATCTTGTCTCCGAATGGCCGTACCGACCGGACCGTGGATCGCTCCGCGCGTACACGTCGAACGATCTGCTTTTTCCATTTTCTCGTGCACGAGTAGATTCAAGCTGTTATCAGCGCTAACCGGGGAGCAGTTTCCCCCTTAAAAATGCATCACAGTTTAGGGGCACTTTGCGAGCGCGCTCCTCTTGGCTGTGCTCTCGGACAGAAAGCTTCGTAAACTACGCGATCGCTTTAAAAATAAAATAGCTCTCGGCGTCGCGGTACGTCCTCGTGCCACGCCGGGCTGCTTCGAACAGCATCTCTTGCATAGCGAATTAACCTTAGACGTCTAACCTTCCGCTAAAATCCGCGACCGGAATATCAGAATTGTTGGAATCCAATAATATAGAAATAGGCTATGGTGCGTCCCCGGCCGGAGTCGCAGAGTTTTCTTTGCCTGGCCCAAGCATTTTTACGACACCCCCACTTAAGGGAAGGGACCGGAGGTTTTCCACGGACGAACCAGCTCAGTCGTCATCAAATTTCAGTACGGTCAACACCACAGCGTTTTTTACACTACAGTGACTACAGCATTATTTATCTTTCTATTTTTAATACAGTTTGTTCTTTTTATTCTTTCACATCTAAAATCCACTATTGCAATTTTGTTTGCTTTAAATAAATAAAGTATTTCTTGTTTAAGCAAATAAAGTTTTCTCAACAAGAATCTTGTGATATCGGATGATCCACGTGTTCGAAATATGTCAAATAATCCTTACAGTGCAATGGACAAATATACATAGATTGATAATTGATACGTGTGTGCGCCGTGGGCGCGTGTACGCGTTTACCGAATTTGTCACCGCAAGCGCTGTAAGCGTGTTTACGCAAACCTACGTAAAAGCATACGGCGCGTATTCGACACACTCGTCGAAAGTATACGGTAGCGATGGGCATTATCGACTAAAAACTATCGAATAATTCGATAGTAGCTGTTACTATTTTCATTCGACTAGTTTTACTAAACTATCGAATGAATTTTGCAGTGGTGGGGGTTACTATTTTTAGTCAACTGTTTACAGCACCATCTTTATGTATTCATAGAGAGAAGAATAAACCAGTAACGGCAGTAACCAGTAACTAAACTATCGAATAAATTTAGCCGTGGTGGGGGTTACTAAACTATCGAATGAATTTTGTCGTGGTGGGGGTTACTAAACTATTGAATGAATTTTGTCGTGGTGGGGGTTACTAAACTATCGAATGAATTTTGCTGTGGTGGGGGTGGAGCTATCAATTCAATCATGAGATTTACTATATCTTTACTACCCTACCATTTATTTCTTTATTATTACCATTTATTTATTTATTTATTATTATTATATATATATATATATATATATATATATATATATAATAGTCGTTAATGGGTAAAAAATGGAAATAAGGAGATATAATTGTTAGAATCATTCATTGTTCAGTATGTCTAATAAGATATTTACTCAATTAAATATGTTTTCCAATAAATGAGAAAAATTATTTTTGTACAGCTAGAATTAGTATACCGTGGATGAGATGAGACCTATACCGACCTATACATAGACATAGACTATAGCCTGCAATCTAGACGTAACTACTAAAACAAAATTTCGGTCGACTAAAAACTATCGACTAAATATTCGATAGTATGTAGTAACTAAATAGCAATTAGTCGATAGTTGAATTTAGTCGATAATGCCCATCACTGGTATACGGCGCCGGATGGATTTATAAATTCGATGCTGAACGTGACTTTGGAATTTGATTTGGCTCGTTTCTTCGTAAACCGTAAAGCGTATCGTTGAATAAAATGAATTCAATTAGATTCGTGGTTTTTAATTGATGGCCTTGTTTTTCACGAATACTTGGAAACAACGTTGTTCCCAGGACAGTTTGGTCATCTAGGGTTGAACGGATCCGTTTCGTACATAAGCGAGGAGTTGCCCCACGATTTCGTGGATAGTTTATTTATGCAATAGGTACTCTTTTACGTTCGAGGAAAGGCAACAGGCATCGAGGAACGCGGAATCACTTCGAATCACGAGCGAAATGGAAATTTATGGGGCATCGTTGTACCTACGCGACGCATCGCATTACGAACGAAAACGTGCCCGAAAGAGGCGAGAACAATGTGTCGTAACATTTTCTCTGTCGACGAAACACACTTTGGACGCGACAAAACTGTATTTGTCTCCCCGACAGCTACGGTAACTCTCAAGACGAAACGATCGTTTCGCATTTCTTTGTTTTTTCGTCACCGATTCGTGACGTTTCTTAGCAAAAAATTAATATTCTTTAAGAAAGTAGAGGAATAAACAATGTCTTTCTCTGTTTGCTAGTAAATATCCTAATGTATTGTACAAACATTAGCCCTCGTAATATTTAGGTTATGTCGATTATAGTGATTTGTATTTTGTAGACTGCGGATCTTTAGGCAAAAATTTTCTTACTCGAATTGTCACAAACTGTGAAGTAGAAATTTATTTTCTTCCCTATTATGCTTAGTAGGTTAAAAATAATATAATATAATTTTCTAATATTTTTGCTATTTTAAATTACACCTATTGATTTTTGTCATAAATGCATAAAACCCGCAGTCTAGTTATTTGTTTGTCCCCCAGAAACGCTTTCCACAAAACTATGTGCAGGAAACAGATGGGAAATGTAGCGGAGACGATAAAATCAGATAAAATTGTTTACTATCGTCTCGAGTATGAACAAACAAAGAAGATGACAAATTACTTCCTTTGTTTCTCAAGTTGTTAGATAGATCGATAACAAACGCTATCGAACAATTGCGGATATTTTTGCTCGATCCGGAGATACTTCGGAGATAGCTTCGATTTGTAACGCAATTCAATTATAGCATAATTCCGTTTAATTATAGCGTTATTGACTCCGCGATAGGGAGGCGACGATCCGAGGCCTAGACACTTTAACGTAACGGGAAATGAAAAACACGTACGCCCGGCTAGCTCAGTCGGTAGAGCATGAGACTCTTAATCTCAGGGTCGTGGGTTCGAGCCCCACGTTGGGCGGTCTTCTATTTTTTGTTTTTTTTTTGCTTTTTATTATTCCTCGGTTATTTCTAACGTTACGTTGGAAGACTGCGGCTCGAAGAAGCCCGACGCGACGGGAACAAAATATAAAAGAGGACGCCGGACGAGAGACTCGAGCGTGGTGTTTTCAAACTGGATCGACAGGTTCGTCGTCCTCGTAGCGTTCTCATCGAAGCGGCTGACAAAAGATATTCGCCCCCGGGTGGGCTCGAACCACCAACCTTTCGGTTAACAGCCGAACGCGCTAGCCGATTGCGCCACGGAGGCAACACGTCCCATCGGTTTTTTGTCGTCGAATTTCTAGCCAACCGAGACAACGCCGGAACAAATCGCGCGAGGATTTCGCGCTCGCGAGCAACTTACGAGCAAAAATCATCGGCAAACGAATCACCTTCCGTGTATCGATGCAACGGTGATGGCGGAGGTCTAGGTTAGCTGACGGTGGTGGGTGAAGACGGTGGTGGGTGGGACTGGCATCGGAACGGCTCGATAACGCTCGTTGCAATTACAACAAGCTTCGCGATTAATCGCGCGTAATTTTCAAGGTTCGAGCGGTATCGAGTCAACGGACCGATAACGCGTTATCGGCGGCGCGCGGTGCTCGCGAAAATATTTTCCTCGTTGTGAGCAAAAACGAACAAAACGAGGGGAGATGGATGATTCTACCGATTTCTGGTAAATCTTCCTATAACGCGGTGACTCTTCTATGTAACTGTGACAATGAGTTTCTTGTAACGCGGTTCGAGTTAATCTGATTTCTGCTAATTCTGATTTTCCATGTAACGCGGTACGAATTAACCACAAGTAATAGGAGGGTTGGCTTTGTGTACCGAGGAGCAGGAAATCTCGCTACCGGGCAGGTCGTGGTAGTAGTACGTACTTGGTACTCGGAAGGGAGAGTCGCACTCGAATCGAAAACCCACGCGCAAAAGTAGGAGCCGAATCTCGCCGGGTTTCGCGTTTCACGGTGAATTACGCGACGATGCTCGTTTAAGCGAATTCGAACGATTGCGCGGGGGTCGAGAGTGTTCCCTCGAGGGGCGCGTGCACCCGCTACCCGACAGCGGCAGCCTTACGTTACAGCTCGTCGGGACCGAAGAATGGAAGAAAGAAGACGCACGACCAGCGGCAAGAAAAAAGAAAACAGAACGCAAGGGTGGCGTGGGAGTGCCGGTGGTAAACGGTAAACGGTGAACGGTAAACGGTGCGGCGGCGTTTGCAAACGCGCAAATGATTCGAAGGGGGTGAACGGGCGAGGGCGCGGCCTCCAAAGGACACGCTACCCTTTTCTATTCTCGACGGAACCGCAGTCGCGCGTACCGTGCAAATCTTTCGACGACACCGCGTATTCCTCCACCGATCTGAAACTCGCGGGAACCGGCTCGACGACCCGAAATCGATCGGCGGGTACCTTAAAGAGAGGATGGAAACCGTCGCGCGAAGGAAAAGGGTTCCCGTTAGTCGTCGAAGCTGTTCGACCGTGTCAGGACAAAACGCTTACGCGAATAGACGTTACGGCGCGTTAACGAACCATGAAACGAACAGTGCGTTGTCGTCGCGACGAGTGTTCGCACCGGTAGATCGCCCGTACGCTTGTACGCTTTTACGCTTCTGCGTGCGGCACGAGCCGCGCGAACCCCGGTGCTTGGGGCAGCCGACGCGGCGCCCTCGCCGACGATCATCGTTTGCAAATACGCAGAAACCGGTCTTGGAAACCCACGGGGAAAAAAGAAGGACGACAAGGATTCCAGGGAGAGTCAATTAACCGTTAAACGCGGCAACAAGCTCCTCGAAACTGTGCGAAGATAACGCGCCGACCGGCAATTATCGCGCTCCGCGTCCTCGAAACCAGCCTGGAACCGCACCGCTCGACCACGCTGAATTCGTTAACGAGAGGATCTCGCGAACGCGATTTCACCTCGGCCCAATTGCTTCGCCGCTGGTTTTCAACCTATCGGCCCGGCGTTGCGGACCGTCGTCGCGCGTCGCGTCGCCTCGCGTTGGTAAAACGATTTCTACGGCAAGCTTGATTCGATTACACCTCGTCTTGTTGTGCCTCGAGTCTAGACGAATCGCGAAGAAACGGATCGAAGACGAAGCCGTCGGTGGCGGTATTCGAACGAGTAAATACAACAAGTAAGAGCATTTGCGAGACGGAATCGAAGGGCAGAAGGGCGAAGATCACGGCCGGGGCTAGATTAACGGGCAACCCTCGGCGAAAGGGTGCGCGGCACTAGGTTGGTTGCAACGTAAGCCGGTGCCGGAATTGCCAAACCAAATAGAAAGGATCCATGTGGACGTCGTAAAATTGATATTTACTCTGGCAGGCATCCAGAGTCGAAAAGGTTGCCAACTCAGCTACGGATAATACCTGGTGCTGGGCGAGATACGTACGTAATTATCGTCTCCGCGGAGTTACGTTTTTTTTTACCCCGAGTTTTCATTCTTCCAGCGGCATCGGGGTCGAGAGATTAAAGGAGGCTCGCGAGCCCGAGGTCGGGAGATCGGGAGAGTAAGAGGGAGAGAGAGAGAGAGATCGACCGAAATTGACTCTGGCTTCGAAAGTCAGACATTCGAATAACCTGGCCGAATGGCGAAGTTGAGCATGCAGGCCCAGGAGGCATTCATTTCAGCGATCGATGATTTTTCGTTTTGTTCGCGCCGTGCAACCCCTAAAGGTATTCATTCGAAGAGCATATAAAGGCCCAAGGGCTCGATACGTTTTCCACGTTTCGTTGTTCCTGCTCCGAGCCGTTCCTCGCGGATGACGTTCTTCTCTGTACTCTCGCGATTCCGGGTCGCGAGATTCGTCATTCTTTCGGTCGGATATCGCCCGACCTCGCGGTCGTCGAGAGGGACCCAGCGAGTTCAGCTATGCCCGCGGAAGGGACACCAAGGAAATTGGCGCGAACTCGCCGATTCGCCGGACGTTCCGGAGTCGCGTGGACGATCTCGCCGACGGCGGAACACGCAGCTATCGCGGATCGATCGGAGCGCTCGCGACGATTCACATCGGTCGTTGTCATCGTTCGCTGCCGCTTCCGAGAAGCTATAGGCTATAGGCCATAGGCTACGGGCTGTACGAGCTGGCTATGGGAAAAGCGTTTGTTACGAGCCGCGGCAAGTTCCTCTCTCCGTTACTCGACGTTGTTCGCCGAGAGATGGAAAAGCCGATGCTTCGGAGAGCAGGGTGGTCTATCGGCGAGCATGGGCGTCCGCGTCGATACTCTCTCGCATCGGGATACGTCGCATCGGCCGGATGCGGAACAGAGGGTAGAAACGGGAAGAGAAGAGCGTGGGACAGAACAGAAGAGAGGAGAAAAGAGAATAGAAGAGAAGAGAGAAGAGTGGAGAGAAGCGAAGTGTAGCGTGCGGAGAATGGAGAATGGAGAGGAGAATAGGTTGGATGGTAGGGGAAGCACCCTTTTCTGATACGGCCCTGCAACGTGTCCGCCCAATAAGGGTGCGTATTCGACGGCGCTCAGTCTCGGTCGAACAGCCGGTCGGGTAGGGTCGGTCGGTTCGTTTCTCCGTTCGCTCGCTCCTTGATTTCGCTCGGAAAGTCTCGCGTGCCGGCACTCGACGCACCGCACACGGCGCGAGAGCGTGAGCCAGAACGAGAACGAGAGCGCGAGCGGTGCGCGTTAACATTCCAGGGGTGCCTGTTCGCGTCGCTCACGTTCGGTCGTTTGGTTTGCGTCGGAGACGACGCTGGAGCGAGATCGTCGGAGTCCATTTAACGCGAGAACCGGTCGAAACCGATGGGGGATGACGTTCGATGGACAAAAAGGTAAGGAAGGGTGGCTGCCTCCAACCCTCGAATCTTGCACCTCCCCGAATGCGTCTCGAGCTCGCGGCAGCGTGCGCTCCGCTCCGCTCCGTTCCGCAATCGTCGCGAAAACGTGGCGATCGCTTTATCGGCGCATCGGCTACGCCCGATTCGAATCCATGAATTCGATTCTAGTCGCGCGATTCAGGCTCGCCGGTTCGTCGACGAGCAATCTATCCTCTCGCGGGCAAAAGCGGGAGAACACAGTGTCCGGCGGAATACCTGGCGAGGTATGCGTGAAAAACGGACGTGGGTCGCGCGCGAGATCGCGACACGACGCGCGACGGTTCGCGAGGTGCGAGGCGCCAGCCGAGAGGCGAGAGCCAACTAACAGCGACGGTCCAACCGTGGACATAACCGTTGCATAACCTAGAAGCTTTCGAATTCACACTTGCCGGGCCGTCCAACCGGTTGGAAAATGAAACGCGAAAGTGCAAGGTTCGTCGCCGAGAATCGAGGCGAGTCGGGAACGGTTTACAGCCGCGAACGAGCGCGATCATCCTTCGAGGATTTCTGCCTAGAAAGCGACGAGGCGAGGCGAGACGAACGCCGGTCGCGCCGGTAGCACCGGTGATATCGACACGAGCTTGCGGCGCTCTTCGATCTCTGGCGTGTAGTCGGTCATCGTCGAACTAGTTGCAACTTCAAGGAAACGGTTGCCGCGCCGAACCGTGCCGCGTACAGATGCGCGTCGACCGCTGATGCGTGCAGATGCGAACGGGCGATGAGAGGTCAGAGGCGGAGGGAGTGTCCTCCCGCAACGACGCGACGGTTTACCAGTTTAGTTTCGTCCTCGAGAATCGCCGAATGACAATTCTGGTACTACGATCGCCCGGTGGGCAAGATAAATAAAAGAACCGAATAATTCGATCGTGCAAGCATCGCGCTCGACGGCTCGTCGCGTCGCGTCGATTCGTCGAAGACCCGCCATACTCGGAAATCAAAGCCGACGAACGAAAGAATGCAAACGTCGGTCCATTGCCCCATCGGCCCGTCGTAACTCGACCCGCCTACTCGCGTTCGTCGTCGGATCGAGCGATATCGCGATCGAGCCGGTTCGCTCCTGGAATCCTCGTTCGCTGCCGGCAGACGTTTTCTTTTCCCACCAGCGAAAGAATCGTCGTTTCGTCGCACGCGAGAAAGCTTTCGAAGAGCCGAGCACCGATTCGATTAGGTCCGTCGGCGAAGCGCGTTACCTTGGGGGTCGCGCGTTCGAATTAGCTGGACGAAGAGAGGGTGCGTCGACAGCCCGAGCAAGGGCTGACGCCTTTTGCCATTTCCCCCGTCTCGGCTCGGCCTGACCCGGTCCGGACCGGTACGGCGTATCCCGATTAATTTTTCATTCAAATTGGCGAGCGTCTCTCGCTGGCGCGGCGACCGTGACCGAGCGCGAATCCGCTAAACGCGTCCCTATCGGGTCGCGTTCGAGGTCGCGAGGATTTTCTCGGCGATCGCGGCTCGTGGACGCGACCGTTCTTGGCCAAGGGCCAGACTATTCTCCTCGACGTTTCTCGCGTTCTTTCCGTACCTATGAAAATTTCACGGCGGATCAGCCGCGATTTCGTTTCGTTTCGCCAGAACCGACCGAAATAACCGTGCCGCGTCGCGATTTCTTTTCTCGTAGATGGCTCGAGGAGGGAAACTACCGGCACCCAAACATTGTCGGCCAAGCCTCGAGCCTTCCTATCGTTCGACCGACAGCTGACTAAACCAACGATCCAAGACTACTGCCTCCTTATCGCGAACGCCTTTGATCGCGTAAGTTGGTTCTTATCCGGCCGCGATCGGCGAAAGGTCTTTATACGCGGAACTCGAGCCTATCGTTATCCGCAGCACGATCGATAGCGGTATCTAAATTTTCTATAAAAGCGGGATCGAACGTAGGAAGAGCGATCAGGAGACTACGAGCAAGATACCGTGGAAGCGGAGCGTGATTTCTAATTTTGTTCTACGGTCGCCGCGACCGAGCCTGCGTTCCACGGTAAAACGAGGACGGACTGTCGCGTCGCGTCGCGTTAGCTGGAACGGTCGCGGGGTTAGAGGAATTCCGGTTGAAAATATGACCGTGAAACCCGCGTTGGGCCGCGCGGATCGCGAGTCGCGAATCTGGTGTCGAAGCGATTCTTCGGCCGGGATCGGCGTAGAATCGAATCGATGTAGCAGCATGTCGATCGCGTATCGTTGGATCGTTGGATCGCGACGAATTGATCGATCCTACCGGTGGATCCCAGGCTTGCCTGGGGGCGAGAGCTCGGATAGTTGCCATGACGACGACACCGCGGGCCACGAGCCGCGGCTACCGTCAGCGGTGCTCGATCGAACCCTTTCGCCACCCCTAACCACGTGGTGGCTAACACCTCTCCTTTCTCTTTCTCTCTTTCTGTTTCTCTTCGTCCGTTTCCTTGCCACTTTTCATTTGCATTCTCGAGCTAGCAGTCCTTTCTCCCGCGAGGTTCCACCGAAGCTGGAGGCTTCTCGCACCCTCCGACACCTTGGATCACGGCGATAATCGATACCCCGACGACGACGCCGACGACGACGACGACTCGGCCTTGAGAAGCGTAACGCGAGCGAATTAGCTCGAGGCCGGGTTCGAGCGGAAAAAGACCGCGTTCTCGCGCGTTGTTCCAAAGCCAGTTGGAATCCTTGTGTCGACGCGTCGGAATTTCGAGCGGCTTTTCTGTCCCTTTGGTTATCGTTTCGGAGAAAGCAGTTGCTGGCTCGCCGACGAGCATACGCGTTTCCGTTTATCTCGTCTGCCGGTTTGCCGGTTGCCGGCGGCGATCCGCCGCGGGTCTGTCGACGAGATCTGGGTCGAGGGGAGAGCCGACAGAAAGCTAGCGCAGGTACGAGGGTCGGAACGTCAAGAGCGCGAAAACGTCGCGGCCTTTTCACCTTCCATAAAATATGAACAGCACTGCAAGCGTCTTCAACGTCTTCTCTTCCTTTCCCCCCTTGTCTCGTCTCATCTAGTTTCGTCTCGTCGCGTCGATCCGCGAACCCAAACGGAAGCTGAAATTCGAATAGTTTCGAAGCGAAAGGACGTCCGTGTACAGTTCGCTCGTCTCGAGACACCGAACGAGTATAGTGGATTTAAGAGAAGCCGGAAATTATAACGGCGGTTGCAGGGGATGGTGCGGTCGGGGGGCGGAGCAGCGTTGATTTCAGCGACGGAAGTCCCTCGGGTGTTTCGGTCCCCGGAAATAGAGGTGCCAGCCCGCGGTGGTTGCGCCGCGACCCGACCCGACCCGACTCGTCGCGAAACGACGAAACTGCGACGAGCAAACGGCTAACGAGTTCGGTCCTCGCGTGTTTCAGATCTTGCGACGGCTCGCGTCTGCGAGGAACGCCGCGAAGCGAAGAGGTGCCGCAACGATTCTCGACGTTAGTCGTCGACGGAGGAGAAGCGACCACGCGTCAAGAGTAATCGGCGAGCCTCCGATTGTCCTGTTCCGAATTTTCAGCGCGAGGCCGTGTCATCGGTTGAACACCGTGCAACATGTTCGGGACGAAACTGCGCACGTGGATGGAGGCGCATATCGTGCGATCGAAAAAGAAAAAGGACCGAAAGAAAGGGGACAAAGGATTCGACTCGAACTGCAACTCCCCGAGGAATCGGAGCGCCAACAGATCTCCTTGCTTGCACCAGGTGAGCTCCCGAGCCGACTACCGGCCCCTACGGTTTCCGACTTTCTTGCTCGGCCGCGTCTCGTCTGTCACGAGAAGGGTGGAGAATGAGAAGACGGGCGGTCGAGAGAAGAAGGAGCCGCGTCTTTCTCCTCTTCCCGTTCTTCGCTCGAGCGGCACGCTCGTTTCCCCCGCATCCAATTAGACCTCGACGTCGACGACAACGACGACAACAACAACCACGCTCTTCTCCTTCACGGTCTTTTGCCCTCTCGCGGGCAAGTTGACTCGAAAATCGCGTTGTCGAATACCTCCGACGCCGCGACGCCGACGCGCCGCGACAACGACGCGAACATGAATGTTCTTGAAAGTTTGAAACTCGCAGGTACACCCGGCGGAGTCGCCGGAGAAAACCGTGGACGGAATCCGATTGCACGGGAGCGGAAGCTACGCGACCGCTTCGGCCTCTTCTGGCACATCCGCCGGCACCGGCAGCGTAAATCTCTCCTCCCCGGAGAGTGCTTACAGCACCGGATACTCGACGGACGGCACTTCGCCCGGAGCCAGCTTCCCGCCAGAATATTACATCAACATCAGGACCGGTACGCACTACTTTCAGAGCAACGGAAATAACGTCAGACCGAAGAAATCCGCGGGAGCGGGCGCAGGAGAGCTCCCCGCTGGCGGCACACTCGGTTCCAGCACCGGTTCCGGTTCCGGTTCCGGTTCCGGTCTCGGTCTCGGACCTGGTGCCGTTCCCGTTCCTGGTCCCGGTCCCGGTCCAGGCCCCGGCGCAACTCTTTTCGCCGGACATGGGATCCTCGAGGCTGCAGCTTGCCTCGCGAGCATGACCAGGAACGATAATCGATCGAGGGACGGCCGAGGGACCAACGCTCCGAACAAGGCACGTACCTATCGCAATCTCTACGCGATCCGATCCCGCTCTTCCTTTCCACTTCCATCCCATCGGGTCTCCGCTTGTCCGCGCCTTCTACGTATACGCAGAGCCACGTTCGGACGTTGCGAGGTAGATAGCAAGAGACGCTCGAGGCAGCCTCGCGAGGATGCCTCGCCTCGCGTGTCTGAACGTAGCTTAACCTTTCGCGGTCTTTTCCGAACGAACAGATTAGCGAACGTCTGGGAAGCGAAGAGTCTAGGGAGGAGCAGTCGCAACGAGCACGCGCGCACCAGGACAGGTATCACCGGCGAACCGAGTCGTTCTCCGGCGACTCGTCGAAGAGCAACTTGGCGGTGCCGTCCTCGATTCCGCCGCCGCTGGTGGTCTCGCCCTCGGCCCAGTCGCCCCGGGAACGGTCCCGCATCCGCACGAACCCTTGGCTCTCGGCCAACTCGTCCGGGTCCAGCAACGCCGGCTTCAAGTCCCGGCTGAATCTGGACGACGCGAGCAACGGCTCGGCGCTCAAGCTCGCCGAATCTTCCGGGAGCGCGAGCGACGTGAACGTGAACTGCACCCGAGAGGCGCGAGCCAAACGAGAGTTCAAGCAGGAGAGCCTCAGCGCCGGACGCAGCCCGTTAGTAGATACAGTTTCTCTCTGGATCTTTGGTTTGCCTATGGTTTGCCTTTGGTTTCCGTGTTCGACGTGTTTCTCTCACGTTCGCCCGAGGGAAACGCGAACGACCGTTCGCTCGATCGCGTTTTCCTTTGGCTTCGCGCCGAAGCTAATCCAGTTTCCTCGCGCAGCATAAACCAAAACTGGAGAATCGCCTCCGGCTTGGAGATTCGATCGAAAATGGCACTGTCGATGCAACGGCGCAGCAACAGTAGCAGCAGTAGCACCCGAAGCAGCACGAGCAGCAGCGGTAACAGCACCAACGGGAACAGCAACAGCGGCTGCAGCCGAAGCGGTGACAGCAGCGACTGCAACGGCAACGAGCACGTCGAAAACGAAATCGGGAATACAACCGGGAAAGGACACGGGCAGAGTCACGGTCATGGTCGCGACCACGAAAATCGAAATTGCAACCGGTCATCGGCGTCGTCGGTAACGCGGAGCGCCAGGTCCTCCGAGGACGACATCACCTTAAACGAGATGATGGGCAAGTTCGACGAGAGTTACGTGTACGAGAAGGAGACGGACATCTTGTCGGACAGCGACCCGACCGATTGCGAGGACTGCATAGACTCGCTGTCCGACGTCGAGGCCGCGCGCATCGGAGCCGAGGACAACGACCCGCTGGAGAACACCGAGTTCGATTACATCGACAATGGCTCGTTCCTCGACCTCGACAATCTCGACTGTTCCGGCCGGTTCCCGAATACCGGTCACTGCACGTATTTCGCGTTCACCGGCGAGCTGGCCAGGCGAAGCGGCAAGCTGCGAGAATCGTTGACCAAACGGAGGAGTAAGGAGGACGCGAGCACCGTTCTTCAGAGGTAATAGCCCGTTCGCGGCATGCTAGCCGCGATGCTTTAACGAAATATCCGGCGAACGATTCCTGTCTGTTCGCAGAATGGCCAGCACGAAGAACATCTCGGTGAAGAGGCCGCCCGCGAACGGCCGTCACGGGAAGAAGTCCGAGGACAAACAACAGCAGAGCGAGAAACGCAAGAAGCGGACCTCCCAGCGGCGAAAGTCGACCACGGTGGACAGATGCGACGACGAGACGGCCAATCTGAATCGCGCTCTGCTCGAGAGAATGCTGTTGAAAAACTCGGGCTTCAATCAGCAGGGCAGCAGAAGCGTCGGCGGCACCCCCATATGCCTGCGACGCAAGAAGCACGACGTCAACAAAAACCTGTCGCCGATCAGGCTGAACGCCGCGGAAAGGTCCTCCGTTCACCCTATCGGTATCGGCGCCGGTGTTGGCGTTGGCGTCGGTGTCGGCGGTGGCATCGACCTCGAAACCGTCAAGAGGCGCTCGAACTCGGTAAGCGCGCGCTTCCGCGACTCTGCTCGCTCTTTCTTCCTCTCTAGTCTGGTTCGCTCGTTTGTTCGTTCTTTGCTTTTGCAACGACTCGCGCTCGCGTCCTCGCGTTACTGTCACCGAGCGACAGCGACATCGATATCGAATCTCTATCCGACGTTTTCCCTGTTTCCTAAAAGGTGAGCTACGTGAACGGGAACATCGTCGGCCGGAGGATCGCGTCTTCGGGCAGCGCCTACATGACCGCGTTCGCCTCCGAGATCGCCCTGATCGAGGCGGACAAGGAGGCGGACAAAAAGTGTCGCGAGCTTATCCTCGAGGCAGAGAACATCCTGGTGACCATGCAGAAGAGTCAGAACGGCGGTCTGCCGTTGCCGGTGGTGCCGTCGCCGTCGCGAAAGTTCCACAACGGCTTGGCCAACAAGCGCGTCGAGCTGATCAAAAACACCGAGCTGAACATCGAGCTCGCTCTCTCCAAGAGCAGGAACTCGCAGCCCGAGCTGCAGAGCGGCAGCATCCGGGATCTGGAGCACACCAGCCCCAAGAGACAGTTCGCGCAGCCCTGTTCTCCGATTCGGCGTTTCGTCGAACGAAACGGTCCGGTGACGAACGAGCTTCGCGGCTCGTTCAGGCAAGAGACGCCGCTCAAGTATTTTGCCGGTGACTCTCCCATCGCGGCGAGAAGAACGCCACCGTTGCACTCGCCCGGCAAAGCTCTATTTCGGATGGCCCGTCGCGAGTCCGATCCGGAACCCGTACCGAAACCGAACCCGGATCGACGACCGGAATCGGAGTCGGAAGTGGAAGCGGAGAGGTACTCGCAGACGGAGAGCAACGAACCGTTGGGAAGCCCGACTCTCGACTGCAACGGCATCCGACGAATTTCCTCGGACTCGGAACCGACGACGACCCACCCCGAGGTTCGCTCGCAAAATCGGCCTCGCCCGGTCTTCCCTCCGGCGCGGAAAAACGACACGGATGAAACGGACACGCGCGCGACCAGATTGCCCGCCAAAGAAGAGATCATCCTTTCCAGCTCCTCCGATTCCGAGGAGAGGTGCGACGTTCGGAGGAGGCCGACTCTAATGACCTTCAGGTTAGACGTCGGTGATGTAATCGAATGTCGTTACATGTTGCTTGCGTAAAACGCGCGTTCTACCTACAATTTCTTGCATGTTGCGTCAGGTCGGTCGACATGGGTCCCACGAAAGAAGGATCCTTTTACTGTCCGCAAAGCGAGCCAGTCAAGAGAAAAGTGTACGCGGGTAGCACCACGTATGGTCGGATACAGAAAACCTTGGGAGAACACGTGGCCCTGCGGAATTCGGACGGAGACACCGCGACCGACGACACCGGTGAGTAAACCCACCACCTCGACCCGATTCCCTCCGTCGCTCTCTAATCGGTACAGTTTATATTTTATCGCTCGATCGCAGACGACTCCAGGAGATCGTTGAAGGAAAAGGTTGCCCAGCTTCGGCGAGAACGGTTGGTCACCGTGGACGCTCACGACTCGCACATCCTTCAACAGCAAATGTCGCAGCTTCGAAAGCAGATGCTGATGCACACGATAGAGGGTCTAAAACGAAGCCTGGAGGACCAGTCGGCGACACTGAAACAGACATGTTTGGAGCCGATGTTGTCCGACCAGTTGCCGTGAACCGAGCACCGGAGGAACGATGTTCTTGGCCGCGCGATCGATCGCGTTGCGCGTCGCGCGTCGTGAGCGAAATTGCGGTCGCTGTTCAAACGCCTCCGCGAACCGCGCCGCTTCTTTTTTCCGCTCGCACGCACCGTTTCTACCAAAGTATCGGAACTCGACGCGCCGGGACGATGCTCGGTCTACCCGATTTCTCAAGAAATCCCCTTAGGAAACAATCGATAAACGATATTCTATTTTTCTGCCTGCGTCTACACAGTAAGAGAATCAAAATTAAGAACGTTGCATATTTTCTGGGCATTGTTCTCTCGCGTGTTCTGTTCGACGCGCAGAAACTGTTGAGCGCGTTGCGAGATCCGCGGTTCCCGGTCTCCGCGCATTTCGAGTCTGAGAACTTCGGGCGAGCGGTCCAGCGACCGTGAACCGTGAACACGCGACCACCTCGAACGAGTTATACATGTATTTTTCACGCAGGGCAAAGAGTGCGCGCGCACGTTCGACGGTTCGACGCGTATCCACTCGCAATTCGCAATGTTCCTATTTCTACGCGTAATCCGTACTTCCGTAACGGAGAAGCTCGAAAGCGACGGACTAAAGGCGAATCGTTGTAGTCGGTTCTGCCGGCGGAACGATCATTTCACGTTAGTATACCAAAGATAATCTTAGTCTTAGCACGGTAGCACGGTAGGACCGTTTAGTTAAACCAACGCTAAGAAGCGGAGAATACGCATTCGTAACAAAAAAATTAGAGAACCTCGTTAGAATAATTTCCTTCGAATTTCTTCGTAGAGAAATTCGACGACACAGCCGAGTCGGACAGATGGAGATACCGAAAGAGAGAGAGAGAAAGAGAGAGAGAGAGAGAGGGAGGGAGCGTTCGATCCCGAGGTCGCGATAAACATTTGAGATGTTAGATCGCGACGACACTCTCGCGAGAATAGACTGATTGGATTGCCGACCGTTGTCTCGTTAGACTTCCAAGTTTCCCAATTATTCTCGCATGACATTCTCACGCAATTTATACATACGTTAATAGCTCTTTCGGAAACAGCAAATAGTAATACGCACACGATATTTATTTGTGTTAGATGTTAGAGGCCGTAGTAACGGAAGTATTAGACAATGATAGCTATAGCGACGATTAGTAACGCTAGGTAGCCGATTACCGATTATAGAGTTTCGTGATATCGTTTTTCTCCGAGTCGTCCCTTGTGATTTATTTCCGCGTTTCGTTGGAAACTGTGATCGCAACGTCTTCGGCCAATTTTAGATGATACGTACGGAGTAGCGCCGTACGCATTGCGCGTGCAACGCGACTCCACAACGCTACAACGCCATAACGCGCTGGAAACGCCTTCCTTCCGTCTCGCGGTGGCGCGGCTCAGGTGAATTCGTTCGCAACTTTTTATACTCGATGCGTGTATGTACAGATTTAGTTTTTCGATCGAACACGAGCATCTACTTTTTAATTATTGTCTGTGATTGCGAATCACGTTTATCGCGGTTTCTATTATTTTAGTCGATCAACTGTTGTAATCGAGACATTCCGAAGGCGTAGAGCACGGAAGAAAAGAAAATAAGAAGAAAATAGGACAATTGGGCAAGAGGGAAATAGTAGCGAAGCTACGCGATGCGTTTCGTCCAAAGTCTTCGGTAACTCGTTGAATCGTCGAACCCTGGAGAACCGATCGACGAGAAAACACTTCAGCTTTTCTTCCCTGCCGAGAAACAAATGCTAGTCACCTGGTTGATCATTCGTACGGGCAGGTACTATAAGGGTACGATCGGCGGCAACTTGGATGCGAATTTGGCGGAGGCGCGAAATTATTGTTGCAAATTTTCTGTCTACCAAACCATTTACGAAATTAAATGGTCTTTTTTTATATGATTACGAATAAATTATATTACGTCGTTGGAAATGTTTCTCGCATTTATCATTCTCGCGTCACTTCCTTCCGGAACAAACGAATCGAGACGTCCACCACGATCGCGCGAATTACGGGCAGTCGACAGTGGCGTCACCTGTGACAAAACTGTCGAAGCTTGTCCCGAATTAGTTATGAAATTGATCGATAGATGTTCCTGTCTACCATTGCGATTGGAACTGGAAGATTCGATTATTATTTGATTTTCAATCGCGTTTTATTTTCTGCGCTACAGGATTCAGGTTCCTAATTAAATCTGTATGACAACTTACAACTTACCATATCGTTGCTATTATTATTATCATTATTAAACAATACCAGTACACGGATAACAGAATATACATAGAATATACATTAAAGGATATTACGCGAGAACGATGTATAATACAATTAGCGGCTGCTTTAGATCCGAAGCCAGCGGTTAATCCCAAACGAAAGATTCATTTTCCTTGTTATTTGATTCTCCCGAACCTATGCTCGATTTCATAAATCCATACGGATTTGTCAATCTTCTGACAATATTCGCCCCATTCGCCTTCCGTCAAATCCACGTCTGTGAATTCTGTACCGTCGTCGATGGTTTTAACGGTCCATCCTACTCGCGGCGAAAAATCACAAGGTTCGAGACCTCGACAGTCGAACACCGCTATAGTCTGAAAGCCGTCCTGATCGCGCGCGACGAAAGGTTTCACAAAATCTTCCAAAATCGTTATAGAGTTCTCGCGCGAGCAGAGCTTGCATTTGCTCACGTAGTGACTGATGCCGTGTCCTTTCGGGGCTGAAACAGTCTCGCTCAAAGACATATAATTCCATTTATCGGATTCCTCGCGGCAATTCGAGCAAACTAACTTCATGTACCAACGAAACTCGGGTCCAGAGGGTCTCAGCTCCGCCACGTTTTCCATTGTAACTTTTATTTGCAACGATATCTTTACCATTTTGTTGCCGGTTTCGTTTTATTCTCTATGATGATTTCTATTTAGGTCTGTCTCACCTCGATGGCAATGTACCGTTGACACGAGGTTACGTTGATCGATTCTTCTTCAAATTACCGGAGCCGATCGATGAAACTCTTACAGCGTTCACTGGTATCGATTACCGTCGAAGCAAACATAATCCATGCGTATATATGTATATATAATTTCTAAAACGTATTCAAACATAAACAACAAAACACCTTAAAATAGAAGCGCACGCGCACAGATCCATTCCATAGATTAGGTGCAGGAACAGTGAACTGTCACGTTGCTACCTTTTCCGGCCAATATTTTCTGCTAGCTTATACAATTACCGACTTAGGTCGTTGGCGTGACCGTCGCGTCGTCGCGTGTCAGCGTGTCACTATATAGACTAGACGACGTTTTAGCTGGTTTTAGCGTAATCACTGTTCTTCGATAGGCATGAAAGTACATGGACAGTAACCGGAAAAGACGAACATGAAACCTATGCTGGGTCTCTTTTTATTTTACGTGTGCGCGTCGATAGCGTTTTGCAATGCTCAAGATATTTTAGGATGCGGAGGATTTTTGAAAAGTCATGCAAACATCGATTTTGCAAAGGTTCAAGTGAAACTGTAAGTACTGACACCTATCATTCAATCCGTTCCAAAGTTTACGATTCACGTGTTTGTTCGAAACCTCTCCAATCATCAAATTATTGACATAAACTTTCCCTTCGAATTAGATACACGAAAGCAGGAAGCCTCAAGGATGCCACAGAATGCGCACCAAACAATGGATACTATTTTCTTCCTTTGTACGATAAAGGAGAATACGTGCTGAAGGTAATGCAAGGCTTTGGTACAAATATTATTTCTAATATACTAATGGTTAAGCATTTTTTCGACTTCTACTCGTTATACGACCAAAAATTTTAGGTAGATCCACCCAGGGGATGGAGCTTCGAACCTATGGAAGTGTTATTGAACGTGGATGGGACAACCGATGCTTGCAGTCAAGGAAAAGATATAAATTTTATCTTCAAAGGATTCGGCATCACAGGCAGAGTAAATGAATTACATAAATTATATCTTGTATGCGCAGCAAGGTCTAGGAACTGTTCGTGCTTATTGAATAAAAAATTGGTTCAGGTTACAGCGATGGGATCAAATTTAGGACCAAAAGGTGTTACCGTTGCATTGTACAAAGAAGGCAGCGAACAAGTTCCTACGGAAACAACGCTCACCGCGGAAGGGGGAACGTTTTATTTCACGCCGATACAACCTGGAAAATACGTGCTGGTTGCGTCTCATCCAACGTGAGTGTTAATGCTCTTGGATGCAATCGAGCTCTCGTGCATATTTTTTACGCAACAACTTTATTCTATTCTCCAGATGGGTAATGGGAAAGGATACCGTTAGAGTAACGGTACAAGAAGGCAACATGGAACTCGAGGACGATAGCTTGGTAGTTTCTGGATACGACGTGAGTGGTCGGGTAACGAGCGAGGAGGAACCAGTCGGTGGAGTAACTTTTCTTCTTATCGGAGTAAGAACTTCAGTTCGTCTTTATCATCTGTTCGCGATCATCAATTGTTCAATCAATCGATTCTGACTGCATTTATCTATTGTTTAGAACGGCGTAGCAAAGAATTGTGCTACTACGGCCATAAGTAAAGAACTCCGGTCGAAAAAGCCGATTTGTCACGTCGTCTCGGACAAAACTGGCAAATTTCTGTTTCCGAGCGTGTCGCCCGGTGAATATAAATTGGTCCCATATTATGCCGGTGGCCAAACCAAATTCGACGTTCAACCAGCCGAACTGTCGTTCAAAGTAAATCATAATAGCGTGGTGTTGCGGCCAGGCTTTAAGGTAACCGGTTTTACAGTGAGCGGATCCGTTCGCATCGCGAGCGAAGGCGATCCGCTACCGGGCGCAAAAATATTTTTGTCGCAAAAGGAAGTTGCGGTGACAGATGCCACCGGAAAATACGTGCTAGACAATATGAAAGCTGGACAGTATTCGCTGAAAGCCGAAGCCGGTATACACGCTGTTTTACTATTTGCGCTTTGCCTCCAATTAACCGTGCCGTGACCGTCTTTCTCAACAATTTTGTAGACAATGTACTTTTCACCGAGCAGTTGGTCAAGATCTCTCCGACCTCCTCGGAACTCGTCGTGTTGACACCGTCGGCCTACAAAGTTTGTGGAAAAGTGACATTATCGGCGAAAGGAACGTTGCATCATCGAAAGGTTTCCGTGCAGAATACTGCCAATACGTTTACCAAGGAAATCGAAATAAATCCGAAAACCGGAGAATTCTGCATTTATCTCTCGCCCGATCAATACCTGTTGAACGTTGTTGTCACACCGGAAGAAGGAGACAAAGGCTTGCAGTAAGTTCAGCGGATCGTCACTCGTATTTTATTTTCAACTTTTTGGCTTATCGTGAAACTTTCAGATTCTTCCCGCTGCAACAGACGATCGACGTATCGTCTCGACCGGTGAACGACGTGAACTTTCTGCAGTTGAAAGCAACGTTGTCGGGTACGGTGAAATGTCTGTCGGGGACCGACTGCAGTCAAGCCTTCGTCACTCTAAAAGTGCTCGATGGGATCACCATAAAAACGATACAAGCGAAGGGTAATTGCTTTGAATTTTATACGCGCGACACTTTTGTCGTTTAGTCTCCGTCGAAGTACTTTTCTACGTAGTTTCTGCGATAACAAGACAACGTCGCGACTGATCAACAAACAAAGTTTAATGAACGAGAAACCGTTCGCACCTGCTCTTGTTATCGCAGCAATGTTCGATTCGATCGACGCTACTTTCTCTTTGCCTGTGAAGTCGTCTTTCATTTGACAGATGGCCAGTATCGATTCACGGATGTGTTGCCCGGCCATTATGAGGTGCTCATCGACAACGACGTGTTTTGCTGGGAAAATCCTAGCTATAGGATATCGGTTATCTCCGAACGAGCAGAGGTACCCGGTTTCGTGCAGACTGGATTCTCCGTTACTTTCATTTCTTCTCACGACACAACGGTACTATACTCTGAGATCGGCGACCCGACAAAACTAACGTTGGTCTTGAACAAAGGAAGCACGAAGCATTGCGTATCGAAGCCGGGCGTGTATTCTTTTACCCCGAAAGGTTGCCACATTTACGAACGATTATCGTACACTTGGGACACCAGCAGCCTCTCGCCTATTTTGTTGCAATCGTCCGAGCATAGTCACAAAGGAAGCATTAAGAGCGTTTCATCGTTGGATGGAATCAAAGTCAGCATCGAAAATCTCGGCAACGTCGTTACGTAAGCATACGTGACCATAATGTGCAGGGACTCGCGTGTCTGTATGGATAGTATAAATTAATTTTTACTCGAACACGTCGGTTCACAGGTTGGGTCCCCTGAAGCCCGTGAAAGAGGAACAGTTCTACAAGTACGAGTTCGAGTTCGAAGCAAAGACCGACAACATGTACACGATAACACCGTTGTCGGATATTCTATTGTTTAGTCCTCCGTCGCTGAAGGTGTTGGGTGTAAACGATTGCCAAAACGATGTTGCCTCGTTTCTCGGCGAGATGGGAATGGTGAGCTAGCGATTCGTACGATCCGTTGTCATCAGCCAGAAGGATTCTCTAAAGCATTCACGCGCGTATCTCTTAGATCATTGCTGGCAAGATCAACCCTCCGTTAGAGGGTGTCACCGTCCAAATATTTGGAAACGACAAAACTTCTCCGATCCACACGCTGGTCACGCGAAGCGATGGAGCGTACACTGTCGGCCCGTTGGATAAGAAAATAGACTATAGGTAGAACGCGTTTACTTGCTTAATCGTACCGGCTTGAATTAATCGCCGTCTCTTTTTTGATCAGCGTCACGGCAGAGAAAGAGGGATACGTGATCACAGGACCGGATTCCAGTGGAGTTTTTCTGGCGCACAAGTTAGCCGAAATAATCGTGCAGGTCTCCGATCAAGCTGACAACGTTTCGTTACAGGTACGTCCAAAAACATTACAGCGGAGATCGAAAGGGATTCGAGAGGAGAACAGTTTATTGTCGATCCATGCCGTACAGAAATGTAAGCAACCAGTCTCGTGCATTATCGTTGTTTTGTTCCGCAGGGTGTACTTCTCTCGTTTTCCGGCGGCCAAAGTTACCGGAAGAACAGCGTGACCGGCGAGGATGGAAGATTGATTTTTAACTCTCTGTCTCCGGGAGAGTACTACCTCCGTCCAATGATGAAGGAGTATCGCTTCGATCCGCCGTCGAAGATGATTAAGGTGATGGAAGGCGCGACCCTCAAGGTTGAGCTGTATGGGAAACGAGTCGCGTTCAGCGCTTACGGGTCCGTAACGTCTCTGAACGGAAAACCGGAATCTGGCCTGTTAATGGAGGTGCAAGGGCAGGCCGACTGCGGTAATCTTCAAGAAGAAACTACCACCGAGGAGAACGGGAATTTCCGTATCAGAGGACTTCAACCGAGGGTGAGCAATTTTCGAACGAATTTTTTCACGAGATAGATTCTCGCCTCTGACCGAAACAATTTCCCCAGTGTACCTACGTGTTTCGACTGAAGCCGAACGCGGAAGCGAACGCGCACATCCAACGCACCAGTCCTGAATCCATACCGGTGCAGATCTCGCAGGACATTCACGGTCTTCGTTTGATCGCGTTCCATCCGATATCGCGCACCGACGTTTCCGTACACGTTGTATCCGTGCAGCCGGAACACTATCGCACACTGAAAGTGAAGCTATGCAGGGAGGACATGCCCGACTCGCCGATTCACACCAATAAACTAGAGGCACAGCAGCTGACCAAGATCGGCAGCAATTACAACGTCGGGTTCCTCGTACATCTACCGCCGTTGCAGACCGACGGCAGAAAGTACTTTGTGCAGCTCGAGTCGTCGCTCTCCGAGACGATGCACAAGTATCGCACCTTACCGTTCTATTTCGAAGCGAACTCGTCGTTCAAGCACGTCAAGCTGACGTTCAACGCTGAGCGGAAGATTGATCAGAACGAGTTGAGCCAAACGTCCGTTATCGTATTACCGTTTATAATGCTGATCGCGTTTGCGTTTCTCAACCGCGAAAAGATCTGGACGTGGCTAAGCTCGTCGATTGAGAGGCGATCGAAACCGAACGCCAGCTCGCGAGCCCCCATACAAGCTGTTCCTATCGATCCCAGGGCGGACGACATCATCGTTGAACAAATCATGAACATTAATAAGAAAAAGACCAAGCCGCGCAAGACGTAATTGGCGCCCCACCTACATTATTCTTTCTTTCTTTCCTTTTTACTGTTACCATTCTCAAAGACGGTATTCACGCAACGTTTCCATAAATTGTACATATCGCAAACCATTTTTAAGAAAGAACGAGTAATCCCCTCGATCCTCACCGAATTACAGTACAACTACAATTGTTCTTCGTAGGTTATCGTTATTTTATTCCAAGCGAGTCCAATACAAATGCGTCTTTGTACAGTTTTTAATCGATCGTTGATTAAATGTTGAAACGTTGAGACGCAAATTTCTTTCGAACCATATCCATGATGATCCAGACTTGCTCGAAACGATTTCGATTGTTCACGGGGTTCTGAAGGCCTATCAAATAAACAAGAGACGATCGCGGTTCGTCAGATAAGATGGTGGAACTCGTCAAGATTTATCAAGTTGCGTTTTCTAACTTACCGTGGGATTTATGTCAAACAGACACTTCATGAAATTGTATGCCTTGTCGCAATTATCATTCCCAGCTAGAAATCAACAGGTAAGTCAATCTGTAGAACAGTCGTAACTAGTTGTACAGATACTCACTTGCTTCGGTGCAACTGTCGATCATTTCGTTGAAGATGTGTTTGAACGAATCCGGTATTATCTTTTTCATTAGATTATATTTGATGTTACCACTCGCATCCATCTGCGGAACAGGAGTGAAGCGTTATCGAAAAGAGAATAATCAAAGCATAAAAACTGCTTTTCTATGCAACCTCGGGTTTTGAGGGATGCTTAATTTTCAAGGGAAAGTCGAATGTTCAACTTGAAATATTCTTTGCTTTCTCACAGCTCTGTCAAATAGAACGAAATACTTTTTGTACAACATTACCATGCCAAATCTTTCAAGAGCGCATTTGAAGTAGCACTTCAACCGATCATCTTCCGGGAACTCTCCGTATTCGGTATCCTCGACGGCTTCTGAAATCGAGTAACTTTAGCTAGTAGCATGGACAGCGCGAACACAGTAAACCCTCCAATAATGCGGTTTCCATACAACACGGACCAAAAATTGCGACAACTATAACGCGGTACTTTTTTATGTAATTCCGTGTTTCTTATAACGCGGTACGAGTTAGTCTGGTTTCTACTAATTCTGCGACTGTAAGTGCAATCGCGTGTTTCGAAGAGGCTTACGAAGGGTAGTTCCAGTTTCCGCGATGCATCGTTTCCTCGTGGAAGCCGTCATTCTCTTGAAGTCCTCCAGATCGGTCTATAGTTCGAACGAACAATTATCGCGAACCCCTCGAAATCGAGAAAAGAACTACTTGCTGCATGTTGCAGTTTAACTTACCGTACTATGGACGAGACCGAATCGAAAGATCAGTATCCACGATAAAATCACACAGAACTCTGATACGGCTTTCATGTTCGAAGCGACCGGACAAACAATTTTCGTGGGACAAGAAATCAACTGGTGGAAACCGAACGAATTGTGCGCGTCTGTTGCTTCGGCGAGTCGAATATGTATGCGGATTTTGGCGATAAGTGGAAAATAATAATCGGTTATCGAGACGGCAACCCTAGACTTGAACGCTGGTCGATTTTCCTGCTAACCGAACGGGGGTAATTGTCGGTATTTACCGCCCCAATATGTGTTCGTGGGATCGCGAATGACCACAATATACTAATCGAAACGTTTAGCCAACTTCCTCTTCGCGTGCCAACTGCCATTTACTAAAAGTCGCGATTACACGACTAATTACCCGGTTGGCGATTTAAAGACTTTGTATCGAATGACAGCGTCGTACGAAATTATAGGTAAACCGGATTCCAATTTTCTTGACACTTTATCTGCCGGAAACCGTTTAAGAGACTTCTGAACGATTGCGCCGCGTAAAAAAGACACCTCGAGCATCTTCTTTTAAAATCCCGAAAGAAATTGTTCAATACAAAGCTGTTATTAACATTGAAATAGTTGAAATTGTTATTGCTGTTGAAAAATGTACTAAAACAATAAATCGTAGGTAGTTGTTCGCAATAAGTGTTCGACGCTGCATCGGTTACGATGACGAATACTGAGAATAAATTGCTCTGCTCTGCTCTCGTTTGCTCGGCTCTGCTCCGCTTTAGATTGCTTTGCTTCGCACCGCATCGTGCCACCTTACGATTGGAATCAGGATCGAGCCACGAGCCACGAGTTCTCGCTGATTGCGCGACCCACCCTCGAGTAATTTACACGCGTAGATACGCGATTAATCAATCAACGAATCGCAGTAACCCGCTCGTTCTATTTCTAACGCGCGGTCACGTTCGTACACGACCTCGATCGACAATTGGAGCAGTTCATTCAGCGTCGGAAGTTTTGATCAATTCGACGCTTAGGCGATCAAACCTTGAAATTTTCGACTTGGCGACTCTCAAAGATCATAGACGCTGGTATAAAATTCAGACTTTTCATTTATTATGATCTCGTACGAAACGGTTATGGGATTACATGGAGACGGCTGTTGTTTTGACAGACGATAAAACGGAAAACGAGCCGCCAGGGTGTCGAGTGGCAACGCGTCGAACGAATACGACCACGAGATAACTCCTCCAAGTTCGCGTCCTCCTGGGGCTTTTCTTCTCCCATCTCGCGCGGAATTCGTTAAAACAGGTAGTAAGTCTGAAAAACGAGAGTGCAGTTGCTAATCGATTTTCTTGCGATCATGCCGAAACGATAGGCCAAGTAGGAAGAAGAAAAAAACATCGCTCACCCGTGGGGAATATTCAGCGTAACATTTGTTGAATTTGTACGCGTACTCGCAATTGTCTCCTTCCGCTGGGAAAAAAAGTGATCGTTCGAAATTAGCGGCCGCGCAAGATTCAACAACCGAACTCGATCGATCGCATCTAATCAGAAGCATTGATAAGCGGTTAACAAGCAATCGCATACTCGCAACGAATCTCGCAAATATAAACAACTCTTCTATTTTGCATTATTATTATAATCGATCCGCAGCTTTTCACGCGCTGGCCTTTTTTTTGCGTGCGAAGCCTATCGTTAGAATCGTTTATCAAATAACAAAATATAACTGAAATTAGATCGCGTCTCTTTTCACACGGTAGTCTCGTCGTTTTTTTATTCAAACTTCCACAAACAAGCAAAATATATCCATATAACGGAAAAAGAACTTCCATATTTTCGAACTAAATACCGCGAACGATACTCGTCCACCGTGTGAAAAAGAGAACCAAGTGTATGGCGTGTAGCGAATCGATCGAGAAAACGAAAATGAAAAAATATCAAATACACGGTAGATACCAAAATGTTTACCGAGCCGCTTGCACGTCCTGATCGCTCCTTGGACTTCCATTCTGTATGCCGGTATTCTGTGGAAAAACGTGAGCATACCGTTTAAACTGAGGTCCCTCTTATCGTCGACCAGACCGAATTGCTCCCAGAGGCAGTACATGTAACACTGCGCCGTAAAACAAAGAAAAGAACAACAAATCGATCAGCCGTGCATCGAGTGAACCGCTTCCATCGCTAGGCCGCGGCAACGGAGTTTTGAAAACTGTTCCAATACCGTCGTAACTGTTCTCGCCGGAACTACTTTCCTCGCGTAACAGTTTCGATCGGTTATTTTTCGGAACCGTTTCAAACCTTGCCGCGGAGAAAAAGTATTTTTACTTACCTTGAGTTGTCGCGATTCCGGCCATTTTCCGTTCCTAACCGCCTCGATATCCACTGAAACGTAAACGTGATCAAATTTGTTCGATTGTTGCGCGCAACACAGAATGAAGTATAATAATAATCGGATCGCGAGAATACCTGTCGCCACGTCGGTCTGCGTTTGACAAGCGTTCACCACGCTTGCCGCTTTCGCGATCATCTTGTCGGAGACGAAGCTCGGCCGTTTCTACAAAATACCCTCGATTTTAAACAGAATCTAGTCCGATCGATCGTTCATCGTCAGTTTTCGATTTAAATCGGACATTTTCGCGCGCTATTCTCGACATTCCGAATCGTTCGAATAACCCGCGTGATCGGTATCGACTCGCACTCCTCGACCTTTATCGATTATTCTTCCGCGCTCGATTACTACCTGATAAATGGCGGCAAGTCGTTGCAAATAATCGCGAACGCATAATCGATTAAGATATACATAATTGTCGTTTATTTTATCGATAAACAAAGCGACAATCTAAAACAGAAATTATTTACGATTTCATCCAATTATATATGTATATTTGTTGCGTTCACGTTGATATCGAATCGGAGAATCAGCTACAAAATGCGTGTGAATCTTGAGGCTCTAAAATTTGATTTTCCTAGCGAATTACCGGCTCCCAGGTGAGCGGGAGGAAACGACGGAGATGGTACAAGAAAAATAAAGAGAGACAGAGAGCGGGTAAAATCGTGGTGCTGGCTGGCGCGTACCGTGTAAAAAAGACGAGGATTTCGACCGAACAGGTGAGAAAACGGTGCTTGTTGCATACGTACCCCGCAACAAACGATTCTCGGCTGGCCCAAGCAGAGAACTAGCAGAGGGAGGATTACCAGGAGCCTCATGACCAGCGTTCGATCGCGTTGTCCTGTTTCGTTCTCGTCGAGGCCGACGAGCGATCGATCTTCGGTCGGAAAACGCGATATCGGATAGGAATAGAAAGCCAGGAAGGATTCGCGACCGCGCGCAGGGCGAGATTCGACTGGAGATGGTCTCGGGAGGAACGGCGAAAATTTTTGGATTTTGCTGCGATCAGCAAAGGCAGCACTATTCGATTGGTTCCAGGCTCCGGATTCCGGGTCTGAACGGGGGTGGTGCTCCGCTGAAGCGAGTGGCGCGCGTTACACGGAATCGTAGTCGGCGTCGGTGTCGAAGAGCTACTCTCGCTGGAAACGGGAAACGGCAAACGCGAGGGCGCGACTGAATCAAATCCGCTCGAAGCGCAGCGGCAAACCAGACCTCCGGACCTGCACACAGATGTACAGCGACCGTCGACACGCGTGGAGCTCTCGACACCAATTCGGATCGAAATTTCACGAATTTGCCACCGCTCGATCAACCTCGGAGCAACACCGAGCCGCGCGACGATCTTATCCTACTTGTTGCCCCGTGTCTAAACGCAGATTTGATTGGCGGATGTTACGGCAGCTTACGACATGCGACAGTTACGACCCGGCAACCCTCTACACACCCTCCTGTCTCCTACCTCGTCCGTAGTCCATAGTCGGCCGGCCGATTCAAGTGCCTTGTTCCGTTGCACATTAATTTCGCGGCGCATAGGATAACTACGGTCACAGGACGACCATAACCTCGTTCACCACCGATGATTGCCAAACTAATCCGTGTGCTTTTCCATCTGTCAAATCTGTCGAACCCCAAGTCAATTTCGAACCGTTTCGGGAAATTGAAATTTTGGCTACCTCGTCGAGAAGACGCAACCCTCGTCTGGTTCCGTTCGAACTTATTCGTATACACATATACGAATTGTTTAAATGAATAGAAGAATAATGTTTTTATTTATGAATCATCGCGTGTATAGCGGTATAGCATAACATATTTACCCTCGATTTAACGATAATCTTTTAAATAAATTACGATATACATAAATAATTTGAGTTCAGGTACGTTTGTCAATTGCTGCAGAAGGGCCGAAGAATCCTTTATCGTTTTAAGGAACTGATAAAATCGCTTTTTTAAATGAACGCGGTTCTATCGATTTCGTAAAAGCGGGAAAAATTTATGTATATATAGAATAAACAGGCAGATTGTATCTGTATGTCGCATCGACCTTTTTGAAATTCAAATTGCCAAATCTAATTCGCGACATACATCGACCTGTAGAATCGACATTTGGGAAAGCAATACTGTTTCATCGAAGCGAACAGAACGTTTCGCCTAAGCCCTAAGCGAATGAGCGAACGAAATGATCTTCGCATGACATAACCTCAATTCTACTTTTCGATGGTATATGTGTAAATAGAGCAGAATGGAATTTACTATTCACGAACAACAAATGCCTGTTATTTCGAGAATGCACGATACTCGTACGATAATATATATTTCGCATATTCGTTCGATCCTGACTCTTTCTTACAAAGTAAATTTCGCAGATACTTTGAAGGCGGAACGATTTCAGGAGACTGTAGGTATATATCTACATATAAATATATATACGTACAGTCGACGACATGGTACAGTCAACCGAATTAAAATTGACGACACCGAAACGTTGTCTCGATACTTTTCGGTAAGTAGTGTTTCGAATTTAAACAAAATATCTTTACAATTCGACGATGGTTTGTCGAATGTTTTTTATCATAGAAAGATTGCTCGACAGCAATGTCTAGACGGATATGAAAAGTTTGCGGGAAACGAAGCGTGGACAAAAGAATCTCGACGGACTGTACAGCCGAAGTTGTATTGACTACAGTATTTTCCTCGAACAAGGGCATTTCGGGCGAAACGACTCTTTTACGGTGTCTTGTGGCCGAAAATATGATTTCGCATTCGTTCGTTTTAACGCAAATCGAACGATTCTCAAGCAAAGAAACTCTCTGAAGTGAAAGTTTCGACGAAAACCGTGCACGATAAACGAGGCAATTAAATTCCATCGACGCCAAAATCCACGGCCGTCTTAGGCTATCTCGACACGGCATAATGTCAAAAACGAAGAAGAAACAATATTGCTTGAAAAGCAATTTGCAGTGAGACCTAGATTGCCGAATAGGATGATTTGGTGGGTCGTTCCGGTTCGAAGATTCCGGGATAGACGGAAAGTATGATGACATGAAAGTAATTAAAATTTTGAAAAACTTTCTGATAGAGTATTGCCATTGTCACGTGGTCTATTCTTTTTATACGTCAGTTTTCGCGTAGAATTTCAAATCGTTCACGATTTCGTTCCCTCGTTCTTCCTTCTTGGTAAGTCGATTTATAGTTGAGCAGAGATGGGGAAAACGAGAGGAGTGCACGAAACAACGCCAGAATTAAGAAATCGTATGGTGGGAATGTACGAGGCTGGTTTAGGTTTACGAGAAATTGCGGCAGCCGTAAATTGTTCGGTGAGTGTGTTTTAAAAATTGTCCATTAACGTATTTACTCCTTTCGTTTTCGTTCAAAATTTTTCATTCATACCGCAACTTATCTTGTGTTTTAGCAACGTACCGTAAAGAGGTGGTTAAACAGATTCGACAAAGAAGGCACCGTGGAGACACGAGAACGGTGTGGACGAAAACGAGCTACAACGTCCGAACAAGACGAAGCGATAGTGAAATTGGCTACGCAGACGCCGATAACAGCCGCGAAGGCTGTTCTCCCTGCTCTGGGACTCACCTGTTCCGTAGACACCATAAGGGAAAGGTTACATAAAGCTGGAATACACAACTGGAGTCCGTCGCGAAAATATATGCAAAGAATTCCCCTTGGGTATATTTTGCGATCTCATTTGATATTCGATCGGCGTAAGTTTAAATTTTCAATGATTTTATACTAATTGATTTATGCGTTTGTAGGGATACGGGTGGTACGGCTATTCAGCAGCCTGTGTGGAGGCCCACCGGAACGCAATTGGGAAAGAAAAAGTCTTCCAAAGATTCTAGTAAAAACGATAAAAGCGGCACCGTTAAAAAGAAGGGTTCTTCTCGGAAAATCAGGGACAAAGACGCGTACGTTGGAGATGTTACACTGATAGAAAATGCAAAGGAACCGACCGAACAGCAGCAATTTGTATTCGCGCAAGAGAATGCTCCTCAACCCCAAGCCAGCGATATGCAAGCACCGCCCCACCCTTTACCTCCAAGTCAAACGGAATTTGGTAATCCATTGAGTTTGGTTCAACAGCCTCAGCCAGTTTATCAACATTCCGGTTTAAATATCTCGCAAAGTTGGCCGTTAGATTTAGTACAGGGAACGCACCATTATCCACAGGTCCGTAATTTGCGTATCTCGCCTCTTACATGGTTACGCGTCTCATTATTCTACCGGAACCTTTCCTAATGTTTAGAGTCAACCCGACGCGATACCTCACGAACAATCGTTGCCGCAGCAGCTTCAAGAACTGCGCACTCGACAAGAACAGCAACACCATATGCAACAAGTACAACAGACGATTTCGGACGAACCGCATAATATGGATCATCAACAGCAACGACAGCTCGACGTGGTACGTCGAGTACAACAACAACAACAACAACAACATCAGGATCATTTACATACGCAACTAGTTCATTCGCAAAGTAATCCAAATCTGAATTCTGATAGTTCTAATACTTGTGGTTCTCAAGATAGCGATCAGTCTTCTGGCGGGGAAACAAGCCATAACCAGAAGAAACACTCGTCGAGAAATGGTAACGAGAAAAGCGAATCACAGAAAAAGAAAAAGAAAGGCGGGAAAGCGAAAGGAACATTGGAAACCAGCGTTGAAATTCGAAATCGTATGATCGGCATGTCCGAGGCTGGCTTGTCCACGTTGTCTATCGCGCTCGCAATCGACAGATCGGTAAGAAGGAACATGTTCGTCTTGCTGGATTCACATATTTAAGATCGTCGTGGATAGTAGCCGTATACGCAATGCTCATTATTAAATAGGAACGTACCGTTAAAAGATGGTTAGAACGTTGGCACAAAGAAGGGAATGTACAAACGAAGGAAAGAAAGGGTCGACGTCGAATTACGACCAAAGAACAAGATGAAGCTATCGTTGCGATGGCTACTCAGCAGCCTTTGACCGCAGCCAAACACGTTGCGCCCGCTCTCGGATTAAAATGTAGCGTAGACACCATCAGAGAGAGGCTTCACAAAGCCGGTATCCATAGTTGGAAGCTTGGAAAGAAACAAGGGTCGGTGTACACAAAATTATACCGTACGAGTGCATACTGCAATCGAAATCGATGATCGAAAGCTTTTTTGTTGTTTCAGGGAAGGCAATGCTGTTCACACGGTACATCTGTGGCAACCGAGTGGAAATCGGCCAAATAAACCGAAAATTTCCGGTGAAAGGAAAAAGAAGTCGACCGGTAATAAAAAGCGCGATCACGCTTCAAGCAATACACAAAAAAGAATATCTACCAAGAAGAAAAAGATCGATTGCTCTACGACAAAAATGATTGCACCGCCGACGAATATAGTACCGGAACAACCTTTACCTTTTCATAATCCAACGACAAGTAAGCTGAAATTGTCTGATCTTCCTCGAATTTGATATAGCTATTCTTTGGGAAGAAAGATGGAAGAATAACTTCGGAAATCCACTATTCAGTGGCAAACTATGTTTCAGGCCCTAATATATTGCAACCTGTTCACAATATCCCTCCAGCTGGCCCTGCGCTTGTTCAATCGCAACCACCACCGCCACCAGGTGCGCCACACCAGTCTGTAGCTCAAACGATACAGCCGATGGGTCCTATGATGCAGCAAAGACCGGATTGTCGTCTAGCACCGAGTATCGTGCCACCAGTTTCCGGACAAGGAAATACAGGAGTCGCTTATGCATCCTGCATGGTCGGAAGCAACAATCACACTGGACACGGTATGGAACAACCGGATCCCTTGAATTACGAACCCTACATATGGAGTTTTTAAGTGTCGAGGATTTAGAATCACCGTTAACAAACATGAGTTTAGTGAAACGTTTGCATTCGGACACAAGTGAGTAAACAATATTGCTACAATTTCAAATGTAGTAACATTTCGTTGTCCTGCTAAATCTAATCGTTCGATCAAATCACTCGATACAAACTGCGAACTCGCGATTACAGATGCATGATAACACTGTACAACACTAAATTTGTTCAGCAATATCTGTTGAATGATTCTTATAGACATTGTCATATTAAAACCAAATCCGAAAGCACTTTTCAAACTTTAACAAGCATTTACAACTATGAGTAAGTTCAAAAAAATATAATTGACTATATCGATATATCGAGGAGAGTCCCCTCTTTCTTTTTACTCAAACCTGAACTTCCTCGCATGTTTAGTTTTTGCGTAACACGTAGTTTTTTTCAAAATCAATATTTTTTAGAAATGGTGCGTGATAGAGCAATTCTGGTTTCGGATTTGGTGTTAAAATGACAATATCTATAAGAATTGCCCAACAGATATTGCTGAACACGAAAAAAGTTCTATTTTGTTGGACAGTGTAGTTTTTCAACATTTCATTTTATTGCGATCAAACGAAGCATGGAGTTGTAAACATATAATACGGTAAGGAAACGACGCAAAGATCGTATTAATATATTTTTTATGAATTCAAATTACGTTACATCAACGTAATTCGACGGATAAATCGTTTATGAAATAAAGTATAACTTTATTTTACCGTTTTATTCAATCAAAGCACGTCGATTGAAACAAATTTGAATGAATTCAAATGAACGTGAGAAAACACGTTAACATTATGTATATAGATACACAGATATAAATATATATGCAATCAAGGATATATATTACCGAGAATAAAAAGCAAATTATACAATGTTTATTTTGCTATCATGTATTTTGTCTTCGGATCGTCACCGTCAAAATATAATAATGTCAATGGTAACGTGATAATTAAAGTAAAAAATGCGAAACCAACAAATTTTGTACGACATCTCTATTAAGTTTATATTATAGAAATTTAAAATATGGAAAACCAGACTGAACAAATATGCTTACATGGCATTATTAATACAAACATGTGATTCCAAGTAGTATGTAAATTTTACCACTCTTTTTTCACTACCTTTGTTTACGTACAAACAGTCAAACAGTTTTATTTGATCCAGTTTGTTTCCCAGTTTCATGCTGAATTCAAACCCCAATAACACTAATCTCGTCGTAGTCGTAATCATTGTACCGATCAATTGACTCTATCACGTAAGTTCCCATATATGTGAAACATTCTTTAACATGTCGTGTGGATCGTTTTTGTAGAACATGAAAAATCCTTGAATTTGTGCAGGGCTAACGTTTCTCTTTTGCGATAGTATATCTTCACCGAATTTCTTAGCAAGTTCATTCGCCTGGTCCACATTGCTTTTATAAAATCTTAAGAACATTTGTTCCACTTGTGTAGTAGTACACCAACCTGAAAGCAAATGCACAGTTAGTATATGTTACTACTAGTACACTTGTATTTACATATCCCCTTCGAATGTAACAACGCTTCTGCTTTATGCTCATACCTATGTATTCTTTTACGTCCACGCGTCCTGGTCTAACTAATGCAGGATCTAATCTTTCTAAGTAGTTGGTCGTCATAAACAGAATTCTTGCCTCTGTGGAAGCAACACCATCCAGACAATTTAATAAACCACTGAATGTTACTCTGTTCAAACCATCGTACGCTGCTTTAACTGCAATGAAAATACATTGAAAACGATGAGTTACATCGAGGAAATATGTGTCGGTGGTATTTCCTGTTAGCTAAGTTTACATCTTACCCGCTTTACTGTCTTCTCTACTAGCAAATGCAGCGTCAATATCTTCTAAAAGTATAATAGATTGTTGAGGAGCCATAGCAAGCAGATGATTTAATCTGTCATCCGTTAAACCTCGCTCCGACAAATTTAAGACGCAAATTCCGCGTTCCAATTCTCCGGCTAGTGCAGTAATAAATGACGATTTCCCGCAACCAGGAGGGCCGTGCAATAAATATCCTCGCCGATATGGAATACCTTTGAAATTAACAAACACATTATTCCTCTTATCTTTAATTCTTTTTTTACATTCTACCATTGGTGACATACCACGATCGCTATACCACGCAGAATTATTTATGAATTCGCGACAGTCGTTCAGTATTTTTTCGGCAATACCAACGTCTAACACAACGGAATCTAGTGGTCTTCTTTTTCTAGGATGTCCAAATGGTCTCCATTCATTTCCCAAAGCAGTATACATTATCGTCTTGCCTTCATGTTGTTTCAAAGCCATTTGTCTTGCTGCAATTGACAAGTTTAAAGTGAAACCCTATTAAATAATAATTACTTGTAGACAGGCAATCTTACCCTCTTCCAAAATATTGAAATATATGTTTCTATCTCTCCCGAATGCTGTCAGTTGTACAGTTTCCCATGGTATGCCCATTTGTATATCTAACGTCTGTTGTTCTCTCGTTCGTTCTACTTTTATCCAATTCCCTTTGTACCTGCAAGTTTTAAACAGAAATTATAAACATCCAGTTCAACAGCTTGCTCTTGATAATTTTTGAATAGATAGATGGGTGCAGTCTCATTACTTGTTATTATGAAACGAAGTATCAGAACAGTAATTACTCTTATTTCTAACCTAAGGAAATGAGTTCCAATACTTGGTATGAAATCATATTTAGTTTTTATGTGACCTGTATCTCTTTGCTCGAAACTTGTTTCAACCGACAGGTGTTGAGTTTCTCTTGCACCTTTATACGTGATCCATTGCAACAACCACTGGTAGCTTTTGTCGCGACACGGAACTTCCAAAGTGATCATGTAATGTCGCCTAGATTTGACAACCATAAAATTAAGAAATTTCAAATCGAGAAGTATCCTATTCATTTAAATGTAATTATCAGAGAAGTATTACCTAAAGAATATCATTCCCGCTTGCATTCCTTTACGCAACAGAGCTGCGCCGGCTCCTATCCCAAAGAGACCAAAGCCAGCTCCAAAATAAGGATTGTCAGACAACGTCTGTACATATTCTACAATAGTCATGATGAAGCAATGCTTGTTCTTCAGGGCACAATTAATAATAAATTGATTCGATTATCATTGCTTCGTTGCTGATAAAATTTTCAGTGTCTCAGAGTACACCATAACCATTATACTCTGTTGTACTATAATCTCTGGCGGCGTGAAGATATTGTGCGCTTTTCATGCGCATGCGCGACCAAAACCAAGAGCGTGCTACGTCGTAAGTATGTGGGGAACTATTACTGGCGGGAAATTGCCATAATTATGTATTATATATTATATGTATATATGTATATATTAAATTTTAATAGATATGTGTATGTATACACAAATACACATGTTACACATTCATTTTCCAAAATTAAGGCATAAAAAATTTTACAAAATTATATGGGGTGAACAAAGTACTCCATTTTAGCTGAACGCTTTACGTTACTAACGTTAAAATTATTGCACATCTGTCTTCTGTATAAGATTTCAATTCAAATAAACCGTTATGAATGGTGATGACAGTGCCGTCAGGTAGTCGATATAAGAACTAATCAAAGGCCTCCGTACAGCGCCAATTGAAGTAGTGGCAAAACGCTCAAACTGGTAGCCAAATTTACCGACAGCCAGATATAATACGGACACAGACTGATCCTAAGCACAGACTTACTAAGTCTGTGACACGGATCTTGTGACACAAACCACAGACGAGGTCTGTGCACAAACTACATACCCACTAGTGGTAACATCTCAAGATTCACTCCTATCGCCATCTAATGGCATCTTTTTGGAATGAACGGATATCTACCGTCGGTAAATTTGGCTACCAGTTTGAACGTTCTGCCACTACATCAATTGGCGCTGTACCAAAGCCTTTGTTTAGTTCCTAAATCGACCACCGCGGCGCTGTCATCACCATTAATGTCGGTTTACTGAATGAAAGAGTATCTGGGTTCGTGTATTTTAATAATTAATAATAATAGTTTTGCTAATTATTTACATGTATAATATTTCGTATTATATTTATACACAAATTTATTTTTTTGGTGATAAATAAAGAATATTAGTTATAATAAATGTGTTCTTTTTTGCCCACCCTGTAAATGAATATTCGATAGTAGAATCAGTAGAATTAGATAATCAAAAATTTTAGATAGAGAAAAATTTTTCAAATTGGACCAACATTAAATTTTGTACTAGGAGAATATCATAGTAAAAGAAGTGGCAGGAAAGTTTGGTGCCACTTCTTTCTGTATCATATTCTCCTACGAAAACCGCGAAAATTGAATTTTGTATTAGGCGAATATGATAGTGAATGAGGTAGTACCACCACAGACGAGGTACAAGGATAGACCTATCATCTGGCCAGACATTCGAACATTATTTTCATTTTCAAATTTCACTATTTTTGCAATTCCAAATCAGTAAAGTAATTCAATGACAAGTTACTTTTACGAAAATCAGTAGTATAACTCTACAACAAGTCGGGCATTTGGGAACGCAGTTATGCTTTTTTATTACATTGTCTTTATTTATTCATTGTAGATTCATACATAAAATGTTGATATTGGTATATAACTTACATTCTAAACATTTATAACAAGAATCAGAGAGGATACAAGAATATTGACCTAACTCACTCAGGCACACACTTTTTGTGTTTCAACAGACTGCATAGACTGCAGAGTGGTTGCAATCTCATGTTAGTTCACTAGCTGGTCGTTTCATTACGATAGAGTCCGCTGTCCGCTGTCGAACTATATAGAACATTTTCTACAGAGTCGGTAATTCAGAACTGTAAACAGAAAAATGCATTGCATGCGATGTCTCCACTGATCGTGACCTGGGTATGCTCTGTCTCTGTCTATGTTGACAACATGGATATAGGAATATAGGGATGGAGCGTGTCGCTGCGGGGTTGGAAAATTTAGAGACGGGGACGAGGTAAAATCGGTGCCTAATTTTCATTGGCTGTGTTCGGGCGCAAGCGCAGTACGTCATTATGTGGTCATTATGTATGCAGCGCCAAGCATTGTACAGCGTCACATAACCTGTGAGCATTGACCATTTTGGAGTATTTACAAGTGTCAGTGAGCGTCACCAAGCGTCTCGTAGTCTCGTACTGTTTCATTTCAGTGTCGTGTTCCAGTGACGTTATTAAAATGAAGTGCTTTGTGCCATCGTGTAACAACCGCTCTGATTTTCAAAATTGGAAAAAAAGGAGCGATGTTGTGAAAGTTACATTTCATCATTATTTTATTATAGTTAATATGATTATGATCTTGGAACATATTTTATTTTAAACTTTGATTCTGTTTGCAGTTTTCCAAAAGAACTTGATACTCGCAGTTTATGGTCAGATCTTTTAGGTATCAGAGTATCGGAAATTCCAAAGGAAGCTCGTGTTTGCTCAATGCACTTTGAAGAAACAAGTATGTATGCAAAAGGTTCATATATGCGATTGAAACGAAATGCATTACCACGTGTATGTATAATGCTGAGCATGTTCAATTTTTTTGAGTATACCAAACATATTGCACAATAATGTTTTATTTCTACTTATATGTGTTTGTTTTATTCCAGAAAACCCTTAATGAAGAAGGGACAACTTGCAGTGATATATGTGAAAATCAAATAGACACAACATTATTACCAAACACAAGTATGTGTAAATTTATAAAAAAAATTACTTTTGATAAATACATTCATTGTCATAATAAGAACATAAATTGATATTACTGTTACTTCTAAACTAACACTATATTTGTTATTATTACAGTACAAGATTTGATCTCTGAACCTGAAGACGTTCACAGTGTAGCTGATATGTCCAAGTTATTTGATGACTGCCCATTATCACCAGAACCGTCCACATCAAATAAAGAAAACAAGGAAACAATGGTATCTCCTCAATTTGCATACAATTCTCAGGAGAAGGTGAGATTAAGAGAACGAATAAAATTTGTGGAAGCGGACATAAGGAAAAAACTGTTCGACACACAGCGACAGTTGCAAAGAAAAGAACAACAAGTTGTTCAATTGAAGAACATTATAGAGGACTTGAAAAGTAAGCAATTATTAAATTCTGATCAGACAGAGATGTTGAGTGTGCTTGGTGGAATGGGTGGGGAAATTTTCAGCTGCATTCACAAAAAGGATACTGCATGCATATCTAAGAGCTATAATGCAAAACTACGCTGCTTTGCGCTTACATTACATTATTATTCTCCGCGTGCATATGAATATGTGCGTGAACAATTAAATAATTGTTTGCCACACCAGAAAACAATCTCACCATGGTATAGGACAATAAATGGCGAACCAGGGATAAACCATGCGATACATTTAGTACTATCAATAGCAAGAAGATACATAAAAATAAGATTGCATTATGTAGGTATTAGTAAAATAGATAATTCAAATAGTCAACGAGCATATTTCAATATATTAACTTTATTTAGAGGACAGTGATTTTTGTGTACTAGTATAAGTTTTGTTAAATAGTGTAAAACACTTTAAAATACTGTAAATACTGTAATAAAAATTATATATATATACAAGCCTATTATGTACAAAAACTTATTATACCCTATTTTTAATTGTATTATTGGAAAATATATAAAATTTATGTTATCCTTATTAATTATTAAATATATAACACCTCTTCGTTTTATAAAAATAATGACTTTAAAATATAAATTATATAAAATTAGTATGTTCTTTAATTCGTGTTACACATTTTAATTTCTTTTCTATATTTCTCTAATTTTAGTTTTCTTTAATCCCTCGTCCTAGAATTTTTTCCGACTACAGATTTATTCATTATTTAAAATTGTACATAAACATGAAATATGTAACTACTAATTGTATAAAATCAAAAAGTGTATAAGATTTCTACTTTCTATTTTACTTTTAATCATTTAACAACGTTCACTACAATATTTGGGACATAATTCGTTTCGCGAGTGTCATACGTTATTATAGGACAAAGAGTTAACTATCACTTTTCTATTTTCAACTTGTCAGATATATGTAAACCTGTAAGCAATCTGTAAACATATTTCATACTTGGCGGTACAGAGTATGCGCAGAAATGCCACCAATCAAATTTAGGCACCGATTTTACCCTGCCTCCTCCTGAATCCTGAACACCCCCCTCGCCACTGATCCCAGCTCATGCTCCATCCCTATATTCCTATATCCATGGTTGACAATAGTGGTGGTAGAAAAGACCCCAGGTGTGATTGCTCTCATTTCCTCTCTGATAAAAGCGACGCATTCTTCAAACTCAGTTTTCACGAAAATTTGTGAATCCAATCTCATTGGTCGATTACATGCCTTTCGAAGAAAGGACCAATGACGAACGCCCTGCGCTGACGGTGGTTGTATCGTTACTCGAAATGGAAAGCCCACATATCGCCCATTAAAATCATTCCCCGCCTCTCCCCACCTGTCAGTACTACTAGCAGAATAACATCGTCAGCGATCAGCCATTGTCGTGAGATGTGAAGATTTTTCTTGTGATTTGTTCGTGAAAAAAGCCGAGGAATTATCGCAGACTGAAGGAAATTTCTGACACCGCGATGCACACGATCCCAGAATTAGGTACTACCGTGCCGGCGTTTCTTGCCAAGCTCTGGAAACTGGTCGAGGATCCTGAAACCGACGACCTTATTTGTTGGTCACCCGTGAGTACTTATTTTGTTGTTCCTTCCAAATGCCTTCGCATTATAAGCACTCGAGGTGCGACAAGTTGAGTTCGTCGTCGATTCATTTGCCTCTTCTACGATCAGAATAGGTTCCTGTATAATGTTAACAACGCATAAGTAACCGACGTTAACGTATAAGAAACGTTGACCCCTGCGGTACACATTTTTACGTACACAACCTATATTTTGCATGTACACTGTCGGTGTAATTTATTCTGTACTTAGTTGCGCCATCATATGCATGTGCATATATGTGTATATATATGGTATATATATATATATACATATGTGTACTTATACACGTATATAATAAATTACATTATTTTGACAACTATCAATTCTCCTGGTCCCTTTCTTATAACTTTTAAGAAACCTTCAATAACTCTTTCACGTGCAAATCAACTTTCATGTAGAGGACCAATTAATTTTTAATTTTACACAATTATAAAATAGCAATCGTCTGTTGCTATGTTTTTGTTTTTAACCACATAATTTTATACTTTTTGTGAACTAGATTTAATTGAACAAGTGGTAGCATCGAACGCTGATGCAATTCCGATGGTTTTTACGTTAATCATAGATTGATTAAACATTAGTGGAACTTTGTTGTTTCTTTTCAGAATGGAAGAAGTTTTTTCATTAGAAATCAGGCACAATTTGCCAGAGAATTATTGCCACATTATTATAAACATAATAATATGGCCAGCTTTGTTCGTCAGTTAAATATGTGTGAGTAGCTGCAAATAGATCTCAACTGTCATTACAAAAATTTCTTTTCGTATTTTCTGAAATTCTTGTTTATTTATTTCAGATGGTTTTCACAAGAAGGTCTCCGTAGAATTGGGTGGTTTAAAATGCGACAGAGATGAAATGGAGTTTGCGCATCAGTTTTTTTGCAAAGGACATCCATATCTTGTAGAACACATTAAAAGAAAAGTAGGTATTTTACTGATATTCTGTTTGTTAACTTTTTAATGTTCTACCGTAATTTGTTCAGATTGCATCGAGTAAAGGACAAGACCCAGCGCTTGCACCTATTAAACCAGAATTAATGAACAAAATGCTGACAGAAGTTAGAAGTATGAGAGGTCGTCAAGAACATTTAGACTCGAGACTCGGTGCCATGAAGAGAGAGAACGAAGCATTGTGGAGGGAGTTAGCAATGCTCAGGCAGAAGCATCTGAAGCAGCAGCAAATCGTGAATAAGCTCATACATTTCTTAGTCACTTTGGTACAACCGTCGAGGGGTGGAGGTATCTCTGTTAAAAGGAGGTATCCATTGATGATAGATGACTCAAACCGTCAACGTAAACAGAGCAAATTGTCGAAGGTAGAAACATATAGTCCTGTTAATTATAAGCCAGATTCGTGTAACTCCTATGTTAATATTTTTATTCCTTTTTTAGGCACAAGCGTCGCCTACAGGGCCTGTAATTCACGAGCTCGATGCATCTGACCCAGATTTAGATTCAGATTATATTGTTGCAGAGTATGTTGACACAATATTGTAATGTGGAACATTTTACACAACGTTTAAGTTACATATAAATTTTCGACTTTCAGGATGCTGGAAGGAGATTCAAATCCAGCGATACAAAGTCCAGAACATAATTCTGCATCGATAATAGATGAAGGCAATATGGAAACTGTTCACTTAGTCGAAGATTCTATGCAGTTCCAAGATGACGTACTGGTCAATCCGCAAGAGATTGATGCCCGATTGAAGAAACGTGGATGTAAGGGTAAAAAAAAGTAAGTTAAGCTAAGCGATATACATGTATGTATAGTTGAATATGGATATATATAATATAGCATATATTATATGTATACAACTGAGTCATGTACAATCTTTCAATTTTGATATTTTAACATGATGGAGTTTTGCACAGTGAACACAACAAAATTTCAACATTTATCACTCTGTTCGGTAACATTTTTACATTTTCATTTGTGCTTATTGAAATTCAAAGAGTGGTAGAAAAATCAAATTATAACAAATTTTTGTCTGTTCATACCGATATACTTTCCGTGCATGAAATGTTGCATAATTAACCGAATTCAATAAAAAATTTTGCTTTATGTACTTCTATGGAAGACACAGGAGCATAAATTGTTGGTGTTTTATACCATATTGTGGCAGAACTATCTACGGATTATACTTATTCAAAGCAGAAAGCAGAGAATTCTTATGAATAAAACTATTTCATATCGCTCATAACGTTAATTAGTTCTCAGTGACACTCATATCACCACAATTTAAATATTACCAGGAGGAAAAACAAGGTGCCTGTCAAAATTTTGATCCCATCAACGAAGAACGGAGAGGAACCGAGGTTAACATTTTTCTCTTGTCATCATTTGGTGTTGGTGTTCTTTTTTCTTTCCTAGAAATTTACATTGAGCAGTATCGCAATTTTGTTTGGTTCTATTATTTTGCATGAACATTCAGCAACATTGCGATAGTAATTTTCTTAGAAGCATTCTCCAATTCAAATCATATCGAGATGATTTTCTCTTAGTTTGCTACTCTTTTTCAACTTGCAGTAGTTGCTTTTCAAATATTGGCAGTTCTAATTCTGTTGTGTCGATAAAATTCGACGAAAAAAATTAACGCATAAACAAAAAGATTGGTTCTAGAATTTTTTGTTCATGAGAGAATTCTTGTTAATCCTTGGTTGAGTTGCTCTGTATCATTCTTATTTGCATCATTGCTGATATCTTGTGATTTACGTTTTACCTATGCCTCTGAATAGAATATATTAAGTATTATTGCATTATAAATTTCGTTCTATCTTCTTGATATTTTGTTTTTTTTTTTCATCTAAATATATATGCATGGATTGTTATAGTTCAATTTTTGCATAAGATATATTACTTGGAATGTTTCCTTAATATTGATTCTAGCATTAAAATAAGTTATGCACCTGTCATTCGTACTCACATCGATTAGCTGATATGTAGCAAATCATCTTTTGAATGTTCAATCTTTTCGTTTCAATTACCTAAAAATTAAAGAGTATAAGTAAAGACAGATTTTCGAAATAGAGTTGAACAATACTCTTGAATTTCCTTCAGCTTGTTTGTATTTATTCGACATACATATATGCACTACTGTATCGTAAGAATACTTTCTCCTCTTTGTTTATATAGCTTGTGCATACAGATTTTTTATTACTATTTATTACAGGCTGAATAGCATTTTAACAGTTGTAATTTCACTGTACATTTAGAGAGCATGTTTTTCTATGATGCTTCAAATATTTCTGTGTATGCTCTTGCAATACTTCCATCGATGAGAATAGTAGTCAAGAATCACTCAAAAGCAAAATTGCAGCTTTTGAAGTAAATAAGGCCTATTAAAAAGCAGATTATGGCTACAACAATCTAGCCGAAGATGACGAAGAATGGCAACACATCTTGTTTCACTATTTTAGGGAAGAAACACATATGCTTGAAATGACACTTGAAGAATCGCCGATGACCATCTCTATACTGGAAAATAAATTGGTACCTAAGCCAGTACCTATCTCGACTGTACGCAGTCCGAAACTCGCAGCTATGGCAGCTAATATGACTAAAGGAACTGATGCAGAATCCGAACTCGATCTGGAAACAGCTGGAGGCATCGAGGAAGATGTTCAGGAAAATGCTTCGAATTTGGTGAAACTGCAGGACATTCTGATAGTACCAGAAATTATCAACGAGGAGAACATAGAGAGCAACAAGAACCAGAACGAGGATGAGCACATGGAGAATAACGAGCAAATAGAGTACGGCGACAACAATGGAAATTTAAAAATTAGTGGAACCGATAATACATTCGATCAGCTGAATAGTGTTGATGGAAATGCCAAGTGTGGCGACCAGAAAATTGCACGCATGAACGGTACCGAGAGATCTCTGGAAAAAGAGAATGACTACTCCAATGGAGCAGGCACAAGTAATCATTTATCTTTGAGCTGCGTGAATATCTCTGGCACGCCTGATGCTGCTTACAGGTTAGGATCAATGTAAGTTCAACACAGACCATGGCTAAATAAAGTTGTGTTCGATGAATTTCCTTCACCTTTGCTGGAAATTCTTAATTAAAAGACATAGAGGTGGGAGCCAACTAATATTTCTATCTTTTTAACATATTCGAGCAATCATGAATTAATTTTAATTTAACAGTGTGTACACCCTACTAACAATAATGCGAGACGGTTTTTCATAAGAGTTTTTAAATGTTAGTCTTTGGTCCAGAAATCTTACGATGTATCTTGCGCAGGACAATGCAACCAGTATTACTTGATAACATTTTTTACATTCTCCAAAGATTCTTGTGTTAATTATATTTTGAGTGCTTCATAGATATTTTACAATTTTACAATTAGCTTTACAATTTCGTTTAAGAAAACTTAGTATTCAATTTTTATTTCTAACTAAAGAAAAAACAAAGCATATTAAATTCATTTTGTTTAGAACAATCTTTTGTTGGACCAATGAAATTACCAATCAGATCTTTTATGTATACATGTTAAATTTCGCCGTCACTCCACCATGAATTTATTTTATGTACCTTCGACACAAGGTAACATGTAATATTTTTAATTAAAGAAAACTTTCTTTTGTGCACAAAAACTTCTCCAATGAAATGATAGCACAAGCAGTAATCAGGAATAGTATTCTTCAGTACTTAATAAATACTTTACAGAAAACTGGTTGTGCTATCATTTGACCAAATAGAAAGATTGTACTTTTCAGGAAAAGGCTTTCCAACGTTTCCCTTGTTCATCCATTCAAATGTGGATAAACTTGTGCGAAATTGTAGTTTTGTTATGCATGTTTGATCTACCTTAAACAATTGTCTATAGGGAGGATATGGATAATCATCTGGAATCAATGCAGACAGATTTGGACAATCTACGTGATATCTTACGTGGTGAAGGTTACAGTATTGATGCAAACACGCTTCTCGGTGTAAGTAGTCTATTTTTCTACCAAGACTTTCATTTTTAGTTGATTATTAAGCAGCGAGGTTGGACAGCATTTAATATGAATTCTGTGTATTTGCAGTTATTTGGAGCAGAAGATCCAATGTCGTTTAGTTTGCCCGTTAATCCAGAATTGAACCCACATTCAGAGAAAGATGACGACGACCATGCTAACCGTAAAAGCTTATTTACTATTATTTTTCATATGAGCAGTAAATAACTTTGCTTCTTTTTACAAAGACGTGTTCGTGTTGCAGTTGTAGATAATGTTAACGGTACAGTTGGAGGAGAACTTATGACATACAATCCAACGCAAAACTTGCTGGATTTTGACGATGACATGTTCTTGGATGCCACATCACCTGCAACTAACGACGTAACGACGAACAGTCTTTATGCTTCAGATCCTTTAGAATTGGAAGATAACAAAGCTTCACTACTTGAGTCTTTAACAAACGATGTTGACACTTCATCATAAACTTTTACTCCAATGGTGAGTTACTTGATTTTTTTTCGGCTAGACTAGAAGAGAAGCGTTTGAACTCTTTACATAAATTAACTATACGGAGTAACAATATGGGAATCTTCTCTGTTATTTGCCTGTTACTATCTTCCAATTACACAGTGTAATATGTAATATATGTATTATTAGGATGTTCTTCGTGACTCGAGCATCCCAAATATGTCGCTTATTATTGATAATAGAATAAAACACCAGAGGAAATCACGATGAGGTTTGAAAGGGGAAACATTGTGCTTAGCAACAAAAAGGAAATTTTCTCATATGTATATTTGCATTACCGTCACGTAATAGTCTTACTGTAATGTATCATGACGTTCGTGTGACCTATACACATAATTTATACAAGTCTGACAAAAGTGGAGGGCAAATAACAGGAAAGATGTCAATATGGTAATGTTTGAAGAATCATTTACGGTCAAAATTGACTCAAAACATTACTGTACTTTTTCTATTGTGTATTCTCGAGAAGAATCTAGCACAGATCAATAAGCGTTGCCTTTACATTGTCGGCTCAAGTTATTAACATTTGATAATTTTTTATATTAAATGGTTAATTGAATGATCTTATCATTTGGCGTCAATTAAATTTTGTATTAAATGATCTCACGAAGATTATTTTTCGCCGAGAATTCAGCCTCCTTTCAACAAAAAGAAATTGTCTTAGGATAGATTTTTTTGCAGGTTCAGATCACACTGTTGCGTCCGATACTTTGGTTTCAGTATGTTTTATTACTCGACGGATCACCACGAACATGCTCTCTCTCTTTCTCTGTCCGGTGTGTATTTCGATGACCAAATAAGCAACGAGCTTGTCGACAAAACTATACCCTATACTGGAGGAGAGAATGCGGTGTCTCTGAATTTATGCAGTCCATTTGCGGAGGATATACCGAGAAAATGATCAAAAGAAAACAGCGCATAAAATCCTTTGGATTTGCTGCTATGAACCTATATAAATCGTTGTTTGTTTGTGATTCGTTTTATTGACATCACACAGTACTTGTTATCGATAGGCACTCTAATCACATTCTATTATAGTAATCAACAGCTGAAAAGGTGCCTAAGAATGTTTTTATTAATCATACGGTCCAACATTAAAGTTCCTACAAGTGCATACGATCTGTTCGCTGTTAAAGTTTATCTAAAGTTTCCGTTTATTTTGATAACGTGTGAACAGTCTAGTAATTGTTATACTCTTGTCTCGGTTGAGTAACAATGTCTTATGCAAAAGAAACAATATGTGTGCTTAGAGTCAACCGTGATCTCTGATGATCTCATTATTTACGAGGATTTGAGTTCGACCGCTTAGGTCCTATACGTGAATAACTTAAAAAAGTATATACGAAATTCGTATTTTTTGTACTGTACTCTGAGTAAGAAATGTACTTTTCTTGCCGTATATGTGGACAATTTAAACAGTTATTCTTGTAGATCAAGGATTTGTATAAGTATAAAAAGAAGAAGCGCTAATGCGTCAGTTTGTATTTTTATATGAAAAAGAAAGAAATATGTGCGCAAGACGTTTTTTCCTAAGATAAACACACAGGCATTCGTGCATCTGTGAACGTCGACTCATTGTAAAGCCATTGTCTATCCATAAAACTATTTATTTTTCTTTTTTATTTATAAATATACGCACACACATATACACGCGTGTGCCCACGTAAACAATGGTATATATCATGGATATATACATATATCGAACTTGTCTCGATATTGTAAAAACGTACTAAAATTTTGTTTCATTGAAACCGTTACAATTGTGTTAAGTATAAGTAATTTATTATCATTATTGAAGTTCGATTAAGGAATGTAGGAATGTGGAAAACATATTAAGTGAACGTGTACAGCATGCGAGAACACGTACCTTATTTTCCTGTGTCAGGAAACATCTGCCAAAATATACTTAATATGTTTTGTTTACTGCGGATTGTTCAAGACAATTTATAATGTGTTTGCTGAATGATAAGAACGCGTGATTCAAAGATCGAAGAAATAAATGTATAAACATATTTTAGTTCACATGCTACCCCCGGTAGAAAGTGTTCAAACAAAAGTGTAAACGTGATCACTATAAGTAGAAATTATTTGCTCAAGTAAAAAGTATTGTACAAATCATTTGAGAAAAGTACTATCTAAGTAGCACGTAAATAATGTGTTGGAACTTTTTTAATAGTTTAAAGAGAACAACGATTAAGTGTTTCCTCGAGTTAATGTTAAATTGGTTAATTTTGTACACTGTAAATAAACAAGAATTTTCATTTTTATATTAATATTTTGTTTTTATAAAGACGACTAATATCATTCTGTTTCCATACTCTGAACGAGAACATTTTTTCTGTGTTGAATTCAATAATTTTCTAGCTGACTTTTACCTTGACCAATCAAGTACTTTTTGCCAGGGGTAGTAGATAAGCCTCGTATATTTATCTAAACATTTGGTCCACAAGTTGACGAATTTCTAAACTGTACAGTCACTGTCAAAAAGTACGAACGTATACTTTTTTAAAGGTATTTCGTACGAAACGGATTGAAAAGCTCGAGAATGTTCATAGCCATGTTTAAAGAGTCTCTTTCGGATTACAAAAAAGAATGTACATGAAAACGATATATTATAGATTTTTCTTTTTGAACCTACGTTATTGATTGTACAATTTATCCCCGTCAATTATCAACTGAACCGTTATCCTTTATCAAGTAAAAAGAATTAATTAAAATCCACGGACGGATCTCATTGGCCATTAAAACAATAATCTGACATTTCTTTTTGTGGGAAATCAAGCTAATAAAAGAATCTCGCAAGAAAGCTCTCCGCCATAAAAAACAGAGCAACGTTACTTATTACGCTCTGCTTGACAATTCACGCATCTATATAATTGTCTTTTTATTTTAGCCTTGGAGGATGACTGCTGGATTTTTAATTACTTCGTTGGTAATACCTTCGTTTTAATTAAGAGTATTATGAATAATATGAGCCCTGTGACAAGTTTAGAACGCGAACAGAAAGAAAGAAAAGGAAACAGTCGAGGCACGCACAATGGTTGGCTTAAGAATTTCTTCAGAAAGAAGAATTCTCTCGAACCGAGATTGTACGTTGTCACGTTTGTCGAGAACTATATAATGACACTAAACTCATTCTCAAAACTGTTTCTACAAAATAGCGAATAATATGAGAAAATGCATTATATCTATATACAAGTAAAGGGGGAACGATTCCCTGCTTTCACTGATTTGTATATAATCATGCGAATAACTCACGCACCGATAATGAGTGGATACAGGATGTTTTCTATGAATATCCGCTGACAGAAAAGAATTAACGTTTTTTACATAGAGTGTGTCTAGAACACACTGTTAGAAAGTAAATAAAATTGCGGTGCGATACGTATATATACATATAAGTCCATATGTGTGTGTATATATATACATATATAAAAGGGGAGAGAGAGAACAGCGTGTTAAAATATTTGTTTAACGTGTCATTATACTTTTCATAATCATTATTTTGCTGTGGTACAAGGTTTGACTAAGAAAACGTGATAACAAGATAAGATTTCAGTGTTCCTTTGTTTAAACATTTCTGTGCAGATCCTAGTTTAATTTCGAATTCCTCGAACAATGTACATTTCTGTTTCTTTCTAATACCATTGAACGCTTATCTATTCACGTTCTATAGTAAATTTTGTAAGTAGATGAATATACAGTTCTATGAAATATCGATGGCTACCATAAACAACTGACATAGTGTACCAGTATTGATAGTGCTAAATGTTTAGAGTATCTAACTATTTTTCATAATAATGATAAGATATTTTGTTGCACCGAATAAAACGAATATATTGCGTTCAACACTGAAATCTTAGCTTTGAACCTTTAACATATACAAGTTGATCATTTGTGTTTTTATGTATCAGGAGATAATAGGATCAGATTATTATATCGTATGTATACTTATCCCCAATTAACTGACAACCGAGAGACGTATTTGTATTACATTACGAATTCATAGAAACCTTGGTATATGTTACATAATTCCATATACAGTGAAGTGTCAACCATACATTTCTTATGTATGTATTTTACTTCTTTTCCATTTAGAAATCAATCTCAGTAAATTTTATAGTTTTGTAAATTTAGTTCGCAGTTAGTTCAGATTACTTTTCTATGCATTAACTTCAACTTCATCGCTCGTTTATTAAGTGTTTGTTAGAAGATTTAAACTCATCGATATAATAGATCACAGATGACTTCTTTTTGTTCTAAATGGCTGTAAAATGAGAAAAAAAATGTTGTTACTGATCTTCTATAAAGTAGATATATTTTCCAATGCTATCGGAAATGAAGCTGTATTTTTAGTAACAAACTAGATGTTACACACAAGTTACGTTGCATCTGATCAATGATTTCTGTAAACGTAGAGCAATTCTTTCATTCGTAGAAGATCAATTTGTATAAAAGTGGTGGTCAAGTAAAATCAAAAGAACGTATATCCTGTGCAAAAGTATAGTTGATACTACACTGCTTGTAGGTATCAGAATTTGTGATACATTAAACATTTTGTACAAAAGGATAGGTTCTAATGGATGATGAACGAACGATGATTCGTTGGCTATTCTTTATGAATTTGTGTGTTTTGCTACTAATTATAAAAAATTCTGATTAAAATAGAATTAAAGAAGCCTGTTTAGGTCGTGTGTGCGAGCATCAGTGAACACCAGAGGGGAACAGAAATATTGATAAACGTTCACCGTCTGTCTTTATTCGCCTACAAATCCACCTTGGACAAATCAATATACATATTCACGCTTACTTTACTGTATCACGAATGGAAAATTGACTTTATTCTTCCTTCTAATAACAACAAATATTGTCATGACTTTATTCTTCCTTCTAATAACAGCAAATACTGTCACGATAAATACAATACATTCAAAGAGAAATGATCGATTAAAGAGAGTATAACAATGTATCCTTAAAACTGCAATCTTTATGGGAATTACTTTATTCGACACAAATAGACTTTTAACTACCATTCAAAACAATGTTAAAACTTGTTTGTTTTTAAATAAAATTTAGAAAATGTTTACATAACATTATTGTGACTGTAACTATACATCCTGATATCAACCATTTTTCCTCGATATATCACATGAGCAATATTCTGTATAATGGTACATATACGGTTCGATAAATAGAGCTTTATATTACAATTGATTATTGAAAAGTACTCGAGTCTCGCACGACTAAAATAATTAAGTATATACCATAATACGTGTCTTAACGATTATACATCACCAACATGCGAAAACGTTCATTTCAACAATTTGTCGAGACAAGTTATTCGTATTTCGTATTCGTTTCAACCATAGCATCTCGAATGTTGTAGTACATAATTTATTTTATAAGCTTTCAAAAAATCGATCTTACGCTATGTATGAAAATTTATTACGTTCATGTCGGTTCAAGTGGCAGCAAACATATTTGGAGTCTATCTCTAATGCAACAACTGCTCGTGCTACTTTGTACTATGTCTCGTGGAATTAATCTTTATTCAAAGATCTCATTCAAACGTTTCTTTCGTCTGCTCCGAAAAGCATCCTTAACAGAAATAATTCCGTCTATTTTTAAACATATAATAAAAGCGGAGTTGTCTCATTCAATCATTCTTAGTTTAAGCAAACTCTTTTAATTTTGTATGACATCTGCGTTGTAAGTACATATACTATTGTCAAAGCTATGGATTTTTAACACACGTAAAGTTGAAAATTATATAGAGATACATTATAGAATGGAATTACGATAATATCAATATTAATTATCAAATTAATTAAAGTGTAACACCGGACGCGAAAGAAACTCGTCCGAAAATTGAAAAATAACTTGTAACATCCTTATCGATTAGATCTTATTAGTTATATGTTTTTTGTTACTTAAGTAACTTTTTGGCTCATTTATTGCACACAAACAAAATCACATTATCACCCGACGCTTTATAAACACATACATTAAAATTACCTTTTAGTTTGTATATTATCAGTAATCAATAAATACTTGTTTAAATTACACAAGTTTTAATTAATATTATTATATAAATATCTCTCTATTAAAGCGTCATAATCGTTGCCAAATACTTGACATAATACGCATTTTCATTATCCGCTTATCCTCTTTCACACGCAATTATAAACATTTTCTCATAAATATTCTCTATTATATACAATTGCTTTGTGTATAACGTTAAATATTATTATTATTATTAACGTTTAAAGTTGAAAAGTGTGAAAAAACTGGCTTGCTTTGCGCCATTCGGTAATAATTATAAAATATTGATTCTAATTGTGAATAACGAGCTAAAATTTTTCTCCATGGAAATAGACATCGATAAGATGATACCGTATCTTTTTCAATATCTTTTGATCGGCTCTAAATCCTGCGAATTTATGCATATGTACGCGGTATCTGAATGGACGGTACAAAACGTTATGCTACACACATTTTCCAACAACTGCTTAATTGTACTATCCATCCTGCAATATTCTAGACTTGTAACTTTCATTAAATAATACTTCACTTCAGTTTTCTCTTACCCTGTCTTTGAAATGCGAAAGCAGATATTGAAGTCGTCTCTATGGTAAAGAAGGTAGCGACGGCAAAGGCGGTGCTGGTGGCGGAAGTACCTCGTTTCCAGCCGGGACAATATCAAGATCCTCCATGTGTTTGTTACAATCAACGTACAGGTGCGTCAAACTTTCGAGCCCTGCCACTGTCATTCCACGACAATAACGAGTGTCCAAATAATGAAGACTCTTGCAATACATTTTAATAGATTCGAGGGTACGATTTGTGAGTTGGGAACACGCCTGCAAATTCAACAGTTCCTTATTAGAGATGCAAAGATACGTTCAACGACCTACAGTACGGTGACATTCAATCGACCATCAACTTCAAAATTACATAAAACATTCGGTGTAATCGGGGACATAAGAGTTCAAGGTCGATTTTGGACACCTTACTGCAAAACATTCTCTTCTTAAGAAACTCATTGTAAACTTGTAAACAATTCTATCACAAGTATTAAAAATAGTTTGAAAAAAGTATTTTGTACGTTAGAGTTTTATATAAATCTATCACCTGTATGAGAAGCCGTCTTAATCTGTGTAGTCGCTGTACCAGATACAATATCCCAATATCCGATATATTGTGACACTGATTCAAGTTCAGGTCTTCGATTGCTGGATTGTTACTGGATAAATAATCTAATCCTACGTGGGTCACCTTTAACACAGTGTCATATGATTGTAGGAAATATTAATATACTAAATTAGTCATAGTGGCTCGAGTGAAATTTCTAGCTACCTGCTGACACTGGCTCAGGTTTAAGATTTTCAATTCTGGGAATGCAAATGCATGCTTTAAACTGACATCGGTGATTCTATTGCAGCCAGAAAGGTCCAGTTCTCGAAGATGTTTCAGCCTGTTCAACGAGAACACGGATTTGATGTCCAACGGTGTGAATACGTTTTCACAAAGTTTCATCACTTCTCGCTTTCGATCCGCGTCGCGTACTATCTCCTCCTCGGCTCTCGACCGTAGGCTAATTCTTAATCTGGTTTCTGTAAATTCTGGCTTATATACAACCTGTATGTTTTCGACACATTCGTTGCTACCAGCGCCCATACCCGTCAGGCCCGCGTCACTGACCTTATCGCAATGGCTTATTTTTAATGTTTCCAAATGTACAAGTTCCTTGAATATCATCTATAAAAGATAAACTTACTTTTATATGCTTAAACGGCACCGTTGGCACCAAAATACATTATATCATTCACATTGACTATTTTAACTTTTAGTAACTTCTGAAAGTGTAGGAAATCAATCAGCGTCAAATCTACCAAAGAATCCCATTCTTTCTAAATACCGAAGTATAAAAGACATAAAACAAAAGAATGATTCCACACACCTGTATCGTTTTATCTGTAACACCGCTAAAGCAATAACTGAGCTCGAGTACTCTCAAATTGGGAAACGACCTGGATATGGACTCGATCGATTCTTCCTGTAGGTGCAACGCGTTCGCATAGAGTATCCGTACGTTTTTCTTTTGTACAATCGTTTCCTCGTCATAGTCCTCACCGGTAGATCTATGATTTACGTTCGCCAATTCAATGTTTTCTTCGAGTTTATCGTCCGTGTAGCGACTTGAACAGAGTCCACGACTTATGCAGTCCCCAGTAAGTTGTTCCATCTCAGAGATGTCGAGTTCTTTCAAGTTTTTCAGTAGTCGAATGTACTTTACCCCGTTGTCGGTGACTGCGCGACACCTTTTTATCTTGAACGTTTCTAGCTTTGTTAGATTCTTGCAAATACAAAGCAAGCTGGCGTCTGTGATTCGCACGCAGAAACTAATATCAAGGACTTTCAGGCATGTTTGATGTTGAGTAAGACCTCGGATGCCGTCGATAGTTAAGTGATAGCAGCCTTGCAGTATCAACGACTCCAGTTTCAAACCCTCCAAAGCTGCTAAAGTAGTCAAGGCGGTTCCATCAATCAGAGTGTACCCAAAATTCAAATGCTTTAATCTGTGCGCTTGTCGTTTTAGATAATGCAATGTATTCAGAAAAGTCAGAACAAAGCTCGACGTTTGTGGTAGCGATATACAGTTTCGAGGGTAAAACTTTTTGTATAATCCGCTGTGGAAAGACATTTGGCAACCTGTGAGATTCAAAGACTCCACATTCGAGCAGCAGGAAACTAATCTAGCAAATAGAAGGTCGCTTAAAAATCTATTGTAATCAAGACTAAGTTCTCGCAGGTTTTCAAATGTTTCGGAGAGCTCTTTTATGTCGTTTTCGTCCTCCAGAAGTTTGCCAGACATCAGGCATTCTCTGCAGGCATTTATACGTAACACTCTTAAAGAACTACAGCATTTCAGAATTTGTACGAGCATCTTCTCATTTAGTTCACAGCACACCTAAAGAAAAGGAAAGGATAGAATTACAAGGGAATTCTGTTCCGATGATATTCAATATAAATTATGCGTTGTACCAATACAAGACTCTTCATATGAGGTCCGTAATGATTCCACACTGGCATACTCCTCTTCAACTCCACTTCTCTAAAAACAAAGTGATAAAATGGCCGTGTAGATTGCTGAAGTACCTCCATTACTTGACTTAGATTATCCGCTGGAGGTCGACCAAGGACTAGAGCTTCTTGATCCACAAATTTCATAGCGAGCGATGCCTCTCTCCAAGCATGACAGACTAGTCTCGCTGACTTTCTGTCGGATGTAGACAGATACGACAATATGTGTATAATTGTCTGGAAGCAACATTCATTAGGATAGAATATTTAGCATTAACAAGTTAAATTCTTTGAGTCGTGCATTACCGTGCGATTCTCTATCTTATCAGATAAATATATTATTGTTAGGTTAAAGTATCGAGTCATTGTGCAAAAATTCCGTCCGTAGATCAGGAGTAGATAGATTAAAATAATGAAACTAGTAGAATCATAAACACGCACCATACGTATAGTGAAACAGAAAAACTTACGTCTACAGGTAACTGAATACTTTCAAAATCTGTCATGTTTCGCTCACAAGCGTTATTATCGGACGTTATCGGCATGACATGAACGTAATAAAATAGCGTTGTGGAATGATTCGTTAATCTCGTAAGCGTCGACAGCAGGAAGTACGGATTAAAAATCCGTGTGTTCGCGTGAAACGTTTACGCGACATTCAGAACATCACTCAGCTGTAGGTTGCAGCTGTAGGCTGTAGCTGTAGTGAAGGGGGAAGAGTAACTAACTATATAGTTATTTTTAAAAACCTAACTTTTAGTACCAGCAGAGTGCAGAGACTGGCAGAGAGTATCCTCTCTGGTAGTAACTATATAGTAGTTATTCATGAAAATAGAATTGTTACATTGACAATTTTAGCTAAAAACTATTTATCAGTGTCAAGTAACATTGGTTACAAGTGAAAGACTATTTTCGGAGGCAGGATAAATTTGGAGTTAGAACGTCAATCTTTCCAAAAAATCCGAAATTCCCCATCACTAATCAGCTGTGCTACAACAGCTGATTTTACGCGAGTCATATGTTTCTTGGATATGAATGCATACAGGCCTGCTATACACATCTGTTTTTCTAATGTGCGGTGACCATGCGGCAAAATAATGTACATCAACTGGTACGCGGTGACTCAAAAACACAACGAGTAAGAAGAGTTGATTATAAAACATGTATCCGAGATAAAAGATTTATAGTCAGATCTAGAGCTTCTGATACCTCATTGAAGACCTGACTAGGATCATAGAGCGCGTCCTATTTTATATGCAATCGATGCTGCAAATTGAACTCATTATTATTTACTACGTCTATTGTTTACAGAACGTATGTCATGAACTTTGTGGACGAATGCACCATAGAAGCGAGCAAGCCCGATGGTTTAGATTTAGATTCTGAGAAATCTGAGAACATTAGAAATATGAAAGGAACACGACACAAATATTTCAAGATATGAAGCACTTCCAATTGCTCGGCTGAGACTACCAAATAGGAACTAGCTTTTTTAAAATTTACAATGAGCACATCGTTGACTTATTGGATTCACAATCAAAGATGCACGAGATTCAAATAGCGGATAGCAAGAGACATGACTTGTTTGTTACCAATCTCACGATTGAGAAGGTGCACAGTCCTGAAGAATTGAAGAAGTGTCTTTTAATCACATAACGTAACAGAGCAGTTGTAGCTATTCAATCAAACGAGCAGTAAAGCTTTGTTTTCCATCTTAAGAGAGTGTTCTGTTTTTCAAATCCGTTTTTACATGAAATTTTTTCAGAAAGACTATTGAGCCTTTAACATTATGATTTTGCACACGTATTTATTAGTATTTGAAGTACAGTGTTATTTTTAAAAGTAAAAATAATCAAAATTAGATAAGTTGTATGTCTTTTTTTAGATTATGTTTTGAAACACATGGGTCGACGGTTGCTACGTATTTCTTACAAGAGTGAAGGAGGTTTTTTCAAGAGTGTCGGATCCAAAACACATAAACGATTTCTACGAGAATATATTTTACCAAAGTTGAATGAGTCTCATTTATCTAGTGAATAAAATAATTTATATTTATAAAAGAGCTTATATTACTATAATAATAAACAGTTGTTTGTTGAATAAGAATTACATTAGTGAAAAATTCGCATGAAAGTAATAAAACTACATTTAATTCCATACAAAAGAAAGATCGGTGACCTTGGACTCCAAAAGAATGTGACCTTCATCTTATTTTCCTGTGATATCTTCTTCTACGTCGATGATAAGATATTCGCGGTGCTCCAAGCTAATTGGAACACCCTGTACACACGGCATAGTATTTGTTCTGCACGGCTAGTACTAAATAGAGTAGGCTATGACGTCACCCTCGACCAAAACAAGTATTATGTATTAGGCATAAATATAACATAATATTAAAGATTTAAGAACAATTGATCGAAGCGTGTTAATACGTATAATGTTTCGCGATAGTCGATTTTCATTATTTTTTTCTTTCTAACTTTATTCACATTTGAAGTGTGCCTACTATAAGCGAATTATTTGCGTCGTTGAGAATCAATTCGTCGAATACACAATTTAAAAAATCATGGATTTAATGGCCTACGTGCCTCATTTTTCAGAGGCGCCAAATATCGAAGTGAGTCTCGCAGTAATGTTGGATCGATGATTAACAACTGGAATTTATAATCGGTGATCAACAGCTAGTTTGATCAATTGATAGAATCAATTGTGATTTCGGATAACTCGTTTTTTTAATCGTAAACAATAAAGTTAATAATTCTTTGCAATTGCTCAATTTAATACCCTACTTTAAATTTAAGCATATCGGAAATTCTTTTTCCGAATCACTATATCTAATTAAAAATACACTGAAAAATATTTTACAGGAATTCCTATGTTAAAGAACTTAAAAAATAATCGAAAATTTCTCGTTTTTGCTCGACACAGCGTGCACCGGTGCTCCAACATGTTTGCGAACAGCTGAAAGAGGAAGACCACGTAGAAACCACGATAAAGGGCGACTCGTTTCGAGCGAAAGTATCTCGATGGTTGTTACGACAACGAATTTTATCGCGGGGACATCACTTGACGCACTGGAGCTTAAAAAGCACAACCGCGGTGAATTACGAGATCTCGAGACACGTGAAATCCCACCCCTATATGATTCATCCTTTCAGTTCCTTCAGGTGTATCCAATTTTACCGAACTATTGTATAAGTCGTATATATCTACCTGACAATATGTCATTACATAAGTAGCCTTTTTTTTTTACTGTTTAATAGCATCCATCTGCACTATTTTTTGCAGCATCTTTTGGGAACTGTTCATGACGGTGTTCACGGTTGTGGCTCTTTTGGTAACTCCAGTGTTGATCTCGTTTTACTTCCGGGACCAAGTTCGCTGGTGCTTAATTATCGATGCGATAAACGCTGTGTTTTGGTGCGACATTGGGCTGTGGTTCTTCACGGGCTACTACGACTATCGGACGAAAGTTATAGTCCTGGATCCCAGGGTAGTAGCGTTGTACGTTCACCTTTCCACCGAATGAAAATTTCGATGCCAAGGCCATGCCTTCGCGAGAATCAAAACGTAATTAACAAACGATGGATGGTTCAAAGTCTCTTCCTCGTTTGTGAGCAGGAAGTATCTCAAGAAATATTTTCTAATCGACGTAATGACCAGTCTACCGATTAGCTTCGTGAGCTTTATTCAACCTCGGATGATGTGGTACTGCACCACTCTGAACATGATGAAGTTCTTGCGAATTCGCAACGTGATCGTCTACTCCCGTCGACTCCACGGTGTTAGTTTAGCGGTGTAAACGGTGTCGAATCGACAGCTCGCAAATTACGATAACGCTCGGTTTCAGGTGTACCGGTTAAGCTATCAAGCGTTCAAGATCCTGGAAACGACATTGATCGTCGGGCTGGCTATACATTGGGCCGCTTGCTACCAGCACTACATCCCCATTAGCGTGGATCATCTGGGCACTTTGAGCAGCGAGTTGGTACCGCCGATTGCACTGCCCCAACACCTACTTCGCGTTAGAAAATTCAATTTCTAGAAGACCGAGCTCGACGGTGTCCAGATTCAGATTCAAACGATGCACAGTCAACCTTCCTATAACGCGATTAATTCGTAGCACGTTAGAAGAAACTCAAAATGACATATAAGTACCGTTAATAGGTGTTGGAGAGTGTTATTGGGAGGGTACTGTATGTAATATGTTGCTTGTATTAGAAATAATAGTCTGATAGCGAGCTTGCTTTTCAGATCTTGGATCAATTCAGAGTTTTTTCGGAGTAAGGAAACCAAGACGGAGATGTATCTTGTGTGTATGAATCGCGCGATCACCGCGTTGGTTCGTTCCGCGCATTATCTAGACATGAAGACAACGGAAGATAAACTGTTGAACTTGTCCCTGACTATTCTCGGGTTTATTGGTTTCGTGTACTCGATAAGTGAGCGCAACATGGTTATACGGTCACGGGTATCGGCCGGTCTGTACGTTCACTTCGTAGAATATGTTGTATAACAGTAATCGTACCGCAGCCCAATTTTCACATTTGCTGACGACATTCCACATAACGATCAAGCGTCACCTGAAGATTATACAACAGTTACAAGAATACATGCGATACAAGGAGCTCCCGCAGGATCTGCAACGTCGTTTGCTAGTATACTACATGTATCGGAACAAGAAACGCTTCGAAAGGAATAAAAAGATTATAGAGGAGGTGTCGCCCTACTTGAGAGAGGTGATCGGTTGTTAGATTTTCTATATTCCCAGTCATTTCGGGTCTAATCTCGGATTCGCCGCTACTTTCAGGAGCTGATTTTGCACAATTATCTGAGCCTGGTCAGCAACGTGAAACTATTCAAGCATCTGCCCGAGCGCGTGGTCGCGCAGCTGACCAGCGCGTTGCGTTCGGAGATCTATATGAGCGGCGATAAGATTGTTAAGGCCGGCACGCGCGGCGAGTCCCTCTTTTTCATCACTTCCGGCACGGTGGCGGTCTACACTGCTACGGGAAAAGAAGTAACGTTATTCTAGCGATTTCGTTTCGCTTCGTTCTCGACGCGAATTTGTCGAGCAAGACATATCTGTGGCTACTTCAAAATGATCTTGTATGCATTCGATTACCGATATCGGAAGGTCTGCCATCTGGAGGACGGAAGCTATTTCGGGGAGTTCGCGTTGGTGATGGAAAACGAACTGAGGATCGCTACCGTAATAGCGGTGGAGACCTGCGAGATCTGCGTGTTGGAACGTGACGACTTCCATCGGTACATATCCAGATATCCGGATCTGTTGAACCGTTTACAAAACGTAGCCCTCCAGAACTTGGAGGAAGGCCCGGGTCTGGAAGAGGCCTCCGATCTGGATAGCACATCGGGCCTTCAGTACATCAACATAAGCAGCATCAAGCGCAATCGAAAAGCTGCCCAGGCTTCGAGCCAGGAATAACGAACGAACACTATCTTTGAGTCGTTTCTTGTGGCCATCGCTGTACTGGTTAACAACTGCTTCATAGTTCTTAGAAATGTCAATTGTTTAAAAACTTCCGTTAATACGCTAACGTTAACATATCAACGTCAATGGAATAGATTCTATCCTAATTCTAGACAATACTATATTATTAGATTGAGAAATAATTCATAGTTATAAGCAAATAATTAACAACATCCTCACCACCTAGATATTCTAGATTACAAATGTGTCTTCTTCATTTCGTCGACGCTTTTCTTTTTCCAAAAATGAATATTCTGTTCGCTCGTCTGCGAAGAAGAGGACAGATACGTGTCTCTAGAGTCTAGAATCTAGACGGTTTATTGATTCGATACGTCTATTGTAATAATGTCAACTAACAACGATAGTTTCTCCGTTTCTGTGGGTTTCGATAAGATTGTTGATAAACCGACATAAGTCTCCAGTGTTCCGGGTAATCGGCGTTTCTACATCCGTTTACAACGCTGAACGGAGGAGCTAACGTGTCGATGCGGAAGGACCGTTTGGCGAAAGGAGTCCTGGGTCTCGGTACCGTGGGTTTCTTTTTCTGATCTTCCCTCTTTTCGATGCCTAGAGCCAGACCCACGGCCGACTTGATCAATCTAGGATCATCCGTGAAATTTCTCGGCTCGCAGGCGACGCACTTTCTAAAACCAGCTCTTCGGGAGTGTGATCTTCGTTCCTCTTCCTCCTTCCGTTTCGATATACTGACCCCGTCGAGTTTCTTGCAGAGACAATCGCAACTACGTCTTCCTTCGTGGTCGGCCTCTCCTCTGCTCCCCGAACAACTGCGAGTATTCTCGCGGCGCTGGTCGTTTTTAGCGACAACTGGAGCCGAGCGAAGAGAACTCGTCGAGCTCGGAGTTCGGTGCACCAACGTGAAGATGGCTGGAGCTAGTCCACCATCCGAGCCGTCGATGTGGCTGGGTCTGGGCGGTTCGTAGACCGGATCTATCGGGGTCTCCCAACAAATCGCTAAGTCCATCTTCGTCTTCGGCTCCTTGCAACCTAAAACCGGCCCGTATCCTTTGACCGAACCGCTCGCTCGATCTTCGCGGTTGCAACGCCTGCAACCGCACCGTCTTCCGCTCGAACGACGTCAAGACCTCTCCGAGCCGATGTTCTTGAACACAAGGTCGTCGACCTTGTCCGGCAGAGGCTGATGGTCCAAGTTCTCCGCGTGCAATTTTTTCGCCAAAGCGAAGTGCTCGTAGCAAGATGGTCGTCCATCATCGATTCCTTTCGCCGACTCCTCTCCAGGGTCTTTCTCGGTCTCTCTCTTCTTAGGACAGCTCGAAACGTGTTCGTTTAAAGAAGGTATTCTCAGGTTCCCGGTGATATACTTGGGCTGGCAGCATTCGTGAAACTCATTGGCCCTCGACGAAGTGACCAGCTTCCCCGGACAATGAGCACAGCACTTCTGAGTCTTCATGATCTCAGGATTCTTTCATATTAATTTGTTTATGGATTTCAAATCGACCAGTTCGCGAGAACGAGTTCAACGGCCGTTCAAGGTCGACGATGTCGAACAACTTTGCGCGGAGCTTCTTCGACCATTGTACGCGTTTCGAACGCAACTGCAGGAATGCCGTCTGTCTCTCTAATCTCGGTTAATAGGAACGGTTGTTTACTTGACGACGGGCTAGTTCGATACCGTGATCCTACATATATAGTTAATATAATATAGTTATACGTAGAGAACTACGGAGAAGCGGTCTTGTCCCAATAATCCTCACGATCGTAAATCACAAACGATTCGACCGTTTTCATATCTGACTGCTTCGATCGATCAGCGTCGTCTGCTTCTTCAAGATGTCGCGCCGTGATACCATCGTACGTCGCATCGATCGAGCCCGAGGAACTATGTTTTTTCCGCCGGTGATTCACGGTGCTCGTTCGCGCGATTCTCGTTTCCTCGTACGAAAATAGAAAAAGCGAGACAGACACGAGTAGTTCCCCAAACAGAGATTCACAGGCAGGAAACGTCCGAATGCAGTTTGCGGCTCCTAGTATGGTTGCGCAATCACGTCACAACCGAGAATCAAGCTGTGTCCCGGTCGACGATAGGAGCGCAGCGGCTGTAAAACGTGCCCCGAGTCATTGATGACTGCGGGAAAGTACAGTGGAGCTCGTTTAGGATATCCTGTACACTGTAGACGGAATCGCGAATTCGATGCTTTACGATTCTTCGCAGAATGCTTTCGCGAACTAGCAGAACCGGCGGTACCAGCGACAGAAATCTTTGTTGCAACGTTTTCGATATATGTATGTTCGGTTTTACCCTTTTTCCAGCTTAGAGAGTACAGGTCCACGTTGAACTTGTCAACGATACAAAGAAGACCTTTGTGCTATGTTGGATAAAACTATACACCATCGTACGTTGTTCTGTTGATTCGGCGAAACACTGGTACGACATATTATTTATAGTATATCGACGATCTTACAAGGTTTCGTTGGAGCAATGCCATTCCCCTACCACTCGATCGCATAAAAGCCTTGACTCTCGAGGCAACATGGGAGCGAGAACGTCGTTTTCACCTACTTCGAGAAGCACGTGGCAGTAGCATGCCACTAATAGCAGTGTCCCGATACTCTTCTACATTCCAGAGAATCTCGTTGCGATCAATCGTTATAGTCTAACTAACGCGTTCGTCTCGCATTCGTACAAATCGATCCACGATACTCGGGGTTACTGTGCACTCGCGATAAAGAAAAAGCTTAATCGTAGTTTACACTCATCGGCGACTTGTTGTGCCGGGTGATTAATAGTGGAGGCCCATTACGAGAGACACCGCTTAACGACTCGCTTAATGAATCCGAACGAGCGTGCCAGATACAACGTAACATCGTGGAATAAGAACGCGTGGCGCAGCGAATTAATGAAATAATGGCTTTGACGAGCTGGTAAATCCAAAGTTGAAGAAAACCGTGACGTTCTAACGATGACATCACAAACCGGATCGTGAATCAGCTTGTTTCGATAGAGTGAATGGAAGGAAGTTTGCGTTCGCACGAACGAGTGGCCAGCAGATCTGTTTGATTCGAGCACGGCGGCAGTAACGCGCCAGCATAACAGCTTCTGGCTTTCGAATACGCGCGCGCGCGCGTTACCGCGTGTTGGCGCGCATCGCATTATTATTCAAAGACGATCTGAACGAATTTCCATCCGGTCCCGTTTTCAGAACGAAAAAAGTAACATTGAATCTGAAAACTGTTTGCTCTGATGTTGGACCTTCGAAACCGCGCGTTTCCTGTACACTGATAAAAGTGCTCTGCACAGAGTTCCGTTCAGTCTCGCCCGAATAACGGCCGAAAGGTCCGAAGAAAAACATGGATCTTTTGAAACACAAGAGTGATGAGATTCTGTACATGGACGATATCACGGACGAGGTATCTCAACCGTTGAAGTCCAACGAACTGGAAGCGGTTACTATTGGACCTCGACTGGGCTCTCTGTTGGAAACGGACAACACGAACAACCCACGGCCAACCTCTGGACCGGAAATCGACGATCTCGGGCCGGAAGGAAGACCGCCGATGGGGTTCGATCACCGGGGGATAGACGATGGCTTGCTGCCAGAGGATCCTCGGACGTCGCACCCGGATCTTCCCAAGTTTCCGGATAACAGAACTCCATTTTTTCCGATTGTGCCTCCGCTTCAGCCCACTCCCGACGTCAACATTTACCAGCACAAAAAAACGCTAGCCCAAGGAATGATGGACCTGGCTCTCCTGTCCGCGAACGCCAATCAATTGCGTTACGTTCTACAGACCGACGGAGGTCATCCGTACTTCTATCCGTCGTTGGTAATGATAGGCGCCAGTCTGTTTTTGCAAATTGCAGTGGGGATAGGACTGATTTGGAACAGCAGATACAACGTCAAAGATACCGCTCAAATGTGTAAAGCTGAACGAGCGAATAACTGGACAGTGATCGGTATATTTCTAGTGACCATTCTCAATGTGTTTATCTCGTCGTTCGGAGTGGTGGATGGTGTGTCGGTAGCTCTTCCCGCGACGTAAACTAATGTGCAGACAATGCGAGTCCATTGAAATCTATACCGAGAACTGCTTCGATCGTGCCGACCAGAGTGTCTTTGATCATAGTACTTGGATTTAATACTTGTGTCACAGCCTTGCGAAGCTGCCTTGAAATGTCTTGACATAGGTTAAGACTCGACGAAGAGTTGCTTAGCTGTAAGATACCGCTGTGTTCGAGCGTACGATTGCGCTTCTCTTTTTTTATTTTGTTATAAAATGTCAAAGTTGTATACAGGAAGGAATTAAACGTAAAAGTTTCCTCAACTCCTCGGATAACTTTTCCTTGCTTTCCGACAGAATTTTCGTTTCTTTCTCCAATTCTGCTGTCATCTCTGTCAACTGATTCTCCATTATATCACGGCCCATTTGAATCCTCATTAACCGTGACACACTTTCAAATGTCTGTTCTTTACAACCATGGTTCTGTTGGCAAGACGAAGCTTCAAATCTTTCCTGCATCACCCGATGCAACACGGATATGAATTTAAAAATTTCATTCCAGTTTATATCGAGCGAATTGCTACTCGAATGCTTTTTGTGTTCTTGCACTACCGTTACCTGAAAATTGCGTTTTCTCCATTACTATGCCATTACTAGACTGTGGATTTTATGCTTTTGTTAGAAAAATCAATAGGAGAAAATTGAAATGGTAGAAAGATTATAAGAATTAGAAGATGTCGATATGCAATTTTCAACCTTTTGAAGTCGTTCAAGCGAGAAGGGAATATTTGATGCTTATGTCTTGCAATTGATAGTAACAGTTTTCATTTTGCATAAAAATCCACTGTCTAGTCATTACAATACCTCCAGATAAAACATCTATTTGTGTATCTACCATCCATTCGAAGAAAACATGTTCTTTTCTCCGCCATTTAGTTTGCACATCCAGTAAATTTCCAGCAGCTAATAATTCCTGCATGTATTTTTTATCATCCTGGGATAGCTCATTTTTATCAGCAGTTGCAATACGTTTTATTAAAGCCAGTTCAGATACACTCAAATGAGGGAGACCGCTGACATTAATACTTGCAGCATGCACTTTGCTTATTAAATTAGCTCTCTTGGAAATGAGATTATATATCTCTCTGATATTGTAATTCACTTTACCATGTAAACGTACCATACCATTTATCTGGGCAACCATTGTTTCTGGCAGGTCATGGTCTATTTCTCTTTCCTGAAAAGCGTATCATTTCTTGAATATCTTTCCTCTAATTACTAATTAAATTTAAATTACATTTAAATTCTAGACTACTTCTGAATCGTTTAACTTTGAACATTCCCTTCCAAGAACACTGTTTGAAAGATTCATACGAATTATAGTATCTAGAGCATCTTGAGTTCCAAGAAGCCAAGCTAACGCTAATAATAATTGTCTGCTGTTTTTGTCGTGCTTGCTAGAAGCATAAAACTCGATGGAAGGATACTGTAGATACGCAAAATACAATTTGGTGGCCCACACTGTATCTAAAAATATGCTCAATCTTAACAAATATACACAAGAGTTGAATACATATTTTAGGCTGAAAATACTGAACCAAAAAAATCTACCATAATGTTGAAAATCGACTTCGATTTGCTTTTCTTGTACGACACGGTAACTCAAGATATTCAACACTTCCCAGAATATCTCGCTCTATTACAGAAAATAAATCATCCATTAAAATATTTTCACAACTGTTTACACATACGATACTACAGCATTGCGCATAGAGGTTATGTAACTTCACTCACAATACTTACAACATTTTCTGGAGTGTCACTAAATTTAGCTAGTCTGAAATATTCCGGTTTCATTGAAACGTTGATTGACAGTTTCAAATGCTGGCATAGCAAAGATAAAACACTTTTTATATCGGACATTATGCAATTCGAATCGAACGTTACGCGTACTCGAGTTTTAAACACGCAATCGATTTCGCGCGTTTTTTCTCCAATGTTCGGAGAACGAGTTATTTTTTCATTTGTAAAATACAAAATTCGGATATACGCTATGCGCGTTTTCCGTTTTTTGTAGTTATAAAATGGTGTTATAGAAAGAAGTGTCATCGTTAACGATGTTCAGGTACTCCAATAAAACAGAAACACATTAAATGGTCAAGGAACATTTTAAAATTACTTGGAGCGCAGGTCTGATTCGAAGAACCTAAACTTTGTCTATTATGACCTGCTTAATTACGGTTTGGTGCGGATTAACAAAGAAATCGCCAGGTAACTACGTGGACAACCAGTTCCGAGTTCGCACCACCTGTAAACTAGCCTCGGACTTCCTTTGTGTTCGGAACCCTCGAGGGGTATCACTCAACCGGCTCCGTAACTTCAACCAAATGGGCCACAATAAAACTTACGTGTAAAACGTCCGTACTAGGTAAGCACCAGGCTTTCAATTCCAACAACAATCAGGAACTAAAACATCAAATTCAAATTCCGTGCACTTACGAGTTCGGAGAAAAAACTGTTATTTTTTTTATATCGAAGCTCTTCAGACCCTTAAAAAAATACTGATATAATTTTATTTTCTCAACGCAGAGAGTCAATTTTTCCATTTTCTTTTTAAGTTTAAATACAAAAATACGTTTGTTATAACGTGAAATTATAAGTGTAGTACAAAAATAAGATTTTAGTTATTCATTAGATATAGCAATTTCTAGAAAATTCTCAATGTACTGGAAAATTTGAATATCACAATTACCAAAAAATATACAGTGATTCCTATTAATATTCGAACACTCTTGAAAAGACGATAACTTTTTAAATACTGGACCATACGACTTGGATTTTTTGAGATATCAGAACAATTGAGAAGAATTTTTGAAAAAAATTGCGATTGGCCAGAATTACAAAGAAAATACTAAAAGTTGTATTTTGCCATTTTTTTATGTGGGCTAGATCTGTATCAATTAACCGTTTAACTGCGGGTGTGGTTTATAAACCACATATTAAAATTATAGCCAGAGACGGGTGTTGTATTATAAACATCACGTTAATTTTAGCTAATATCAAATGGCGTGCTGGGGCTTATTGTATACCACTAAAATAAAAATAAAATAGATACAATAAAAATAATCTTTCAAAATAGAATATCACCTCAGTTATATATTACAATTAGAATGTATATACTTATTTTCATTTTTTTTTTAATTTTCTTATCGTTATTTTTTTGCGTTTAGAGCGATCGGCTGTGCTAAAAGTACCCGCAGTTAAAGTGATAAACATATTCTGAAAATTTCATCAAAATCGGTCAACGTTGCAATGTTGCTACAAACATTCAAAGTTGGTAAAAATTGTCGTTTTTTCAACCGATTTCGACGAAACTTTCACAATGCATGCAATTGATACAGATCTACAAAACGTATTTTAAAAATTTTCAATATAGACACACATCACAATTAAAGTTGTAAAGTGCAACTTTTAGTATTTTCTCTACAATTCCGATCAATTACAATTTTTGAAAAAATTTCTTGTCACATCATGTAATAAACTAATTGCTCTAACTTCTCAAAAAAGTTCAAATCGTATGGTCGAATATAAAAAGAAGTTATCGCTTTTTTAAGAGCGTCCGAATATTAATGGGAGTCACTGTATATACCAGTAATAGTTATGCTAGCATTCGATTAACCCCTTGTACTACAATAACGATGGCGAGCCTGTGGACACGTGCCAAACGTGACACGTGAACGGTTTACAAGTGACATCGAGTACTTGTCATCTAATGTACAACAGCAAAAATTTCACTAATTGATATCGCTTTTTATATGTGTTATTATTTTGCACTTTATATTTTAATTTTTAAAATTGTCTAAACAAAATTCTGGAATAACTAAATTTTTATTAATTTCCCTCTATTAACCCCTTGCCGTATTTTAACGAGTCAGACTCGTGACAAAGATTTTAAACAAAGTCTAACAAATACGAATGTTACGCTTTTGTTTCCAGATGAAATAAAATTTGATTTGTTTGTAATCAATAATACAAAAAATATATGTATTCTTTTCTCTTGTACGACATTTTTGGGGATGAAAACGTTTTAATCGCTATAACCGTAAAGAAATTGGTACGGCAGGGGGTTAAAAACTGTTCTGCACGGCAACAACTCAATAAATACTATTTGTAAATTGTTGACACGCGTACATGAAAAGGTTCGTCACCACTGTACTATACATCTAGTCGGACTCGTGATTAAAATTTCGAACAGAATACATATGCACATATCGAATATACATATATATTATTAAGTTCCTTCAAATTGGAATAAAATTCTGTCTTGCTGTTGTCGATATGTAAAGTCACCAGAAAATTATAAACAACAAAGAACTTCCAATCACTGCAACCCTACAATAAATTGTGGTGCAGGAGTGTATTATACATCTATGATACATAAACCCGAGTATCTTCTGATGGAAGATTAAACGCGATTAGAAATATTATATTTCATTTTCTGATTTGGTTTGCAACCTTAGACCATATATACCTATAGACCCGGTGCAGATAAGTCTGCCTTGTTCCAAGATTAAACCGGCTAGCAGATAACTTTGGAGGGCAAAGTGCTATAGTATGTTGAGAAATCGCAGTACCGTGATGCTAAAGTATCTCATTCTGTAGAAATATTTATGGAAACTATAACTGTAATATACATATATACATGTATTTTATTTTATTACCCGTTCATTTTTACTTTACCCTTATTATTTTAAATATGGCTAACTCATTTTTTTTGTCGATTATAATCTGGGAAAAGTTAAATTTTAATGTAGAAGTTGATAATATGAAATCTGTATTTATTTCCTCACAACTTACTTTATTTAAAAAAAGAATAGTAAAAACAATATACATGTATACATATGGCGAATATATACAATATATGGCGAATACACTACATATATTATATATAATATACGCAAGGTAATATAAAACAATAATAATAATATCAATAATATTTATATATTAACGGGTAATACATACAATATATATAATACATATAACACATATAGTACGTATAATACATATGATACAATGTGATCCTAATTATTGATTACAAAATAAAATAGTTTTCGTTATCTTATTTCCACTGGCAACTACTGGTAATGCTTCTACCGCGATACGTGCTCCGTCTCATTCGCTATCCACCATTTTGAATTATCTCAAAACGAGGCTGGAGGGCACCAGATAATTTTAGATCTCGGAACATCGCATCGTATGCACATACTATACCTATGCCGGGTCTATGGGTATATATGGTCTAAGTTTGCAACATTTAAAAAAAGGATTGCATTTGAGCTAATTTGAGCTGGAAGTATGAAGCGAATGTACTCCCCAGCCGCCAATAACGGGCCGGCCATGCATTGAAACCCAATGCCTGACCTATTTAAACCGGCGCGGCAGCCCTCTCTTCGATGGATCCTCCCACGGGGGATCCTCCCCATTTGTTCGGTTCCCTGGGGTACGGTGCCGCTGTTACGGCGCTTATGCGACGAGTAGGACAACTGGTGCCGTGGTGCGCCCAAGAGGAACAGGTCAATCGTGAGCGATCGCTCGAACGCGCAAGTTCGTTGAGAGACAATCGTGTCTACCGCGCTGTTTCGAACGCTTGCTTCTCCTTTGCACCGGTTGCACGTCACGATCCGCCGCGTCTATTTAGTATCCCGTATACGTTTCCGACAGCGGACGGGTGTATCTCTCGGAGTCACGGAAAAGTCGGAGAATTTATTCGCGACTGCCGTTCGTTGAGAATCGCCGCGACAGACACAGGCCACGCGCGCGATACTCGCGTCCTTTAAACGCACCGACTGTGAAAAATACTGCTTCCTACCGAAGCACCGCGGTGTGTATGTGTTTGCATCGCGTCGTGCCGTGATTTCACGTGTCACCGAGAACCGAGAGGCTTTCACGATTGCTAAACAACGTTGATACATTTGTCGAAAATGGGACAAGGCTTCCACGGCCCGATCTTGGCGTTCGCCGGGCTCTGCCTTTTCATCCTATTGGTAAGCAAATAAAAAACTGTTTTTATTAGCTTTAATCGGAAATGCTGCGAGATTCGTGTCGCGGGTAGCTTGGCCTGAGATAGAAGTTGTGCCCCCTCGACAATCGCGTTGTTGTTGCTGCAGGCGCTGCAGCCAGTGATCGCCGATTTCTCGACACCAAAAAAAGATACTGTACAGTTCTCGATGAAAATATTTGTGCGATCTCTTTGCGATGTGTTCCTCTACTAATTTATCTGTATTCATCTTATTTTATTCGATAATTTCTTGTTGTTTCGTATGTTTGGTCGAAAGTAATAATCTAAGATTCGACTTCGTCTAATAACATTCGATTTATACATATGACCTGCAAACAGAGTAAGACAGTTGTGCAGTACAAAGTTATCGGAAATATACGCGTGCTAGAAGGAATCAAATAACATTCAACTATCGAAAGAATGAATTGACGTCTCGAAACACGTACAGACTGAATCGCGATACTGTATAATATTACATAGTTAACACACGGTACAGTCTGCAATTAGCAGCCGGCCGGCCGGTCGGTCATATTTACGTAATACGAGATCTGTTATCGTCGCGTAACTGTATTTCGCGGGCCGGAGTGGATTTATGTGTAATTAAACGGTTAATATCGTCAACTGTTTCGGTGGAGTGTCCGATGAATCCGCGTAGAAGTTACATATCGCTTGGGCAAAAATACATTACTTTAAGCTGAAACTCGTGTAATCGTTGCGTTAGAGGAAGTCGAGACTAATCAAAGCGTTACCCGATTAATTCTATTCAGGAAACGACGCGACCATCGCGGTTAATATTCACGATTTCTGATTTCGCAAATAGGTTTTCATCGGACTACCAACGGTGATTCGAGGAAGTTGTTTACACCTTTCTTAGAATCGAAGAATATGTGTAGACAGTGGTAATCCTGGACGCATTATCCTACTTCCTATGGCAAAACCAAAGAAAGACGAGTGTCTTGCCGCCGGGAAACCCTTATTTTCTTGAACGGGACTGTCTTTGCGTTTGTCGTACGAACAATGTACAGAGCGTAATTGCTGCGCGTTATTTAACTGCCAAGAATTTACAACGTTTCAAGTAAGCTTCGATATTACGTACACACACACAGAGATGAATATTTTAACGCAGGAATACTCGATGGTCCCGAAACTTGAATATCGAATACGCGAGAAAGATCAGAAATTGTGTAGACACGACTGAGAACCCCTGAATCAAAGGACGGAATAAACGAGTTGGTATCAATTATTCTTCGGATAGTGAAGAACTCGTAAACGCGGTTTATCTTGATCCGACAGCTCGAGTGATGAATTCTCTCGATCCTCTAACCCTAACCTTCCATTGATCTTGAAAAAAAATTTGCAATCTCTTTGCTGTACGTAAACAATTTACGGAAGATACGCAAATAAAGTTTAGCGTAAAATACAATAAACACGTTGATAGATTCCTGTCGCAGATAACAAAGAGTGAATCGCGTGGTTTTTAATTGTTCTATGCGATGTTTCGTAAACTGTGAAGATTCAGCGTGAAAGATAAGCGAACACGATCCACCATTCGTACTTACGTTTACACTGTTGCGCAAAATTCATTGTAATGCTGATACACGTAACGCATCTCACGCCGCGATTAATATTTTTGTTCTGTATGTGTACTTGTAGTAGAATATAATCTGTCGAAAAAAAACAAGAAACGCAAATACGATATCTATATAGCGCGGATCATTGCCGATCCCGTCGGCATTTACAACCATTCACTCAAGAATTGAAATTGATGGTACACGTTTCTAGCACGCTATGTAACAGAGCTATTAATACTCGCGTCAATCATCGAACAGAGAGGATAATATGTATTTGTTGATCCACGTGCGAGCGAATGTGCGTCAGTCTACTCGTTGTTAGTTGGTAACGGTAGTTCCCGTTTTTCTAAAGGAACATCAACACCATGCTTTAGGTACTTCGAGTTTGCGCGATGACAACTCTAACGGTACTTCGGATTAACGTAGATTTTTTTCAAAGCGACGTACCTTGACCAGCATGTACATTTTACAGATTAATCAGAATACTGACGCGTCACCGTATCACGTTGACGGAACAGAGAACACCGATCAATTTCTTCGCATTAGCACGAAATCGACCAACCCCGAGGCTACCGAAGATTCCGTGGAAAGCGACCGATCCGATTCCGATGAATGGTCCAACAACGATGGCGGACCTCGCACGAGAGACCGTAGGGCTACTCCTTGGAGAACCTCGACTAGAAGTGTTATAGGTTGGTAAAAGAAGGATGCGTGGCAATCGTAGCCACTTCGATTCACACTGAACCTTATATACCCTCTGCAGTTTTGTGAATACATTTCCCAACTTACTGCTTCGAACGTTGATTATCGGATTTATTTAAATAAAAAAAAATTCAAACGTACAAATAGATGGGACGTTTTATACAAAACGGTACCTGTTTCCCGTATTTATTTAGGGTGGTCGATGCAATCTTTTATCGTGAACATCTGTTTTTCCACAGATTTCGGGGATATGTTGTCGGACGCAGCCATCGTATTTCCCGAGGACGACGTGCCTCGAGCTGTAGAACGATCTGTACCTGTCTGCCAAGGGTCTACGTACTGCGAGACCGTAGATAGTTATCCTGAACACATAGTAAACGAAGCGTTACAACGAAACGCAAGCCTAAAATATCTGGCAGTTGTTGACGAGGTTGGTAGATAAATTATTAACGATATAGTATATATGTACATATTTTTAATATTCCCTAACTTTATCTGAATTGTGATAGGTGTCCGACATAGTAAATAGATTCGATGTGGACGACGTGTCTCTTTGCGAATCTGACGTATGTATACACGTATACTAAACGTGTACATTTTGTAAAAATGCCAAATTTGTTGATAAAAAGGTAACCGGTTTAATAAACACCTATCGTTTCAGGAGCAAGTTGTATACGTCAAAACGGCTATGAACAAGGATAACGAATGGAAATACATTGCGAACCAGCAAAACTTTAAGCAGGGTATACGAGTGGAGAAGTGTAGGTAGGTACAATAGATCAACTACGATTAGAACACCTTGAGCTTATAACTCGGCATATCCACCATGCGATATACTCTGAAACCGTTTGCAGGAACGAAAACTCTCCTTGCAGTATGGTCAACGGACCTGGCGTTGGCTACAAAACAAACTGCATACAAAAGTATGTTAATCGACAACTCTTGTCAGTGCAATTGAACGGCTCGCTAGTTCTGGATACGTTCAGGTTCCCATCGAGCTGCTGCTGCCACCTCTCGTTCACTGGAAATTCGTCACCGAGAATCGGGTTCGGCAAAAAAGCACCCGAAAGTAACGAGACACTTGTTGCAATGCGGATGAGAAAATGAATTCCAGAATACCGTGTGACATGAGCAAATGTAAAAAGTAGCTCTCTAGTCGGAGAATCGGAATCGATGTCCCTTTGATCCTCTTGTCAGAGACGCGCTTTCGACCAAATATGCATTTAGAGCACCTTTGCATCGTTAATGGGAAATCGACAGAAACATTCCATATATTGAAGTACAATTTCTTCCAATACAAGATTGTTGGAACGCGCAGGAAAATGTACTGATTTCTAAATATTGAAATCGCGATTTCTTGCGCCGACCCTGTTTTTTTTTGGAAATATCGAGGTGGTTTCTTCCTATTTTTTTATACAGTCCGGAATTCGAACACGATGTTGAAGCTTCTATCCGCTACTTTTACATATAATAGAAGATACTATGCGTAGAAGACGCATAGTAAAGACTCGCAGGCGTTTCTTCGATTCATCCATCATCAATGGATAGTTAAAATATAAGGAAGGGAGCAGCATGGCTCCCTTACATCCATGTACGTATGCGACATGTTTGATATTAAAGTACGATTATCACTAAGCGAATGTACGTATGTTTTATTGTGTAGAATATTCTTTTCTATGTGACTACATACATGATTTAAACTGGAGAAAGAGAGAGAAAGCTTTAAGCACAACACTTATGCGAGGAGGATGAGGCGAGTCTCTGAAATGGATGTGATGCTATATCCACGTGGATATTATGTGATATATATTATAGCCATAGAGATCGATATAACAATGTACAATTTAAAAATACTATTTCTTTTGTATCTATGTATAACTATATTGATGAATACTCTTACGCGTTGTAGATGACACAATAATAAATATATGCGTTGCATAGCATTAAAAAGAAATGTTGATGCATTTGTTATTGGTAAACCAAGCAAGTGAAACCTAATTGCAAGTACACAAATTTATTCTTACATAATTAAATACAATACTTAGAGCTACCTTTTGTTTCGACGCACAATTTCTTTATAGTCCATCAAGTGCTTGTACATTTATAAGTTTTCTTTACAATTTTATTTTTCAGAGTACCAAAAGTCTAAACAAATATTTATGATGTATACATAGAAGACGATCAAAAATCGGGGATGTAGGCATATTTTCTAAGTTTATATAATATACATTTACTTTTACATGCAAAGTGGTCCAGGATTTAAATTAGATACTAAAAAATCCTTTGCGGATTATTCGTCTTCCTACCTCCTCGCCTTTTCTGTCCTCATACGTTTGTTACTGGTCCATGAATACACCTCCGAGAGATCACAATTTGTATGATTAAAGTATAACAAACAATAGCTATAATAATTCACGATTTGTAGTAGATCGATTACAGACTAGGAAAAATACGTATAAATAACTTTTTTTTCTCGACTTTTATTGACACATCTAAGTTCCAAAAATTACCTAATGTAGGTTGACGCGCCCCATTTTGGGGGTGAAATACGGAAGTAGGAAAAATGGGCCGTGCTTTGTGAACATTGGCGTTCACTGTATATACGCTAAAATATTTATCCATTAATCAGCACAGGTGAACCATGCAAAATACATTCTTTGTTTTTTTATCTTTTTACAAAAGCACTACGTAACCGTGAAGTACTTATATTCTCGCTTGGAAGTATAAGAACGGTATCTGACGCTTATTAATGATAAATTTACTACTGCAAAAAGTCATTTAGTCAGAAAAAACATGTAAATACGAGTAACTCTCGATATAACGTCCTAGCATAATATTATAATGTGTATATCAATGAACATCGACTATTTTAAATGGAAGAATAATTCAAAGTTGCTAAAAAAAACAAAATGGTAATGCACCTCAAAACTTGTGTATAACGTGGCAGTTTCTGTTCCTATCGAGCATCCAGTCTTTATCGTAAAAGCGTAACTTGTACAAAAGTTAAATGTAACTTGTCATTAAATGCAAATTTTTAATACGGCCTCTGGAGAGCTTAGCAACTTGCAAACGTAGATTCTGTTTTCGTTTAGTCTTTATAAGTGGGATTTCATTTTAAAATGAGACCTCTTTCGAATGTATCTGTGCATACAGGCTGCACGTACGTTCATTTTGATGCAAGGAACGATAGACATTAAAAACAGAGTCAATTTTATAGTTCCATTGCAAGATTGTTTCCAGGTCAGTCTAAATGCGTTGAGCGATTATTTTCAACATGCCTGAAACAAATGTTTGTTCGAATACAATTTTCATCCTCGTACTCTCTACCGGAAGAACTAAAATTATGCTACCTTAACTCCGTATGCGTTGTCATAGCCTCCTTTCATCTGCATCTGTGCCTGTATATTAGACAATTGCGCGCTGGTCATATCCACATCTCCGCTGCTTATGTGACCGGTGTGTCTAAAATTTGTGGGTACCCCTATCATACTGCGGTCTATCCTTAATCTCTGGTGCGACCTTTGCCTTCCATTGCGTGTCCTTGGCCCTTGTTGCGTTAAGCAACAGGTAAAGCATTGCACCCAAAGTTCTCCGCTGCCAGCCATCGCTTATTTATTACTTGTTGTTATTTATTGCTTAATACCTGAAATATAAAACCGCATAATTCGTTAGCTATAATATCTCAATTTAGACAAAGTACATTTAACAATGTACACACTCGTTATATTTCTTCAGATCTCACGGTACAAGGAAGTTTGATCTCGATCAAATGTGAATGATGTAAACGAGTCGAGAAATTTAACAAATTATATGAAAAGATAATAAAACTAAATAGAGTAAGTCGTTTTTATATTGAACAGCATCTTTTTCGTAACCCTGACGTGCACCGTAACGATAACCCACACGATAAAAAATAAATTTTTACGCGAACATCTATTATACATAGAGTGTGTAAATTGCGGTTGCCTCGTTTCAACGTTGAATCGATTTATCCCGGAAAACACTGGCGCGACAACAACTGAAATAACGCTTAACGTTTAAAAATAGCACCTTGGATGTTCGAATAATATTCAAATGGGATATTTCGGAAGATCGAATTTACACCGGGTGTTATCACTGCGCGAATGAGTCAGACGTGAAAGCTGATAGAAAAACAAGGAGCGCACACTCACCTCATCAAGTGATCGTGCTGTTGTTCGGTCTAACCTTTGCAATAGCTCGAGACTCGAAGCCAGCGAAAAGCAAAACAAACATTCCCCTTTGATCGATGAGTGTACACGTGCCTGAAAAGAAGGACATCCAAAACTGGCTCGTGTATATCCTTCTACTTGCGGTAAACCATCGCAGAGGTGAAGGCTCCGACGGGAACGAAAACAACCGAGTTTCCGCGGCGAACAAAGGGAACCGAACAATACGGCACCGGTTCACAACACAGTTTTTTAGTGATTTTCACGAGGCACGCGTCCTTATTTTCGCTCGTCGAATCGTTTTGGATCGCACGACCGCGCGCGTCGCTCACCTTCTTGTTTTCGGCGACATCACTTGCCAGAGCATAGAACGAGAATCGTGCTCGACACCAATTCTATCTTCTATACCCGAAGAAATTTCAGCCGATGTACAATAAAAAATTCGAATTTGTATATAAAGCACAGAGCGGAATGTCAACGTGATCAACGGTCATCCGAATTGTACACAGTGAAATACGTGTATAGTAGGTATAGTGTATGTACAGTGTACGTAAATACTTACACACAAACCGACATACCGTGTACTGCTAAAGACCGAGCGCACCCGAAGAAAGTCGAGCTCGCTCGAAAATCACCGATCTATAGACGCTCGGATCTTTGGACACAAAGAGCCTGCTCCAGATATTATTTCCGTCGAGCAGCAAATTAAAAACGAACCGCTCCTTTCAATTCGATTCGTTTAAACGGACGACTAATTTAGCATCCCGTTTAAATAGCAATCGCATTCTTCCATGTAATTCTTTATCTCAGCGAAATTTGTTTGTCACCGTGGATTTTACGCGTTTACTTGAAAAATTGGTAGATGTAATTTGAAACGGTAAAGAGATTCGATGATAATCGGTTTCGGTAGACGTAAAAAATAGTTTATGTTTGTATAATCTTGGGAACGGGGATTGTACTGCTCGGTGGAATTAATCGTGCAATTTCCAGTGGATGGATAATGAAGTTGCAGCAGAAATAGAACGAGGAATTGAATGCATCTGGCGCGTTTCGTTCGAAGGATTTAAACGACAACGCCTGTGTACGCGTGCACGACACGATGTAACAGCATGAATACGTTTTATTAAATAAATTATATACAGGTTCTCACATACAGACATCGTTTCATTATCGAAACTCCATACTTGTTGAATCAAATATAAATTAGGATGTTAAGATCGTCGACTATAATAACATTGACTTCAGAGGCCTTTTACTCTTGAATTAGCCGTATAGTTTCATTGTACTCCCCTACTCGTACACGCGTCGGGGCTTGTAACTGTGCCACACGCGGCGTTCCAATGATCCCTACCGTTAACGACAACGTACTCCGTCGCGCTGCGAGCGATAAGAATCACTGAAATATTCATTTATTCGATTTTCTGGTATCAGTCCGCGGATTTCATGCGAACATCTTTTTCTCTTCGTCTACGTTTTCATAAAAATTCGCGGACTGCTTATCACAAAAAAGAGATATAGAGATAGAGAAAGAGAGGAAAGAGAAAAAAGAGAGATATATATATACCACTCCAAACGAATAGAACGAAAGTGAAAAACTTTAGGACCGCTTAAATCTAGCTTTCGTTTAAACTCTTCAAGTATTAAATTCGAATCTTTTGACATTCTCGATTTGATATTTGAAACGCAAATGATTAAAACTCTTAACTCTTTCCGAACAGTGTCCGTGTATAGAACACGATTATTGTGACGTGCTTAAAATTCTTTTCTCGTTACAATCCTCCGGAGCAGGAGAACGATATCGTGGTTTTTCTTTGAACGCTTATCCCTGGAAGATATCCGTAAAAAGGCTGACAACGTGTACACGCGCGTTTAACGGTGAAACGCGAGAGCGATTTTCTTCCGATCTTCGCGTTGCTCCGATTGTTTTCGTGGTGTCTGGTACATAATAGATGTTATTACAATTATCACAGTCTGTGTATTTACAGTTTACAGTTTCTAACGTTGACGCAACGTCCTTCTCTTAAATTAATTTTCAGCGAACGTTCGTCGTTCATTTCTTCGTTCCTATTTCCGACTGAACCCCGTTTCTTTCTTTTCAAGAAGAACCTCGCGTAAAGTGGCTCCATCGCTGCTCATGGACGGCAGAGCAATTACAAAGGAAACAAAGAGGATTTTCCCTTCGGACCGTTGGTCCGTTACAGGTAGAAAAATCGAGTGGATGGAGAGAGACAGACGATAGTCGTAGAGAGACAGAGCGAGGAATAACAGGAGTGGGGAAGGGAGCGAGAGAGGACTGGGGAAATACTTTTAGAGGCATGCATATCAGAACTAACGTCTCTAGATCTATCGAATAAACTTGTTGTGTTCGTATGAAATAATATCAATAACTTATTCGTTAGTTACAATTGTAGAATCGGACACGTCCTATCCAGTATCTTGTATATGTACACCTTAAGTATTATTTATACAACATTACTCGGTAAAAATCTGAAACGTTACTCCATAGGTGATTTAGAAGCGTTTACTTTTCGTCGTTGAATCCGCTGATCGTCGACACCGATTTCCGATTTGGAAAATTTTCTGGGAACCCGTTCTCGCCGGGTACCCGAAATTTCAACGACGACGCGTTCTCTCCGTCGCGTGGTTCGAATGCTTCCCAATCGTCCGTTACTCTAACAGATAGCGATTCCTGATCGCAGAAACGCACGCTAACAGCCCCGGCTGTTTATCGTTGGAAACGCTACTACGCCTAGAGAACCTTGGTCCCTCGGCTATAGAGAATACGGAACACGAAACACGGAACACGGAGAGTCTTCTTATTCCGCCCGGGACGGAACGAGGACGGTCCTATCGCGCGAACCCCAGGAAATCGGTAAGTCTGTCGTTCCAATCGTGTAGCCAGTGGGTGGGCCCGTGATTACTCGACTGTCTCTGCTTGCAGGGGTTGATCTCCGTCTCGAGGGGCATGTACTCCTCGCCTCGGATGCAGAAGTAGCTCTTGATGGGGCTCCTGCACATGGGACACCGGTCCAACTTGCCGAAGCAGGAGGCGCAGATGCAGGTGTGTCTGCAGGGCAGCAGGGCTCGGGAAAGGGGGAAGTACTGGCAGACGACGCATAGCTGTTCCCCTGCTGTGTTCCAGAGCGAGCCCTCCGGATCGCCTGTACCGGAAGCGACCAGCGCACCCCTCGCCGCGCCCCCGCTGTTGTTGCAGGGCTCCGCGAGCGCCAGGGCCGAGCCCAGACCAGAGGACACGTCTCCTTCGTCGTAGTTGGTCGAGTTGCCTGTCGCCAGATACAGTTGCTGAAATCGGGATAAACCACTTTAGTTTTAGTTCTAGTTCACCTTCTACAACGCCACCTTTCTATATGCATAATGCGTATCTCACTTTATTCGTCTCTTTGGACTCTCACCTTGAGACAGGACAACTGGCCGTTCGCTTGTTTCAGATACTGCGCCAGGATCGAAGTCGGCAGGGTGCAGACGCTATCCTTGATGTGGACCACGTTCACCAGTGCCACCTTTTACGAACAACAAAATCGTCAATCCTAGGTCTCCGCAAAAAAAAGGAAATATCGATTGGAAAAACAATTTTTCCGGTTAATCCTTCCGTAGCCGACCAAAAATGTATAGGTAATGTAAAATCTTTAGGATTTAATATTTTTTGCACGAATTCTTATTTTTCAATTATGAATTAATATATTGGGGAACAAAGAATAGACATTCAGAACAGTTTTTAAATATTTTTAGAGGAAAATTAAAAAATTTTTGAAAGAAATGCAGCAAAAACCCACCCGTTCGGATATTCGGTTGGCTACGCAAGGGTTAAAGAGGTGAAACATCGATCCTCCTTGGAATCGAATGGAACGAACGAAGTCAACAGGTTGGATAGGGAGTCGATCGTGAAAAGGAACCACGGGCCGGAGGTTCGACGATGGGGAACCGATCAAAAGGACTCTAGAACGTTAGCGGAGGCAACGGCTACCAATGACCGCTATGTAGGACACACCCCACTCCCGTGTTCCGCGCGATCACTCAACTAATTAAAAATCACCGGTTGGTGGCCAATGATCCATAGCTGGATAAGACATTCATTCATTCGATCGTTTCTGTTTGGATCGTTGCTATGCTCGGTCTGAAAGATACTCACGGTTTCGTCGGGATGTGGATCCCCGTTGTCACGACGTGTCAGGAAGATCACCAGAGGGTAACAGAGACGCGGAGGTGTCCCCAGTTCCAGCTCGGGCGCCGGAAGCGACAGTCTCAGCGTTTCCTCGCCGTGCGGTTGTCTACTGCACATCTTGGTCAAGGAGAATAATCGATATCTCGTTGACTTTGAACATCGATCGCAGAATCGTCTCGGAGAACCAACCGGACTGCGAACTCGATGAATTTATAACTCGTTCATGGCAACCGAGTTTCGAATTGGTTCACGAAGACGCAAACCTTCGTTTCCACAAAGGTTTGCGGTTCCGATTAAAACAATTACGGTGAACCGACGTTTCCAAGTTCCATAACCGATTTGGTGATATTTTTCGGCTCGATAATAGTTGGAAAATTCGGTTGCTCGGCATAAAAAGATTTTTCGCGTCCGTCTCGCGAGCTGAAATCGATATTGCAATCGACGTTGTCTGTGAAATTTGCAATCGTGTTCTTTTTTGGAAAGGATACGTTTGCGGCGGCGTGAGGTACTGCGCGTGGCCTTGAAGAAGAGTGCCGTTCAAGGACGCGTCTCGGAGGGTGCTCCAAGGCTTCCAGAGCGCTAGGTGAAGCTCTCTTATGCTCACGCCCCAGATCGCTTGTAGAGAATACTCCACTTGACTCGACACCTCGCACTCAACCTCTGCGAACAGAAAATTCAACGGTCAATTCGTCTGGTCAATTCTCGAACGAAGGTTCGCGATTAACAATTCGGCATGTAAGAGGCGAAGAGTTTAAATCAAATCCCGATAGCGGGAGAGTAAGTGGACAGCGATCGAAGCACACCGCGTTTCGAACGTCGAAAATCGTTATGAAACAACAAGCCCGCTTTCGACTTTTTTTTCCTCTCCTCTGGTCACGGGAGAGATATCTCCGCGAGCCCAAGGAGGTTTCCAGGTCATGCGCGAGAGAAGCGACCGCGGCACGTTTCCTTCGGGTTTCCTTCAGTTTTCGCCGCGTAGCATGCATCTTCTTTTCCTGCGGAAAGGTCGGACAATCGATGATTAACACAGCGCGCCACAACGTATGTCAACGATCTCGTCGCGCTTTCTCGACGGACCGATATAAGTGATCTTCCATGGAGGAGACCAGTACGGTTTCGGAACGACTTTCAGGATAATCGGCCCGGTACCTGCCCATTGTCCCGAAACTACGCGCAGTCAATTAACTTTTTATTGAAAATCGTCAGGACCTGTATAGAAAACACGTAAGCTCGTTTCGCTTAAATTTCATCGTTCTTTCGAGTTTCGCAAGCCGAACGTTCCAAGGTCAGTTCCGAGATTCGCTCGATCGCGGGGAACGGACTAGAAGTTCCGTCGCTTCCGAAAATTGTGGCAGCCCAGAAGACCCTATCAGGATCGCGCGAGCCCTGTCTAAACGAAAGTGAAAGCTGCGCTGTGGATTTAGTTCATGCAGCCCAATGCTCAATGCCCAATCCACTGTTCGGTAAGCGGATCGTTCGGTCTGATAGCTGCAGCCACTCTTGGATTCAGTCGTTTGTTTATCCAATTGTTCATTGCGTAGAACAAATTGACTAAAAAAAAAAGACAGCTACGCAACCGCCGAAAGTGTGTTGTATAAAACGGACGTTCTGAAGATCGTCATCCTGCCATCGTCGAAACCGGTTGACGGAAATTAGATTCGACGAGCGCATAGCGACGCGGACGATCGTTGGCGGTTTCAGGAAATCGCCACGCAATCGGACTCGCCCGTAAATAAATAATAAATCCGTTCGACGGCGAACTCGATTTTCATAAGCCGAAAGGAGCTTGACCGTAGTCCGAGCAACACGTGTCGGGGTTAACGACGTTTCATAATTGTTATTTAAAAAATAATGAGAACGCCGCGGCGGGGCGGCTACGATAATTTATGGTGAGCTATTCAGGTTTTGTAATTGATCGCGCATGCCGTTTAACAATAACACCGGTAATGCATGCGCATACGGTATACGGCATACTCAATCTCTAACTGTCTGCCGTCGCTTTTAGTCTGCACAATTCAATTTCGAATGCACAAATGTCGCTCGCCGTGCGTCGCTGACGAATACATCGAGATATGCAATTTCTTGTCGAGATTTAAGCGTTGCACCGATGCGACGCGACTTTGTCGGCTTGTCGATTCAGTTCGGAAACGGCCGAAGAAACTTTCGAGGAGGATCGTAAAAAGAGAGAGACCGAGGGGGGTGCAAGATCGATCGACGGGATCGGAATTCCGTCGCCGTTGGATGCTTCTCGCCTATCGCCCGTGGCACAGCTCGTCGGACGATAAAGTTCGCGAACCTTCCACATCAACCGAATCGAGTCGAATTGAATCGAACAACAAAACGATCCGTAAGGCAACGCGGCCAATTGGTCTAGAACGGTGCAACGATCGTGCTTATCGAACGGTTTGGTGAAAGGACAGACGGAGCGCAACAACTGCATAGTGTGCATAGTACATACTCTGCATAGTCGCTCTCCACTTTGCTCGCTACTCGGTACAAATCAAGGAGCACAGTTGGCTCCTCCGATATTGCATCCGCGACCGCGGCACGATAACGAGGAGATACTCTGGTATTTATACGTCATAAGGAAATTGCTCTGTAATCCGTTAGCCGACCTATTTTCTTTCAGTCGAAACTCCAAGGACAAATCCATGCGATCGCTTCGATTCGAGAGGAACTTCTAACGTTGGGCAACCAGCGGGATTCGGAGAGATCCAATGGATTTCCATCGAACAGGATCCGAAAGAAATTCAATGGGGAACTCGTCGAGGCACGGGGTCTCGAAAGATCCACCGTAATCCGACTGGATCAAAGCAAATCCTACGAAATTTTTAGAAACTCGTCTATATCCCGATAAATCCGATAAGCCCGAATGAGATCAATGAAGAAGGAGGAGAAGGAGGAACGTGACTGTTCCCCGATACATTCCGACAGGATGGGGGCAACTGCGCGGAACGGTCGATTATCAAATATCGTTGCATAATTCGGGCCGGCCGACCGATCCATTCGCCCGATTGCACCATCCGCTCGTCGAAACGAGACCGTTTCGCCTATGCCCGCGAGAAAAAGTTCTTTCGCGTAAGAAGGAGCTAGGCAACGGGTCTAGTCGAGTCGAGTCGCGTCGAGTTCGAGAGCAATTCGAAACGCACCGGGAGCGTCGAGGAAATTGAGAAATTGCCGCTCCTTCTGTTCGCGTTACGCTTCTCGCGATCGAAAGAAACAACGAAGGTCGCGACGAGTGTCCGGTTCGAATAGTCACAGTCACCGTCGCCGTTACCGTCACCGACACCGACGACAACTGAAAATTCATCACTGTCGCATCAAATTGCATGTCGTTCGATCGATGAATATTCAGACGCGTTTTTCACTTCTAACGGCTGTGTATTATCCGTTACGAGTGATTCATCGTAAGAGCTCGTGCATCGAGCGACCTAGCGCCGCACACCGATCTCTCAAATACGGAAACGCGCGTAAAGGACCTCTTTATGCACGTGGAAAACCCGGGAAAACCCGAAGCGCGTTCTTTTCCAAGTTGACGATCAAACAAAACGTACACGATTGCTTGAAAAATTATAGATACTCGAGCTGCGCCTTGTTCTCACTTATTATTTTCCGTGTCTTTGATTGAACAGTTGGAGCGGACGTTAATTCCTCCCACGGGAAAATTTTCCAGCGGAAACCGAATTGTTTGCAAGCGCGATCAAATTGCCTTCTGTCGCTCGAGAATTACCTTCGATAATGAATATACGGGGGAAAGACTCGATCCGCCGGCAGCATCCTTGAAACAAAGATCGTCTCTCGTTCACCGTGGCGAGGTTTCATTGGTATGTACATACATATTTGGATGCTCCGCAACGATTCCACGCGACCAAACGCGACGAAATGCGATGAAACGCGACACGACGATCGATCGATCACGCGCCGCACCGACGCGCGACGTCCGACAATCATGGTCGCCCAAATTTCCGACGTATTTCTCTCTTGCGATGACGCCTGTGACTCTTTTGACTCCTGTAACTCTGGCGACTAGGCGGCGGATCTTTATGCAAAATGAAAATTTTCTACCTAAATCGCAACAAGCTGGAGCGAAATAGAAATTTATTTGCTTTCTTAGTATGGTTGAAAACAATACGATAGTATTTTTGAATTATGTTAGGTTTTTATCGATCGAAATTTTATATTATATATATGTGAAAAATTATCGGCGCAAGGTTCGATCATTTAAAACAATTAGCTATGTTATGTTCTTTAAAACGTAACGCCGATAATTCTTCACATATATATAATATTTTTGAATTCTTCGAATATTTTTATCATTAAAATCCGCTGTCTACCGATTACACAGCTGTCACCAATTTTCCTTTGTCCCGAGTTCTACTCCATCCGAGGGACATTCGAGGCGTGCACCTCGTCACCTCCACGCCGTCGTCCCACTCATTCTTCTGTTTCTCTTTTCTTCTCCTTTTGTTCTGGTTTCTTCCGTCCGCGCAAACGTGACTCAACGCAGCTGTCGCCGCACCGCCGAACCTCGGCTAACCGTGCAAACAACACCGTCCATGTCCACGCGATTCTTCCTCCCGATAACGTATCGATTCTCGTCGATGCTCGCTATCGGGGATACGCGAAAGGTCGAGGTCCAAGGACTCGGCCAACGAGAAGCCCGAACACACGAATTAGCCCTTCGCGTCGCGCTGAAGTGCCGGGAGAAGAGGTCGATGGAAGATTTTGCGCGTTCGGACGCTTTTCCTCTTATCGCTTTGCAAATGTTCAGAATGTCCCGGGGAGTTAGCTGTTTGTGATTGCACGAAGGAGAAGCTTTGTTCTTGCGCTTCAACTCCGAGATTCTTTGTTCAATTTCTCCACCGAGCTTCGTTGATTCGAGGACATCGCGCGAATATCACGGAAGAGAATGTCACGTAGGAATGAACGCGCAACGAATCGCACGACCCTGTTCGATTTTGTCATGCTTTATCTGTATCCTGTTTCTATAAAAAAAACTTTTGCCCACGAATGTTCACGATCAGTTTAGGAGACTCGGGCGATGCGAATTGGATAGTAAAACCAAGTTTGTTGTTCGAGATATCGATCGCAGAAGGACCAGGTGATCTCGCGAGAAAGGAAACGAAACGAGGGGACGTGAAAGAGGCAGAGAGAAAGAAAAGGAGAAAAGAAGAAGGAAAGAGAGGAAAGGAGCCGCGGCTGGAGATCGATATACATAGAAATGGCGTGCACGGTGTGGTGGCGCGATGCCGTTCGCTGCGGCCTTGATTCGGCTTGATCTCTACGAACCGAGAGTCACGTAGGCAGCGATCCTACCTAGCGGGCACTTTGTCAGACACGCGGTGTATTTTCTCCCTTCGCGAGATGCTGCGGACTCCGTTCACTCGGCTCACTCGGTTGTTCGCTCGGTTTACTCGGCGCGCCGCGATCGATCGATCGTCGAAGCGGAGTCGAGCGTTCCAAAATGTTGGCGACCGGCGACAGGCGAGCGGAGATTGGAGACCGGCGAATGGCCGAGCATGTAACAGTTTCTTAGGCCTCGTAGCCTTGAAGTGTCGCGCCATGGTGTCGAAATTCGCCAGGTTTCCCGGCCGGAGAACGCGAAATCGATCTCGGATCCAGACTCGAAACTCGAGGCAATTAGAGCCGGCACGCACCTGGAAAATTCTAGCCCAAATGCCGCCAATATCTCGGCCAGTCCGTTTACTTACTGCGGTCGATCGAATCGAGACTGGACTCACTCGATCCGGTTTGGTTTGGGTCGGTTACCGTTGGATCAAGAGCACGGAAAAGAAGTTTCGAGCGGTCCACCACCTCTTCTCATCCTCTTCAGGGGATTCTAAGAGGCAGAGCCTCCTCCCGCGGGAAATTAGATTCATTCCTCTTTTGGTTTAACACTAAACCTGCCGAGCACTAAAAGCGGTTTAAATGTTTTAGCTTATAAAAATGTAAATTTATTTAAATTTTGAGCAATTCTTATCTCAATGTGGGCTTGGATAAAAAATTTGTCGCATCACTTTCCATGTAAGCAACCTCGTAATTTCAATAATAATGATTGTTATTATTATTTTATTACAAGCGGACCGAAGCTCACTTGCATAAATGTTAACATAATAGAAAAAAAAATTTACATACAATAACAAAGAAAGAACATGCACGAAAACTCATGTTACGTATGGTATGGTACCATCCGATAATCCTGCTAATAATTGTAAAATGAAAAATATTAAACCGGTTATTTGACCGGCAGTGGTAGGTTTAGTGTTAAAAATTATTTATTACACCGAGTCGATCCTTTTTATCTGCTTCGATCGGGATTTACTTCTCCATTTTTCTATCCATCGTCTTTGTATCTTTCTAATAAACGCCCCTTCCCTAGAGATCCTCTTTGCTCTCCCGAGGAGCGCAACGCGATTTATCTCGTTAGGAATTCAGCCATGCCGCGAGAAAAGTGGGTTTCCCGCGCGGGTGGGCCGGAACAGTTATTCCATGGGCGTAGAACGCCGTTGCCGGTTCGACATTGTCGGAACAGATGCCAAGGAGTTCTTCGAAACGAGAAAGAATGCGAAAGGTACGAAATTGCTGAAATTGGTTTCCTTTGCGTACGAACCCGTACGCGAGCATGTTTCGTGATTTTCGCAGCTTTCTCGAGCTCGACGATCAATATTTGTCTCGAAACGACGGAACACGATCTTGCTTGTCTTAACTTCTTTCGCGCTCGAAACGCGCGCTCTTGTAATTACCTATAAACGCAGTCAGCAAACGACGATTTTCAGTTGTTTGGTTTCAACGCGGGACTATCGGCCAGGTTCTCTCGAACGTTCTGCCCGACCAGGGAACGTTGAAACGATCGACCATGGATCGCGAAACCCAAAATTTTGTTACCGGTATTAAAGGTTTCGGCGGTTCCGACATCGCTCGTCGCATATACAATTACTCACATAATTGATCACGCACACTTTAGATAACTTTTTAATAAATAGACCAAACGACTTGAATTTCTCTGTAAGACTAGAAATATCAGTTTAGTAAATGATGTCTAACAAACATGGTGAAAAAATTTCAAATAGTAAATGTGATTATTACAACGTTTTTATCTGGGCCAATAAAAAAAGTGTTTTGTAGATTCCTATCAGTTATATATGCATGCTGCAAATTTAGTCGGAGTTAGTTAATTGGTTTACGAGTTACAAACGATCAAATGTGGTAAAAATGGCAATTTTTCACGATTTTCGGCCTATAACTGCCACTTTGTTTGGTCCATTTATAAAAAAGTTATTCCGATTTAAAGTGTGTGTGATCAATTATCGGAGTCACTGTATGTACGTTCTTTTGTCATCGTTCGGAGGCCTGTCGAGGCCCAGGTCTGTCCTTCCACCAAGTTTTACAACTCTTTCAAATCGTAAAGGTCGCTGTAACGAGCCAAGCCGGTGGATCCCTCGATAGTGGGCCCGGCCGACTGACTTCACAATGCTTTTAAATATTTCGCAACCTGCCGTTCCGTGAATCGTTGCCGAATCGCGGACCTCCGCGTCGAGCCTCGGATCGGTGCACCGAGATCTTCGATTTCAAAATTTTACAAATTTCCAACAGGTGCATAAACCGAAGATTATATCTTTGGAAATTCGAAAGGCGGTTCGTTGTTTCGTCCTGTTAACGCCTCAATTGGGAAACTAGAAATCGATTTGTTCGAGGAGCGTCGGAGAACGGAAGCGAAACGCATCGTCCTTCGTGGAGAGAAAAAGTCGATCGATCGTTCGATTTCGAGCGGATGCAACTGACGTGCGACGACGCGACGGAATAGTAGAAATATTTATAGCGATCTCGGTGGGAAGGCTTAGCGCGAACGAGGCAAGAGGAAGGGAGGCGCGACGTAAAAATAGGTGTTTGTTAGCGCGCACCGCGCGGTTCTGGTCTCTCGACGGTGCAAGTTGCAACAGCGAGCACGTAGCTGCACAGGTGCATAGGCGCACGACGTGGTAACGATTGTTGCCGCGAAGATCGGTCGTGCTTGTGCAAGTATCTTTCCAAAAGTGTTTGCTTAGACGCAAGAATGAGTTTTGCCGTATGGTCGCAGCCGCGCCGTGCCGGTTTACGAATCGGCCACCTCGGCTATCTATGTAGGCGTAAAAGTCTTCCGAACAAGTTTGCGGTAATTTCTCCGACGTTTATTTTTCTTCGATGTAACGCAACAGTGCGACGCCGAGTAACGAAAAGATCGACCACTTTCCACGAGAGGAAGGTCGCTGTCCACGGAATTGCGCAATCGAGATCTTGAGGGCGCCATTTAAATATCAATGTGGATCGGCGCCGCACTCAATGAAAAGTAGTCGATAATTATTCGCCTTGAATTTATACCGGGTCCCGCAACGTTGCACGCCAGTTTCGTAGCTTCGGTGTGTCATCGCATTTTCTGTCTTGGGTGTATCGAAATCGGAAACGGCGACGAGATCGGTCTCTATGCAGAGGCAAACGAACGAACGGTCTTCGACCGGCACGAATCGCTTTCGCAATCAGAGGCAAAGAGCGACCACTTCGTGGAACGTAGGGAACGGGACAGCAGACAACGAGAACGATCCGAAAGCCGCTCAATTAAGTTGCTTTTACTTAGTCCAAAGGGCAGAAAAACCGGCCGGACTGTTTATTTCCAGACAACCGTGTCACCGGAACAATCCAGTTCTTTCCCAACAATGAAACTGGCCATTATGCGTTACGGGAACCAGAATGAAAGTAGGAGGCAGCGAGACAGAGTTAGTCCGTACCTCTTAGCGAGAACGAGAAAGGGAGATGTAATTGCAGTCGCCGGGCTAATTTCGCGCAATTGGTCGGAGAGACACGAGCAGAAAAAATAATGCTCTTTGCTCTTTTCTCTTTTTCCCAGCGCGGCGCGATTGCGCCATCCGGCTCGTCGCCGCGACAAGCCGATTCGACAGGATGTTGCGCTAACCGGCCCATACGCGTTTCAACTTTTAACCCTTTCGAACCTGTCGCGCGCATCCCAGGTATTCTGTGTGAAACGTATCCGTCTGGCCCTCTGAACTTTGAAGCGCCTTGGAGAAACGACCGTAGGCAGTAACATTATTGGAAACGGTTCCCTGAAGTACGAACTTAGTGGGTCTGTCGGAACATGAGGGGATTCTTCCGAAAATCGGGAGGCCAGTGATCACGTTAGCTTCCCAAGCGAAATGAAAGAGGGAAAACTGGTAAAATGTCGTTTGAAAACCGGGAGAGGAGCACGACCGTATCGTTCCAACGATCGAGATTTATTTCTTCGGTGCGGTGGAAGGAATGTTGCAACCGACTCGCAACGTTGCGTCACCGGTTGGCTTACCCCTTTCGTAACTTGGACCACAAGCTCGGCTCCTCTTCCCTACCGATCCAATCGCGATTACGCGTTACACAATGCCTAGTCGTCGACTCTTTAGCCGGAATCCTCGTAGCGAGTCGCGAGGTACACGCGATATTTCCACGGTGGAATGCAGACAACCGTCGACGAGAGAGAGAGAGAGAGAGAGAGAGCTTTCGATTCTGCTTGCCGTCGAGACTTTTCTCCATCCCGCTCCTCGCCGCGCAACTTTCGGAAGCAGTCGATGAACTTGACCCGTTCGCGCGACCATCCCCTCCGGTGCCACGTATTTTATGCAAACATTTGACATTTTCAATTCGCTCGGCGATGTCCTTGAATTTAAAAATCACAGGTCCAGATGTCGTACCGGGACGCTGATATATTCGACGCCGCGCCGGCCGAAACATTGTTTTCACTTTCTTTTTCTCGTTTATATTTAGAAACGAGAATCGACCGAATCAAACCGCGATCGCAAAGACGTTTGCATACGCGAATCCGGTGACTACGATTTTTTTCGCAATGAAAGCTACGACGATTAGAACTTTCTCGTCGTTGATAACTTTCTAGAAGTAAAAATAAAACAAGAATTCGTATTTGTTATAAGTCTGTATTTAAAAAATAAAAAAAGAATTCGTATCTGTTATACGCGTGCACTCGATACTGTTCGGAGCTGTTCGAAGCGTACGTCACGAGTCGGCCTCAACGTTCCGAGGCAAGGAGCGATCGAAGAAGAAACACCCACGTGTTCGACTTTTCGCGTGTGTTACACAGGAAAGTCGCAACACCCGGACGACCGCTCAGTTTATCGATAAACACTCGTATCGGATTCGACCAAGTGGAAATTGTTTCAACCCATTGTCACGAAAATTACGTAAGCGGCTCGGCCGATGCCGAGGCGAGGCGACGCGACGCGTTCCAGGAGGAGAACGGCGTCCTCGATCAGCGAGACTAAACTCTGCTATCGACCCTCACGGTTTTGTACATGGCCACCTTTGGCTACGGGCCTGGAATTCGAAAACGGTCTGCCCTTGTCTTGCCTTGCCTTGTCTCGGCTAACCTTATCTTGCAACGCGTCGCGTCGAGCTGCGTCCGCTGGGCTAGCGCTGTTAGCTGTTACCCGCATGTATCAATTATGCAGCAAGAGAGACCGAGGCGAACGACGCCTCCGCCGCGAGCTTATCTTCGCCACGCTTTCGTCTACGCCGAAAATTTCTGCGTCGTTCGACGAAAGTTGATACGGAAATTCTCGGTATAGACGAAACCGTGGCGCGGATAAGCGCACGCTGCTCGCTGCAACGAGAAGAAACGCTTCGCGTCCGGTGTCGACGATTATAGAAATATACGATACAAAGCGAACGTGTTTCCCGTCGGATCCGTCTGGTCTCGTAATTTTCAACGATAAATACGTAACCGTAGGTGCGGCCAAGATACAGGTCGAATTTGATTTATAGATTTCGGAGATCCACAGAGCGGCGGGACGCCCGGTATAACGAGGTTTACCGATTGCGTTCGAGGATGCTTCGAACGTCCAACTTTCTCCGGCCGACGAGGATCAGATTTATTTTCTATTTTGAGTGGGTCCAAGGAGCAAACGGTAGAATAATAGACGTCTTGGAAACGAGCGACGCGCGGACGTTTCGGCATCTCCGCTTGTCGTTTCCCTCCCTCTCGATTCTCTCCGAGAGGGACTTTCCTTTTCGAAGAGTTGCGATATCGCGCGGACTCGCGTGCACGGCTTCTACGAAGGATTTTGCAGTCGGGTAGAGATCAGTCTCTCGGAGCTAACATCGAGGAAAATCGATAACGATAAAACATCATCGATAGATAGCCGCGAACCGAGTCGTCTGCGAGCATCGATAAATGCGCACCTCGATACCGATGTTTGTCGATCCGAGACGATCCGACTCTGTCTCTCCCACTTTCCGGTCTTATCGATATCTTTCAACCTCGACGCGTATATCGACGTACGTCGACGCATTCGCTGACATCGTTTGTTTCGCCGGCCATCTTTAGCGAATGCAACGAGAAACAGACTCGCGAGCATTATCGAAACCCCGATCCGGCTACACGAGTATCGGATACAGGTTGCGGGCCGTCGCATCGGTAACAGGCTCTTCATGGACAACGATGAATTTTTGATCGTTTCGCGAGACCTTCGACGAGAAGGAGAGAAAATTACCGGGTAACGCGCGCGAGTCGAGAAACGAGAGTGGCCCCGAGAGTGGTTCGAAAGGCTCGGGATCGAGATGAATAGAATGAATAGAACCGTTTGCGAGCGGGATGAACGCGTAGCCCGGTGGTGGTGCGTCATCGATTTCTAGCTCAAGGCGACACACGCGTTTACTTTTCAACGTGCGTTCAAAATCCCCGTGGCCGAGAGCTCTCGGTTGCCGAACCGAAGGCGGCGGCTGGACAACAAAATTCTCCGAATCCTCTCGAGAATCGCGTACCTACGCTTCACTCGTACATACACGGTGCAATCGACCGTCAACGTTCAGATTTCACTTTTCGCGCAAAGAGATCTCGAACGTGGAATTTCGAAGCTGGCGGGCTTGCCTAGAAGCGCGGTCTCCCCCCCCTCTCTCTCTCTCTGCTCTGTTTCTCCGTTCGCAATCCCTCGAATAAAGGCGGTCCCGCGAGACTACTGAAAGAACAAGCAAGTTTCTCCACGGAAATTATTCGAGCTATTACGATACCGTCCCGCGTCGTCGACTACTTCCACCGTGGGCCTTCCATGGGATCTTTTGGTCTCATCGAGATCGAGTCCGTGTTTACGCGAGGTGAGTCTTCTCTGGACATTCACCTCGCGAATCGCAAAACAGGAAAGGACTTTTTTTTCGTCGAGATTGTCTGCCACAGTTTGGGCAAAGAGCATTCGGTATCCGCGCTAGTGATCCTCGATGTGGCGCGGCGAACGCGAAGAGCGTTGCTAAAATCGCTCGGATTGATCGGAGGCGGCGGTAAGAATCGAACGTTTGGCAGAATCGAAGGGAACGGGAGCGAATCGAGAAGGACGATACGGTGGCCGGCGCGGCGACGATCGCCGTCTCCCCGGGTTAAATGACTCACGATGACCTGGCCAAGCGGTCAAGGTAGCGCGTTTCGTAACTACAGGTAGCTTCACACCTGCATACCGATCGAGTGGCTCGAACAGAGACATAGAGAGAGAGAGAGATAGAGAGAGAGAGAGAGAGAGAGAGAGAGAAACCGTGAGCGACGGGAGAACAGGTGGGGGATCGAGGAGGAAGGGGCGTCATCTTTTTTTCCTTTAGCCGCGTGTCTGTAACCTACTTTCGGTCCGGTCGGGCAGCGTACGGGCTCTGTTCCTTCGAGTTAATTAACCTGCTCCACCGGGAGCTTACGAAATCGAACCCCGCGTATCCTCGAAGAGCAGCTGGAGAGAACCCGCGAGCGCGCGATCGTTAACAAATTATCGCTACAGATGTAACCGGCGTCCAGGAAACGTGCATCTTTGCTGTTCGAATATGGACATATTGGGCGAATGGCGATGCGCGCAAACGGCCCGGATCTCGTTGTTTACGATGGTTCGGGCTTTTCTTTTAATCGGACGATCTATAACGAAAAGCAAAGGGCGGTGAACCGTCGTGTCGTGTCCTGTCGTGTCGTGTTGTGTCGCGTCGCGTCGGGTGGAGGAAGGTTAACAGAGGATTCTTTTTCCTTCGTCGCGCATAAATAATTCAAGATCAGCGCGATCTTCGAGCCGCGTTCGAATCGAGCATGTTTTATTTATAAAGCAGTTCGGACGCTTCGATGGACAAAACCCGTGAATAGATTCGAATTATGGCGTTACGGGGCTCCTCTTCTGTGACAGCCGCGAACAACGGACGTTCTCCGAATTGCCTCCTCGGGGCCAATTTTTCGGTGTTAATTACACCCGCCGGAGAAGAGACTAACCCACATCTTGTTAACTTTCCGTGAAATATCTTCGGTTGCAGGGACTTCTCGATTTCGTGGCCATGTACCGATGCGGTTGCGATAGGCGCGACACGCGGAATTAGACCGCGGATCGTCTCTCCGTGTAAACATCGACAAGTTTTTCCTCGAATCTCCAAGACGACTCGATATAGCGAATCGTCGTTGCAGGTGTTCGCGTCCGCCGAAGCGCAGTCCAATTTCTCGCGACGCGACGGTGGAACATACCGAGGAATCGTTCGATACTTTGTGTCACGTGTCGATAATATAATCGAAAGAGAAAGGAAAGTTGAAGCGTAAGAAGGAAAAGAGAAGCGAAAAGAAGAGGGCTTGGTTGTCTGAACTCACCGGCGTAAGTGCTCTTGAAACTTTCGTGAAGCTTGAAGGTGAACGGAATGTGGACCTTCATCATCTCCATCTGAGGTATACGTGGCGAGTGTGTCATTACGGTTCCACTGCCGCCGAACATCAATTCGTCGCCGTGAATACGAAGTACGATCATGTTCCTGCGCAAACCAATTGTATCTTTCTTTTTAATCGATCCACTCTGGCTTAAAAATAGTCGGCGAACGGCGCGGCGTGCTTTTGCTCGCACCCGAGAACTGCATATCGCGACGATCCGAGGAGAAGATCTCGACCCCACCGGTGCGGCGACCGTCCGACTTTAATTCTTACCGTTTCGTTGAACGAAATCGAACTGCCTGTTTTTATTTCGCTCGGCATTCTCACTGCAAGTCGTTAGGAATTCGTTTAGATAACGCGGCCCGATAAGCCGTCCCGTTTTTACGAACCTGTTATCCGTCCGTTTAATTGTTTAATTGGTGCGAACTGTGCGAATCCGACAAAGTTTGGAAACCGACAAGAAACTCCCGAGGCGGACACGCTAATCGAGTATAAATTAAGTGGCACGGTTGCCTCGGCGAAGAGTCAAGCTAATTAATTATTCAACGCGATCTACCGGCGGATCTAAATATTCAATGTATTTTGTTCTCGCCTTGTTCCGTGTCGTTCGATGTTCGAATGATTCATTCTCTGATCGATAAATCACCTAATTACCTAGAACAAGCGTGACATTTGGACGCGTAATTTGTTAAAAGAGAATATCGGACGTGCAGGCATTTAGATAAGCCGCCGGACAAACGGCATAATCGTTTTTTCGATTTCGTTCTCGATCTCCCCGATAGATTCACAGACCGGAGCGTCTAGAGCGGAAAATTTGCTCGAGTTTCACGAAAAGAGACCGGGGGCCGCCCTCCCCGAACCGTGCCAGGCAAGCTTTTGCACCGATTTCAATTTCGACAGAAGGATTTCCGTCGATGCGTGCGAATTGCGAAAGCTCGCGGTGAAATCACCGATTTCAAAAATCTCTGTACACACGGTGTCTCGACTGTGCGCGTCAGTCCTTGTTGTTCAAACGGATTTCGTAAGGAGACCGCGCGTCTTGCTCGCTGCGCTCGTTTTCGTTTTCAAGATTCCGAGTGCGATAGACGACGCTAATAAGCCGAACTCCGCAGCCGATTCTATTTGTTCTGTAATATATTTTTTTTTCAAACCGGCACAGTAATTTGCATATCGTTGCTATTCGCTCCGACGAACGGTTTCTAATGAATTAACTTTTTCTAATCGGTCATGTTATTGCCGACACGGTCAGGCGCGTCACGACAAAATTAAACATTGACGCAAAATCCTGTTGCCCGCTATCGGCAGAATGTTTCATTGAATACAAGGCGATGCGGTCGATCGACAATGGAAAAAACTCTTACTCCATTTTCGAATACACGACGCACGAAACTTCCATATGCGAAGGACCGATTAAATTCTCGATTCATTCGAAATGGACACGCCCGATAAAAGTCTAGCAGGGACACCGCTTATCGCCGCACCCGATAAATGACCGATCGAGGAACAGAGGCTGTGAGTTGTTCGTCCTTTCGAACGAATCGAGGTGCGAACGACCCGTGGGCTCCGTTCGACCTCCAATGTGCCAATAACCCCGTGGCCACGGGCCATTAGTCATCGACCGTAAGATTAGACGCAGCGACTCCCCCGCATTTTTGCAACTTATTCGTTGGCTCTCGCCGATCAAAGACGCGGGAAAAAAAAGGGATATCTGGATCGAACATCCATCCGCTTGGAAAGGATCTACAATCGAGCAAAGAGAATGCGAAAGAACGATACGATCTACGCGAATGAAATAAAATCAAATCAAACAAGAGAACGCGGCGCTGACGATGCCACGAATCCAACGTTACTCGATGACGAAACGAATATACGATCCGATTCGACTCGAGCTCGCCGAACGAAAGATATAACTGTACCTTCCTCGGCCGGCGCAACACCGAATACTACTCCGTGGACTCGTTTCGAGAACGAAACGGGACCTGCGCGCGCGATTATGGTTTTTAGTCCACTTTTAGCCGGCTTTCTCCCGGCGAATATAAGAGAATCTCTACATCCGTATAAGCGGGGATTCCGTTAAGCGTGTTCGACGTTTTCGAAGGATTCGGGTCTGTCGTTGACCTTGATACTGGTGACCACGTTCGCGGAAGAGATTCCTCTCCCGTGGACAGTTTAGTTTCTCCACAGACAACTCCGAACCGTCTTTTCCTCGAATAAATTCTACGGAATGGCCGTTCCATCTCCCGACCGATTCGTGGGGACCGCGCGGATTCCCGCGATACGCCGCCAGTACGATGTCCGTTGAACGTGCGTTTAGGGCACGAGTACATTGCGTCCAGTGACGGAACTACAATACCGCAAGACCTCGCAACGCGGTGGGGGAACCATAATTTCTGCATTTATTATCTTATAATTCTATCAAAATTATCTCCAATTTAAATTAAATTGTAAGTACACTGACAAAAGAAAACATACTTTTTGGGTTTATTGATTTTTACAATTCCCCTTCCCAAAAAGCATTAAAAAATCTCAATGCTATAAAAAGGTTGATAGAAAAAAGGGAGCCCAAAATTATATTTTCCACTGATTGCGTCGCTCTACTCATCGCTCCAACATGAACGCTTCCGCTATAAAAATATAGATTCTATTTCGCTAATATACTCGCTTCAATGTACTCGTTACCTGTACACGAGCCTACCCCGATCCATCAAAATCATGAAAGCACGGTGAACGGTAGATTCTCTCGCAGAGAAGACACCGTTCGCGGAAACTCGTTATCTCCGTTCGGCCGACAAACAAGTAAATACGGTCAATTGTTTTCTAGAATCGCAAATGGGAACTGGGAAGGGGGCGAGAGTCTCGTCCTCTCCCGGCCTCGTTCAATCGAAGACAATTGGCGGTGCGCGTTCATACTTCCAGGGAACCCTTCGCCGACACCGACGCGATGCGCGACGCCGATATCAAGGCGTTGATTGCCGAGGAATCCGTCATGGAAAATTCTTCGACGGGATCGTTTCGCGCGAAATCGATCGTTCCCTGCCAACAGATTGTCGAGAGCTTCGCCAAGCAGAGAGTTCGAGTGATCGTTTCGCTGGAATTTTTTTTCACGACGGCGAATTTAGATTTCGGAAACCATTCGTCGAAACAACTCGATTTATTTTTTATCTCAGCAAGGACAGTCTGGCTGGTACGTCGAACTACGAAATACGAAATTCTCGGATGCTAAACCGTGTTCTTTCGGAAGACACGTACATACGTACATACATATCCGCGGGTTTCGCAAATTGCAGCTCAGTTCGGCGCGATGTGGCATTTGATCTCTGACGAAACTAGCCGATGCGTTTGCGAAATCCACGGATATACGTGTTCGCGTCTATCAAAAGGACGCGGTGCATGGCTCACGCGTGGCGCTGCAAGCCTAAACACCGTCAAAGGATGAAAGGAAGGAGCGATACCGAATGCGGCCGGAAAGCGAGTAAAGAAAAGCGTTTCGAAAGGAAACTCCGCGCAGGAGAACGCGAACTAGCGAGCGTAACGCGTGCTCTCCGATCGTATCCAAGCCGAAACTGTTGCGTGTTCTATAAACGGATTGTCCTTGTCTCCTGCGAACGAGAGACGTCAACTTTGTCTGTCAACAACTCGTCGATTCGATAGCTGACAGGATTATGGTACTTTTTAACCCGCGAACGTTACATTATCCAACGTTGATGGGATCGAGGACCGATACTCTGGAGATCCGATCGAGTAGGCGGAGCTACGGGAGCAATTGGGAACGCTCCAGATAATTGCTCCTGGGACAAACAACGTCGGAGAACAACGGAAATCGCGTGTCGTCGAATTTAGAATTTCCTTTCCGAAAGGGCACGGCGATTTGAATAATCCTAGGTGTTGATTGAAGTTAGGATAGTCTCGTCTATCTATCTGTAACGATGCGTCCGAGCCCATTAGGCTTTCCATGGTGTCGAGGTAACGCTCTCCAGGGCAATTGGTGCCTCAAACCGGCTCCACGAGAACGACCGATGAGCGGGGAGTAGAGTTTAACGTGTTTTTGAGGCATCGAGAGAAAACGAATCGTTTCAAGGACTACGAGACGGACGAGTCGTCGCGCGTCGCGTCACGTCGATCAAACAAAGATCGTGGAAGCAGAAAAATGGTGCGTCCTCGTTGTAACATCGTTGCGTTCGTTTTACGCGACTCTTAACGTCGAAAAAGAATCCGGAGAGTAGTGCGGCCGAACGTTTTTTCGGTTGGGATGGAGTTTAGCGAGAACGTCCGAGAACCCCGCAGCAGTTTGCTCTTTTCATTGCTCGTTCGCTGTTTGCCACGAACGCAAAGGAACTCTCGATAACGCCATTTACATCGGCAGACTTGGCAACGCGCGCTCTTTCGAATCTCCGTTGCATACGAACAGTTTTTACCTACGAATCTTCCACTGGAATATTCCCGGTTCGAAACGAAACGTTGACGGCGTACGCGTAAGAAGCGTCGGTCGTTGTTCCACTTGATCGATTTGTGCGCGACTCGCATCTACGTCCGAGCAATGAAACCGATGAAGCGCGTCGCGACGAACGACGAGCTAAGCTGGAAGAAACGCAAGCGCCGCTCGTAGATGCGTTCGCGTTCCTACCGCAACACGAAGATGCGTTTTCTGCGAACCGGAGGAGAATATTTCGAAAGCTCGCATCGAAACGTCCAACGGAATTCATTGCTCCAGTCTGGATCGAGAGGAGCGAGTCGACGTCCGTGAAAATTGACCTCGGATACGGATCTCGTTGCAAGGTTCGCCAGAAAACGACGAGACCGGGGATTTTCTCTTCTTGTCCAACGAGAATCTATTAGCAAGGATAAAGCAACAACCACCGAACGAACCTTGAGAAACTACGTCTTGCTACGAACAAGGATATCGAACCAATCGATCTGCCATCGCGATCGCAACCCGAGCAATGCGATAAACCGATCCTGCAGTCTCCGGCCATTCGAGTAGGACTCGACGACCTTGAGAACAATTCCACGCCAAGAATCGCGATCCGAGAAAAATACGAGCGTTCCGCGTCGTCTGCTCAACGAAGCTTCGCTTCTAGAACGGATCGATAATTATGCTTAAGTACTAGTTTTGAGTGTTATAAATAATTCCGCGCGATCGGTCCTTGAAGATAAACGCTACCTTTCATAAACGACGACTCGACCCCTTGCCTTGCTCCTCGGCCGTTTGCGAATCTAGATCCTTCTACGATCTCCGAGTCTCGCGTGGCCCTGATAACTAGACACCTTCGATTTCCCATTTTTCGAAACCAACGTCTCGTTCTACACGTTTTCCAAAGATCTCTGGACATTGCCTCGTCGAGCATCGAATACGACGTCAACTCTCGCCTGGACGAAATAAGGTCAAGGTGTGGGCCAAGATCTCGAAGGTGGCAAACCGAAGGGACAGTATTTTTCCTCGAACGTCGTCGTTCGTAGGAGAAACAAGGAGGACTTATCGGCCGTGTCCGATCTACGCTCGTCGAATCCGTAAACTATAAACTCACAACTCGACATCTCGAGCAAGATTCGATTTCCTCCTTGGAAGCGGTAAATGTGGATATTTTTCAGCCGGAAACACGGTTAGAAAAGTTAGCGGAGAAAAAATGAAACAGGCCCGGCGGGGGGCCGTGTTGCAGCTTCGCCGGTTATTATGCAATCGACGAACGGAGATAAAACCGAGCGGTCGCTTCTCCACGCGCCGCTAATCTTTCGCATAAATATTGCTATTGACTCGCGAAGCATTTCGCGCGGCCCAATAAAACCGTCGCGCGACTCTAATTTCGGGATACATAAAACGTCGCGACACGTCGAACAGTTCCACGACGCTGCGGCCGTATCGACATCCATCCAGGATCGGTGTTTGTCTTGCCTTGCCTACCCGTCCGATTCGCAAATAGCGTATACGGCGTACAGTATGTATGATGCCGCGCTGCCAATCGCGTTGCTAATCCCGTTGCACAGAGATAACTTAACAGTGTCGGTGGTACCTTTTTCCTGCCTACCTCCCTCCATCTTTCTTTCTCTTTTTTTCGAGATCAAACATCCAACCGTACATCGACCTATTTTAAACATGCATGGTCGTTGTAGGCTCCGGTAATTCTTGCTCCAAGCGCTAAAAGCGCACGCACGAATCTCGACGAAGTCGAGTGAAAAATCTGGAACACGTCCGAGAGATACCGAACTGTTTATAAGAAATATTTTATCAATTTGTATGAAAAAGTATCATTGTCAACTAAACGACGACAACTATATCTCATCCACGTGTTTGCCATTATTCGCAAGAACTCGTTGCCATTTATTGGGAAATAATTCTTTTCAGGGTTTTCATTTCGCCTCACTAGTATGTCGCAAAAAGAAGTAACTAACAACTTTGTTGGAACTGCATAATAAGGCTTTTTTTCAATCGGATGTCGTCGACCTTTGACAGATTGTTTATGAAGTCGATAATAACGTTAGTAAGCACGGATAGCATTACTTTTTCTTCCTAGGAAGAAAATCAATTCGAATGGAAAAAGTGCAAAGACGTGTGCGTATCTGTAACGATCGAAATACATAAAAATAAATTGAGTAAGCTACGGCGAAGAGGAGTCGCGATCGCCAACACGGCTACCACGCAGTTGTGGTCATAGCCACTGGGTCACAGACTATTGCTAAAGTAAACCGGTCGGGTTTAATCGCTTGTTTTCAGAAAGTAACGTGCTAAAACGAGAACGAGAACGAAAACGAAAACGCAAACCGATAGAACTTGGGCTTTTACAATTCCTTTTGCGTCGACAAAGTCATGCCGCCAGTAGCGAAGGACTCTGGATCCCTTTAAAAAGATAAAAACATTTAGAAATGTAAATTTTATTTTTCCAACGTTAACCTATTCCGCGTGATTCGTTTCTTTATTTATTTCTTTCGTTTTGTTAACCTATTCCGCGTGATTTGTTTCTTCGTTTATTTCTTTCGTTTTGTTTATTAACCTTTTCTGTGTCCATTCAAATGTTGGTCAATTATTGCCAACAATTTTCTGCAATTATGGCGGACACGGCCGAGCAAACGATCGCAAAGTTTAACGAGGACATTTTCTGACTCGCTCGGAACCCGTTAAACTCGTCGGTTTCAATAACAAGATCTATGTATATGTACCTTCGAGACAACGTTTTTACGAGCCGATTAATGAAACCGCGAATTTGCATGAAGATCCGCGATTCGATCTAAACGATTACGGTGTAAGAATCGGTCGGTCGTATAGGTGACAGGGAAACCAGTAAGTACCTGATGATGAATAAGAAAACTCCGCAGAAGCATATCGACACCGCGAGAACGAAGAAAATGTTCGACAGCTCCGCCACGGACACTAACATCGCCGTCATCGTATTCGAGCCGTGTGTTGTCCTCTCCGTGCACCGCGCGTCCACGTCCGCGGTATTTGCACGTCCGCGTACACGTACACGTACACGTACGCGCACGCGCGCGAGCACGAGGCACGCACACAAGTATGCACCAGCTGCCGCGGCGGTGGTTTAACCTCACTTGTAACGGTGCGCTGTCAAAGAGCCGCGGCCGCCGGCCGTGTCGCCGTCGCCCTAAACCCGAACCACTGCACACACCGTTCTGTCCGTGGACGAGCGACCAACGATGCGACGATCACGACTGTCAGAGCCGCATCGCGTATCCGTATCCGTATTTTCGTCGAGCGAACAGTACGCCGCTCTAACCTCATCGACCGACAACCGTGTGCGTTGGCGTTGGCTTCTCCTCTGCCTTTACCGTTCGCGTACACTGGAACTCGCGAAGGGACGACGACGACGACGACGTTCTTCTTTTCTCGTCGAACGATTCGGTCATCGATCGAACGTCACCGACTCGAGCGTATCTCTCTCGATAGAATCAGCGTCCGATCGAACGCGATCGTCCAGCATAGCTGGCGAGGATGACGATCGGTCGCGAAACAAATCTTCCTCCGAGCCTTCGAACGATCGACGCACCAGCTGTAACCCCCGTGACCGGCACAGCGGTGACGCGAACCACCGTACTACTCGGTCCCCGTCCAATCCACGACGGATCGCGGAACGGAACGATCGTTTTACGCGCGAGCTGAAGATCTCGCGTGTAACCAGCGAGCCGAGCGCGCAAACACCACCTAGAACGCGTATTAGCCGTGGCTTGAGACTGACTGGCCGTGGTGGCCACGGTGGGGACGACTTATACGCCTCTGTACTTCGCGACTTTTTTTGCTGGCACTCTCGTGCGCGCGCTTCCGAACATCGACCAATACCTGCGCGCCCGCGCGACCGCAAACCCCGCGCACCGATACGTAACCGCGATTAGAGAGACCAGGCATTCGCGTGTGTGCGCGATTGTATTTGATTTTTAAATTCGGAGCGATCGTTCAGCAATTCCCTCAGTTTATCTCGCATGTAATTAACGCGGCGATTAATTACCAAGCAGCCGGTCGACGCATTAACACGTTGTTTGTTAGACCGACGATTTACAACGATGTGTCGCGCGACGCGAACTCTGCGTCGTCTACGCATCACGCGCTTCGACCCGAGAGCTCTTCTTATCTGGAACATCGCATTTTACGGATTTCCCTTTCATACAATTTATTGTGTTTGGTCGTTCAATTGAAAATTAGGGTTACGGGATTTGTATACCGAAAACGAACGGACGATCACGATATTTGTAGCGAATTCCGAGCAACGCGTAAAATTGGGTCACTCGTGCGGGCCTCGTCGTCGAACGTTTAACCGTATATTTTCACGTGTGAAAAGGGCTTCTTTTCTCGAGGAGACTTTCGCAGCGATGCGAACGCTGACACGGGCACGGGTACGGGCACGGCTCGTGTCGAGCCTGCAACGAACTTAAATCGAGTGTAATTCTCTTTGAAACGTACCGAAAATGATTTCCAAGGATACCGGTATTAACTAACCGGAACAGCTGATAGAACCTCGCCTGGCGACATCTAGTTGACTTTTGTTTCACACATCAACGACGCAGGTTCGTTGTTTCCGCGTTGATATTCCAACGTTACAGCCGGTGTAATTACGAATTTGATCTCCGTCTCCTTGTGGTTCCAACATCGGCGTTAATAACATGATTGTACAGATTGAAAAAATGTCGAAATTGATCGGCGTCGACTTCGAAGTATTCGGAAGAGTGCAAGGTACATAAGCGAGAACAGTTTGTTGCACCGCGTACACGACGATTCTAATAGCGTGTTTCTTTCCTCGTAGGTGTCTTCTTTAGGAAGGTGAGTAACGCTGTCGAGTGTCGACTAGATAAATAATAACACGCAGAAACCAGTTCCGAACTCGAGGTTTACTCGGAACAGGAGCGACATCTCACGGACGTCGCCGCAACTCCGTAGTCGTTGATAGTTCGATAACGATACATCGACGAGATACAGGAACAGACTCAAAGCACGAACGAGGTATAGCATTGGAGCCGGCCCTAGAGTAATCGGCACACTGCCGCGAAATTCTTTTATAGCTCCTCCCTACGTAGTTTTTAAAGACAATAGTGACTAATTTTCGGGTAATAAAAGTAATAAGAATTTAAAAAACAGCATACATTTTGTTAAAGAAAATAATCTTGAAAGACGTCCCCTTGCGGGGGGGGCCTGATGCTGTGCATCACTTGCATCGCGTCTTGGGCCGGCCCTGTATAGCATACAAGGATTCTGATCTAACCCGAACCCGGAAGGAAGGTTACTGTAATCCGCTGTAACCTTAGATCATATATACTTATAGTCCCGGCTTCGGATAACCTGCCTTGTTCCGAGATTAAATGGTCCAGCAGACGACCCTTGTGGGCAAAGTGCTAAAGTGTAGAGGGGAAAGGGGAATCGTTGTTGCATCTCATTCTATACAAATATTTATAGAAACTGTACTTACATACTTTTATTACTCGTTCATTTTTACTTTATTCTTATTATTTTTAATATGGCTAACTTATTTTGTTGTTTATAATCTGGGAAAAGTTAAATTTTAATGTATAAGTTAATAATATGAAATCTGTATATATTTCCTCACAACTTACTTTATTTAAAAAGAGAATAGTAAGAGCAATAAGCGTGTACATGCTCTATTCACCATTTTCAATGGTTTCAAATCGTAACTTGTGGGCATCAGATACTCTTGTATATTAGAACCAGTGCCGGTGTGACCTTTTGCGGGGCCCGGTTCAAAAATTTTGCGGGCTCAGAATACACATTCAATTAAATAATACTTAATAAAAAATACTTAAATTTCACAATAAAGAATTATTTATTATAAGTACTTACAAGGGATGCTACATATATTTTTTGTAAGATGAATATTACATAATTTTTCTCGCTTTTTTCGCCGCAACATCTTTGATTACGTCACCAAAATTGATCGAGTTTGCTACTTCGGATAGTACTATGGGTACTATGAGTTTTCGTAGACCGCGGGGCCTTTCAAAACGCGAGGCCGGATTCCGGCGAACGCGCTGAACTTGCCTCGCGCCGGCCCTGCTTGGAACACTGCATTTTATGCACATACTATACCTATGCCGGGTCTATTAGTTAGCGAATAAGGAAAAAGGCTACAAATAAATTGGTGAAAGTCCCATAAAAAATAATGAAAAATAAGTTTTGTAACTGGACTAGTAGTGGTTCACACCGATGTATCAGTCCCCGCTAGGTTTTCCTTTTAATATTTTAAACCTTAAAAACCAACACCGTTATATTATTTAAAATCTATTCGTAGATAAATTCAATTGATTGGCACCGAAGCATAATTGTAAGTAAGGAAGAAGTTCAAACTTCGTACTCAATATCCGCTCTTAGTGTGGGTTACAGAGTTTCATGGGTTTCAAAGAACCGAAACCAATTCTGGTTACGGTTACGATCGCTGTTTTAAAGCTTTTGGACCATGACCCGCTCTTACCGGGTTAACCGAGTTACAGTTGGGTATCTAGTAACCGGTTGCCGAAGCCACGCGGGTTACAGCGTGTTATTGAGAACCCAATCCGATTCGGGTTTGGTTTTTCATCTCCGTGTAGCAATAGCAGTAGACCAATCGTCGTATCCGGTTCCACCGTGTAATGAAATCAACAAAATAGATTGCCAATCGACATTTGGCAATATCGGTATTTTAGATGACACAAAATCCTGTATGTATTCCGATTATAGTTGAATTCGATGTGTATATTTTTATGCGATCATAGTTTTGTCACAATTATATTGTAAATTTTTCAGGGCGATCAGTTTATTCTTGTGTCTCGTCCGCGATTTTCCGATCCAATTGATCCGGTTTTATAGTTCGATATCGCGATCGACGTCAACGAGAAGTTGAGTCGAATAATTTTTTAATGTACCAATAATTGAATCTCTGCAATTGACTATTCGACACAAATATCACATCAAATGATGTATTGTTTGGCAACGAATTTAGTATACTCAAAAACGCGGGAAAGAGTTGGGTTTGAAAGGATGGTGCATGAACACGAGTGAGGGAACCGTGGTGGGTCGTCTCGAAGGACAAAAGGAAAAAAATCGATGAAATGTAAGTATCTACTTCGGTTATCGGGTATCGATAATGTAGCGCGCGGAACGTTTAAAAATCGCTCGTCGATCTTTTCCAGGAAACAGTGGCTTCGCCATACCGGAAGTCCTCAGTCGGCCATAGACAAAGCGGAATTTCGAAACGAACAGGAGATAGCGAAATCTTCGTTCTCGAATTTCGAGATCAGGCAGTAACGTTTGTTCGATCGTCGACGAACGAGAAGTTATTTAATTTCTAGCGATACGATTTAAAACGAAGATTTAAAGGGAGGTGTAAGCACAAATCTCTGTTACAATAAAGACCGTTTGATCCATAGCGCATGGTTCGTCGTGGCATTTGTCACCGCAACAATTCCTCCATCCCGTTACCCTATTATTTTACAGCTCTCCGCGTAGAATGCGGTTACCGTCTTCGCAAATGTCAAACGATCGGATCTCGACCTCTGCGTATGCCAACTCCCGAGAGTGAACAGAACATTGGTCCCGAAGATTAATGTCTTCGATCGACTATTTAATTTTCAAATAAACGAGCGTTTGAACTTTCCCGGCGAATGGATCGCGCCACGATAAGATCTTCTGTTCGATTCTACAATATGAGACCGTTCAAAGCGGGTATCCTTTTTACGGGTCGACGTATTTCTCTAGTTGGAAAAAGGAACGAGTGTGTCCATTTTCGAATGGATCGGTAGGTTTCGAAATAACTCTAATTCGGAAGACGCGACGCCGCGTTGTATTAACCTGTTAATTTCTTTGCGCGAACGAACGACAAGCGTGACGCAGATAGGTACAGGCCCCTACAGATTACAGGTACGAGCAGGTAGCGTTCACGGCAATCGGAGACGGGACGGTCTTGAGTCCCGGCGCGATCAGACTTCGAACTTGATTAGTTGTCGAGCGTGCACCGTGGCGCACGCTTCAAAACTTTCGCCTGGCGATTCGCGAATCGGACGTCGACGCAAACTGCAGTTGCGCGCGGCTTCGTCAACGTTCGTCAACGTCGATTTAATCGACAAGGTGTTTACCTCCGGCTTCGTTGAACCTTGCTCAATCGAATCGATTTTATCGCGGTTTCGCGTACCAGCATCCTGGCAAAAGCGAAGACGTTCGCGTCAAGGAGAGAAAATCTTCGACAGCGAAACCTACGATGAAACGGGCGCGGTAAACCGAACTATTTTCTCTCTCTTTCTCTCTCGGCTGGAGCAATAAGTTCAGGCCCAGAAAATCTCTTCGAGAAGAGAGTATTCCGACGATTATGTGCTGACCACCGAAGTCGAAGAAACCGGGGACCGTCCATCATGAGGTGCTTCAAGAATTTTTTCCAGCACACGTGGCATCCGCAGCAGGTAATCTTCAGCGCGGAGAGCGAGTCGTTCGCGACTCGCTTGTCGTAACGGCGAGTTTTGCATTTGAACGGGCGAAGTGCGTGGTAAATTATGCGTCGGAAAATACGTCGAATGTTTTGAAACTGTTTCGGTTCGGTCGATGCGCTTCTTTGCATCGCGTTGGCGTGACCTCGCGCGTCTCGGATGATCGTAGATAACGACGGATAATGAACGCACGTTCCCCCCAGTCCACGAGAGAAACGAATTACGAATTACGCGTACGCCTCCGCTCTGTAGCGATCCGAACGTATTGTCTGTTGCAGTTACTTTTCGCGGACGCACGGTGCATAACCATCGGCATCCGTATCGGTAGCCTTGACGGTCTCCGATAAGGTAACAACTTTCATTCTTCGACGCGTTCGACGAGAATCCGTTAATACTTTCGCTTCGCATCGGCTTTCGACCAGAGAGACGGCCCCTGTTCGATCCCTGGGTTGCTTGCGATGCAATCTGCGATCTCCGATCGCCGAAAAAAACAAAAATGGTAATGAGAATCGAGCGGAATTCGGGAGCTCGATCGTTCGACGACCGACTTCAGCCGTTTGTTGCTTGCGACCCCGCGACCCCACGGCGCATGGGGTTAAATTTTGACCGATGCGATCGACTCGCGGTGCTTCCCGCTTTCGTTACGGCGTTTACGTCGCGTAGGATTTCTCAGCACGAACGGACACCTTTGGAGCGACACGAAACATGAGCTTCGGCGGATTGCGCAAGGTACTCTTATCCGTGATCCTTCCGGATTGTCGGTCGCATCCTTGAGATCTGTTGCGCCGGCGCGACGCGGCCCATCCGCCCGCCCAACAATTATATAGTTCCGGATTTTGTTTAGTTCCTCGGTAATTGCAAATCCGCACGTTCACGCGCGAACGCGTCGATTCGATCATCGCGATAGTCGTGATTGTCGCGATTGATCGGCGGCACATCGCTGAAAGAAGAAACTGAGATAACGAAAGATCAGATGCCGAGGTTGATAAGGTCCGAGATAATAGGCCTCGGTTGACGTTGGCCAACGCATCATGGTCGCGACTCGCGACCCGTCGTTCGTTGCGCGCCGCGCCGCGCCGCGCCGTAACCAAAGCCGTAACCAAAGCCGTAACCGGTCAGCCGGTCAGTCCGTACGGCATCGCGTTCCAGTAAACTACCACCTTCCCGTGATGTAGGCTCCTTCTGTGGATCGTTTTCACTTCGTAGTTCGTCGTGACAAGGTATTGAGGATCTTTTATATGGGAAAAGATTGGACTCGATCGATCTCGCAGAGAAAAAAGAAAATGTTTAATGATTAAAAAGAGAATAACGCGCAAGGCGCGGAGGCGAAAAAAAATGACTTTAGTCAAGGATCGTTGCTCTGTTCAGGGTTTTCGCACGACTGACTCGAAAAACGGAAAAACGCCTTATTATATGGTGGCGCCAAAACGGTCAATGGACCCCATGGATTTTACGACATGACCTGGACCTGCATCAAGCACCTTGGAATGGAAGAGTACAGAGACTTCAAAATACACTATTACTAATACAAGGAACGATCCTCGCGGTATCTAAATCGGAAGCAGTCGCGCGACGACGATGACCCGATCCATCGAGCGCAACGACTACACGACTGGACGATTAAGCGTTCGTTTGTTTTCGGGCCTCTAACTAAAGCAGAAGTCTTGCGATTTGCACCGGGACGCATGAAGACCGGACTCGCCGAAATTCCAAGATCGTAAGATCGGGCCACTCGACGATCAAATAAGGACTAGGCATTCCGCGAGACAACGCGTTGAACAAATTGAACTGCGAGGAAAAGTATGCACAACGAGAAGAACCGTCGCTGCAGAAACAAGTACACTTTCGTTTACGACCAGTGCATTTTCAAACGGAGCTCCCATGGGTCCCCTTCGTCGTACCACGCGGAAATTACACTTAAGTAGATACACGTCGGAGCAGGATCGGCCGACCCTCGCGATCGAATCGGACGGAGGGTTCACGAATCGTTGACCCGGTCAATATTAAACGACGAGCAGGATTCCTGTACTTCACGAGGCGCGAGTTACTTTAAATTGTTCGCGGGTCGGGGTGCTCGCAAAGTTACCGATTATTTCGTAAACGATTAGCAAACGGGCGAATCGAATAAGGAGAAAGTTTGTCGCGACGACGGTCTTACAATAAAAAAAAGACTACGAACGAAAGAAATAGTTTAAACGACTCCTTCGCGGAAAAATTCACCGGTCGCGAGACGAACGCTGGACGAATAGTCGACGCGAACGAACGCCCCCGTGTACCGATGCTCGATTCTAATGAAACATGTACTAAAAGTACTTTCGAAAAGGCGATTAGCAGATACGGTGAACACGGTTGCTTTGTCAATACCGTCCGATATCGTCCGCAGATGGTGATAATGGCATCGTTCGACTCCGTATGGGACTATCCGAATCTGAACCAGGTCACCAGCATGATGGGCTTGGTTTACGGAACCGCGCCAGGGACCGAACAAGACTGTTTCCCTCCCAAGAGTCGGATTCCAGACTCGCACGTAACACACCATTTAAATGCGTTCCTTTCACTTGCGTCTTACGCCTGTGGTGTTGTACGACGAATTTCATGAATGCGAATTTCAATCGACGCGTACCGCTCGCCTCGTTTGTTTTTCAATGGGTTTTGACTTGACTATGACGCGTTGCGTTGTCACGGGAACAATTCGAAACGCATCGAAACAAGCGAGACGACCAGCATGCGTCGCGCGCAACCGAAAATCGTACTCGGTATACATATGTAACCGCAGCCTCGCTGCTCGCATCGGCACGTATCTACGTTCTACGGAGGGGGCATTGCACTGGCTCCGAACAAGTCTAGAGTCTACACGGGGCAAAGAAGGAACGTTCTACGCGGAGAAAGCGAAACGGCTAGCCTTCTGTCGCAAGTCATTTCCTATCTCTCGTCATTTGCCCCGAAACTTTGCTTTCGGAGCGATCTGGGTCTCTCTGTTAAAGCAAATAGCTCGTAGTCAACATCGCGTCGGTGCTCTCAATAGAGATTTCTTTAAAAGGCGCGCTACGCCCGGACGATTGTTTTTTCTTTTTCCTTTTGTTTTTCGTTTTATCGCGCAGATAAGATTGCGCGGTAAAGGAGGAAGCCGCGGCTTGAGTCGACCAGAAGCCGCGGGTAAACCACGCGAAACAGATATACATATAGGTACATATATATTTGGTTATCGTGTGTTTTCGCCTTTCGAAACACCTGAACACTCGTCGCGGCAACTTTTTTTCGTTATTATACTACCAAATGAACGTTCCTCGTGACGTGTTGTCGGTGTTGGTTCGCTAGCGATGTATCGGTGATTGTTTCCTTCGTCGTGCGTTGGAACGTTGGTGAGGAATGGATTGTGTCTTCGTATCGCGCATCGCTTCGTTGAGATACGGGAAAAAATTGTGTCTTCGAGGAAACGATGCGACGCGACGCGACGCGACGCGACGCGACGGGGTGTCGTTGAGAAACGACAGGCGGATCTGTGCCAACAAACAAGCCCTTATCTCTGTTTTGACTCTGTGTAACTATCCAAGGGTGATAGCAGAGGTCTCTGTCGACTTGTCGCTCGTCATTCCTCGCTCGTCGTTCGCAAAACGATAAGGGTTGTGCGCGCGTGGTCCCGCTCCCGATACACGCGAATTACATATACCGCAATCGACGATACTTGAAACGGTTTGCAGATGGAGAGTTTGTCGCGGTGCGAGCTGACCAAGACGGAGACGAAAGGCGCGGAGGAGACCGAGCTGGCCGAGGTGAAAACCACGCTGCCGACCAACAATGTCGCCACCTCCACGGGTAAATTGGCGTCGTACCAGAACGGGCAACAGGTGCAGCCGGGTAGCATCCCCTGCAGAAACGGAGGATGCAAGAGCTGGTCCGGCCGATCGGAGTCCAGACTCGAGAGCCCGTGGCACTTCCTCAAGACCGTCTTCCTGATCTCTGTGATCGTCGCTCTCGTCCTCTGGGTGATCGTCTACACGTTCCTCGCGCAGTATCGAATTCTGTGAGCCGGACGCGCCACGGTCATCAGACGATTCGAGTTCTCCCGCGTCTCGAAGTCTCGAATCAATTCGGAAAGCTTCGCCGAACTCTTCGCGCGAATTACAAATTACGAATTACGAAGTGCGATGCGTCGCGACCGCGGTGGGAAGCTGGACAGCGCTTTTACGTGTCAGTGATCTGGCATGTGATCATCCGACGTCTTGCCGATCGTGGATTCCGGAAAGTTCAAAGCCGATCCGGGACTGCGATTTACAATCTACATGGTGCAGATGTTGTTCCAGGAAGGAAAACGCAGTGCATTTTGTTATCTTGGCAAATAGTCAAGTACCGATAGACAGCGTTTAGCGGGACTCCTCTAGTACGTACTAGAAAGTCGTTCGGCAGCGTTTGGATCCGTCCTGTACTGTATGCTCCACAGTAGTGCCCGACAACCAGCAATCGAATCCGAAATCGCGCTTCGATGTGCTCGAGATCGATCTATCTCCGCGGACAAATTCCATGGGATTCGAAAAAAAACGGTTGTCCGACAATCGGCCATAGTTATCGCGAAAAAATTACGTTTCGTCACAACTGTTCGCATGCACGAGCACGAGCGGAAAAATATGTCGAAACTCCCGACACTCGGCGATCGCGAGCCAATGACGAAATTCCGCGGAAAATTCGCGAGTTACCAGCCAGAAATTCTTTTGGTCGCGCGTGAAAAAATGTAAAAACGCTGTCCGTTTGAACCGACAACGATTCCGAAGAAATAGCTTCGCGTACGCGTTACGTCACGAAAGCAGCGGTTCCCGATCAGGTTTCGCCACTGGATTCGAACATCCGAATAGTGTTGCTAATCTTGTAATCGGTAGAATGTTTTTTATCCATTGTTTGTTAATACTCGAATAAATCGCAACAGTCTGGAGAAACGTGATTCTAAGATGATTTTCAGTACCCCGAAACTTTACGAAAGTTCTTCGAATGTTTTTTTTCGATGGGATCGATCCCTCGACGAGGCGAGCGCGTCGATCGAACGACGATCGACCAAGCTAATTTACATACGTCGAATAGCCTTGAAGTTCGCCGGTTTGTTAACCGCGAATATATGACGCTCTGACAATGCGACGAGCCGCGTTTCCTTTGGATCAATGAGAGTTTGATGGAAGATTTCATTTCTTTGAACGAGACAGCGCTTTTACTCTATAACGCTATAAATTATAAGCGAGACGTTTCGTGCGATGCCGAGGAAGATGCGAGGGATGCACGATCTCTCGGTATAACCAAAGAAAGGTAAGAATTTGAGTTTCGACGAAATGTTTCTGTAGGAATAATATTTTCTCCGCGCTTATCCGACTCTCCTATCTCTTCCAGTGCGAGGGATCTCCGACGACGATCTTTGAATAAAGCGGAAGATCACGCGGAAGCCGGGTCTCGCGGTAGATGCTTCGAAGGAAACACCGAGTCGGCAATCTGAAGCAGGAAAAGGAGAAGATTGCGCGGTACTTGCAGAGCTTTCTGTCTCGGGTACGCGATCCTGAACGGAGGGAGCCCGGGAAAGGTAAGATCGGAGTCTTGCCGCGAAACGATGACGTTACCTTCCTCGAGAAAAATGATCGTCGAACCATAGATATAATACGTTGTCATCCGTAAAGTAAATTTGTCAATTTGTCCACGCAATCGGTGCAAACAGGGGACGATGCTGCGACAGAGAGCTCAGCGATAAGCGGATCGACTCGCAAAGGAGCCGTCGAGGATGCAACGGCCAAAGCGCTAGCGAAAACCTCGGCGACCGTGGCGATAGGGCTGGCAGCGTTCGACGCGCCGGGACCCTCGAGAGTCGAATCGAACAAGAACAAGTCGAATCGGAACAGCCGGAACACTACCCGAGACAAATCCACGCAAATGCGGAAAAACCTGAGCACTCAGAGCCTGCGGGCGAACGAACAAGTCTACGACGACGACGACAACGACGACGACGATGTAATTCGATTTCTAATCGCTTCGATATCCAGGGAATCGATCGCGTTTGCCACGAGTCATTGTCGAGAGAAACTGGACCGCGAGCATAAATAACTTTGCTCCGCGCATGGCTGAAATTTTTCTAAACTCGGTCGATCTTCGTTTCAGTCCGACCCGCGGAACGAACATCAGAGGCCGAAGTACATACTGATCGGCTGGGACACTTTCCGGTCTAGGCTGATGCTGCTCCTGATAGCCTTGTTCCTCCTATGGATAGTAATCTATTTTCCCCTAATCGGAAGTTGAAAACGAGCAATGTGCTCTTAAACTTCCTCCCGATCGCCGTGATACGTTGACACGTGTAAATATTGTATGTAAATAATAAGCATTGGAAAAATGTAAGGATGTCGCGCGCCGATTATTCTCGAATAAAGAAACTGTTCTGCTAATCACCAATTGGCGATACAATGCACGAAGCCACGAGTCACATGCGCCGCAGTTGTCGGAGTTGCGCAACTTGCGATAGAAACGTTTCAATACGGGGAAAACCGATCGAACGCTGAATTATTCGATCTCCGATTACGCCAGGCTGTAGTAATATTTATTCCGATCTGGCTACCTTCGAGCCTCTGTTTGACCTGCTCGCGATCTCGCATCGACAGAAGCCAAATATTTCTTATCGAAGTTTCTCGCGGATGTCTAGGTACGAACCGAGAGTAATATACGAGCGACGAGAGCATCGAATTAACCGAGTATGTATTACGAGCGGGCCGTCGCACGTGACCCAACTCGTTTGAATGCAAGATTGCCGCGTCGTTCAGCACCTCGTCGTGCCGCTCCGCACTGCGCCGGCTGACATCATCCTTCCAAGAAGATCTTGGACACTGCGTTTCGTGACCGTGCAAAGACCTTAGACGGACCAGGGTCGCGAGCAAACTTGCCAATGAGAAACAAGAAGGCAGGAGGAAAGTACGACCGACGCGACGGGGGCGAACGGAACGAAACGAAACGGAACGGAATCGGATCGAATCGAAACGAGAGCCGGCCGAGGCTTCAGTCCGTCTCAAAACGCCTACGTCGCGCGTCGCGTCAACGCGTTCCTCTATCCTATAGATATAAACTACAGACGATCGATAACCATCGAACGAAAATCCTGCATTCTGTATCAGCCCATCGCAGACCATGAGAATCAAAGGCGCGACCGTGTTCCTCACGCTGCTCGCGCTCTCGCTCATCGTTGGTAAGTCTACGCAACCGGATCAACCCGTTTCCCCTTTCAAAAATATCATGATTTCGCGTTTGCGTTCCATCGAAGGTCCCGTAAACAAACATTTCAGTCGTTCCTCCAATTTTTTCGTTCGAATTTCAACATTGGTTTGTCTCGCGACGCGTTCGAACGCTCATTGGGATCGTGTGGAACCTAAGGCCGGTGAAAGTTCTATATTTTCGCGTCATATGCAAACGTACGAAGCAAAATAATGTTATCGGTGTCGCCGACCGCGTGTCAGACGATTTGTCCTTGAGCAGGTTAACCCGGGACATCAGTTTACACGTTCTCTTTATCCGTGCGCTGTACAGTGTGTCGCTCAATTAACTTTCAGTTTTCTATTCGTGCACGATCTACGTTACTCGAGTCTGTCTCGTTCGCCAACCGCCCGACGTTTTCAAAAGGAAAATCGCCGAAGTGAAAGGAAGACTACCTGCTCGTCCACCGGTCGACCAGTTTGCCCACCGTCGACGATCCTTCCTTCGCGAATTTATCAAAACATCCGATCCGATATTACGTAAAATGCGAACGGTATAAAAAAAAAAATGTTCGGACGCGCGTTGTCTGCTCCAGAATGCTCGCGCAAGATTCTCGATTCTAACGTATTTCTCTCCGATCGCTCCTGTTTTTTCGCTTATTATCAAGGTTATCGCGAGTTCATGCCGAGCGCAACTACATACGTTCCACCGATACGATCGCAAACTAGAAAGAAGGAGAGACTGTGTGTGTGAGAGAATGAAAGAGTTCTTCGAATAGCTAGAAGTTTCCGATACGCAACGAAAAGAAACTTGGCGCAACACGATGCGGTCGATGCAATACTTATTTTTTGTCTCGTTCATCGATTGGGCAAGAGTCAAGCAGTTTATCGCGCGGCCCTATTATCAGACGCCCGGAAGGATCAAGGAGAAGAGCGTTTCCCGTGTAAATTTCCATGGCCGAAGTGCCCGTGGGAGGATATCTGGCATCATGGCCGCTATCGCTGCCATCTCCATAATTTGAATTTAAGATCGCGAGCACGAGGACGTCAACATCCTTTCCACGTATCCGGCAGAACACCTCCATTCAACGACGTCCATGAGAAAGAAGATAGTCTGGGAACCCTCGAGGAGCATATTAAATTAGGAATCCTTTCGAGTCCTCTCTTTTTTGCTATACCGAACACCGATTTATTACAAACCGATTAACACTAAACCTACCACTGCCGCTCAAATGACCGGTTTTATATTTTTAATTTTCAATTATTATTATTATTTTATTCTACACGGACCAAAGCTCTCGTACATAAATGTTAACATAATAGAAAACAGAATTTACGTACAATAGCAAACAAGTACTATCCGATAATCCTACGTAATTGTTCTTTAAAACTTACATGGAAATTGATTCGATACATTTTTTTCTCCAAGCACATATTGAAATAAAAATTGCACAAAATCTAAATTAATAGAGTCTTGTCATTTTCATAAGCTAAAACATTTTAATCGCTTTTAGTGCTCGATAGGTTTAGTGTCAACGGCAGTCGATTCTCTGTACCTCCGATACGAATGGCGCCGATTTTTTTTTCCAGCCGACGTCGAAGCAGGATGGAAGTTCTGGAAGAAGGACAAAAACAAGGAGGCGACGACGACAACCACCGAGGCACCCTCTAGCACAACCGCGGCGCCAACTACCAGCAAATCTGCTACCGGCAAACCGGCCGGAAAACCGTCGAGCGGTCCGAATAACGTCGGCTCGGTCGTGCTGGGCGCCGGAGACCCTGGTCTGGCGATCGGCGTCAATTCGAACGGACAAAACATCAGAACCAACGCGAGGCCCGACAAACCGAACCCGGGAACGGAAGTTGGCCTTGACATCGGCGGGCCCAGGCCAGCGAGACCCGGAACCGGCGGCAATGCCGGTCAGGGCTACAGGGAATGGGCCGCGGACCTAGCCGGTGTCGGGGAACCCGGAAAACAACCGCCGAAATCGCCCAGTCAAGGACCGGCGCTCAATCCTGGAGGTAATTCGCTGGACACGATCCGAGCAATTTGTAACGTTGTCCAACTCAATATGTTCAGATTTTTCGAACGGTGCAATTGTTGTTCGAAAAGACTAATGATTCTCCGATTGTTTAGCCGGTGGACCAACGCCACTCCCCGGTGCCGCGACAAGGCCGCAAACACCAGGTATTTACATATACTGTTCCTTGACGTCGAGCGAAATTCGGCAAATCGAAAAATGACTTTGATTTCTTTCAAAGGACCTGGATCGAGACCGGTTGCGAGTCCGGGAGCCACGCCCCTACAACCTCAGACTCCAGGTACGCAACTACTTGATCGAATCGAAGACAATTCGCGAATCGTGACGTTGTTTCAGGTGCAGCACCGGTTACTCCCGCGCCACGACCTCAGCCCCGGCAACCTGCGCCGCAATCACCAGGTTTTATCCATTTCTATTTTCAAATAGACGGGACTCGAGACAAAGATTGTAAGAAAAATTCTGTATTTTGTTCCAGGCTCTAGACCCTCCTCCGTTCCTGGGAGCCCAACGTCCTCTCCACCAGGTGAGCGAGATTCGTCTTAACCCCATCACGTTGGTAAACTATAACTCGCTGTATTCGATGTTGAAGGATCGCCACTTGGGAGACCAGCCGCGTTACCAGGACAGCCACAGCCGCAGCCAGCACCCAACCAACCCGGATCCGGAGGCAATCAGGTGTCGACGTTGCACGTGGGTAGTCTGAAACCTAGTAGCACCACTCCGCCACCTTCTAGGCCTGGAAGTCCCGGAACTTCTGGAAAAACTTGGGCGGACGTAGCCGGTGGTGACAGCAGGCCCAACTCCCCGTCTCCTTCCCCGAGACAACCCACTTATCCGAATCAACCAGGTAAAGGTCCATTTATACTATCAGCACAGACACGTTCCGTATCCGATCAGACAAACATTCTTCAATGCATTTAGGTGCAAGTGTTTATACTATCCGTATCGGAACGGCACCGGCACGTATCGGCACCGTTCCGACAGGTTCATTTATACTATCAGCACAGACACGTTCCGTATCCGATCAGACAAACATTCTTCAATGCATTTAGGTGCAAGTGTTTATACTATCCGTATCGGAACGGCACCGGCACGTATCGGCACCGGTCCGACCGTCCGACATTCTCGCAAAGAATACTTTAGCGGTTGGTGCCGGTGCGAATAGTAGTATGCATGCGTTCTGACTCTGTTCAGACTAGGCTGAAAATCATGAGTCAAATGTTTGTAGATCCTAAGATTAAAACTTGGACTTTTGCATTTTCTCGCCAAAATCTATAGGATTACATGAGAAAAAGGCAAAAATTTATGTTTACGCAAGGTACAGTGCAGCCTAAGATAATACTCGGAAAAAAGGTGGCTGATGTGAGGGTTGAATTAAAACCAGTATTGACGGTGAAGCCGTCAAAATCCTTCGAGATTCGTTCATAGGTCACTAAAGACTACAAGATATTAAAATTGGAACAAATTACAGCCAAATCCTTTATATTCAAGTGGGAAAACATTTTCACTCTCTTCGAACGTCTTTATTAGTTGCTTTCTGTTACCTGACTGATCGGTTGTCAACCGTTCGACGAACGGATTGGTGCCGATACGGATACGGAACGTGTCTGTGCGGATAGTATAAACACTACTGTCTGAAACGGAACGGTGCCGATACGGATACGGAACGTGTCTGTGCTGATAGTATAAATGGACCTTAAGCCGGGCCAGCCCGACGAAGATTCTCGAAGCAAAACTCGAACTATGTAGACGCCGAATTTTGTCGAATCTTCGACGACGCTATCTGTCGCGATCCAATCGAGCGATCATTCGTTAATAGGACAGGCCCAGCCCAGACCGCAAACACCCTACCAACCCGGACAAACCAGGCCTTCCGGAGGCGCGATCGCAGGTGGCGCATTAGCTGGTGGTGCGATAGCAGGCGGCGCGGTAGCAGCCGGTGCCCTAGGAGGCAAAACCGGCACTTCTACAACGTACTCGAGCAACCCTACCTACAGCAAGGGGAACGCTATCACGGACGAGGACCTGGAGAAACTCTCCGAGGCTCTTCTCTTGAAGGACAACAATAACGCGAACAAACACATAACTCTGAACCTTCAGAAGCAGACGTCCAGCAGCAGCACCACCGACGACGCGCCTCAACCGTAAGTTTCTTTTAATTTGTCCAAGGATATTTGGCTGACAAAGGGCCACATAGGATCCACGTGTCCTTAAGTAGGTACTGAAAAGGATAAGGATGCAAAAGGTGATCCCGTTCCAGGTTGTTCTCGGTGAACCCGGAAGCCTACCAAGGTCCCACGATCCAGAAAATAATAACGATCTACGATAATTACCAACCGGACACGAACGTGAACGAGCATATAAGTCCGTTGCAGAGGCAAGAGGAGAGTCTCTTGGTGGACACGATGCTCAGCACGAACGTTATGTCCGCCGCGATGAGATTCCTCGCTGATAAGGGGAAAATCCGGAAAGACTATTACGAGTACAAGGACACCTTGAGGAAGATATGGTTCAACCTGTTCTCCCGAGGACAGGGCAAGATCGGCAGCTCGGGATTCGAGCACGTGTTCATGGCGGAGCTGAAGAACGCCCAAACCGGCATCGAAGTGGTCGGTCTGCATAATTGGATCTACTATAGCAAGGAGGAGGCCAGCGGAAAGGTCGATTACAACGGGTACTTGAAGAAAGTTGACCTGGCGGATGTGAGTTGACTCGTCTCGAGAGACTGTTCGAACGGAACCTACTATGGTGAGATAACAAGAAGATCTCCGGGACAGTGTCGTCGGATCAAGACTTGTGTCCCCGCTTTACCTTCCCCTTCGGTCACGTGACGCGTTTCGTCTCTGTCGTGCATGTGTCGGAACGTCACGTGACTAATCCGGTACTGGCAGAGAGGGGGTAATTTCCCCTCGAATCGTGTTCCCACCTCTCATTTGGCGACACTGCTGCCTTCTTGTCGTCTCACCACAATATACGGGGAGAAAGGGGAATGTCAAAATAGATTTCTCGATTTATAACTTCGCACCACTGCACACCGGAATCTCGAATAGCTATCGTATACCTCCAACAATTTTGATTCGTCACGCGACCCATAGACGAAGAAATTGACATTCTCTCTTTCAGTGGCGGAACTACAAATTTTTGCCCCCCTCCCGCAAAATATAATTTTGGGTCCCCACAAAAAAAACAATCTATATTATATAAAGAAAGAAAACTTATATCACATAAAAAAATAACTTATATAAGAAAAGAAAATTTATATTACATAAAAATACAACTTATGTTGTGTAAAGAAAAACTCGTATTATATAAAAAACAACTTAAAAACAGAATATTTGGAGAATTTGAGCCCCCCGCATTGCGGGATCTTGCGGTATTGTAGTTCCGCCCCTGTCCCCTTTTCGCATTTAACAAATTCGCGAGGCAGAGAAAGTCTCGAGTGGCTAACGACAAACGATGTTTCGATTTTGCAGAAAGGTTACATCCTGAAGATAAGAACGAAATACAGCGGCCACGAGAAACCCGTGACCACCTTGTTCATTGGCACTTCGCCGGAGTTGGAGATGGCACTGTACACGGTCTGCTTTTACGCGCGTCCAGACGCCAGTTGCCCGGTGTCGCTCGCAGGGACAAAGTTCAACATCATCACGCACAAATTTAGGTACAGGGGCAACGACCTCGTGGGAACAGCGTATCCCGATATATAACCCTCGTTGACAGACCTTAATTAACTCTTCGCTCGAGCACAAACTTCAGCGAACGCGGGAAGAGGGAAAAGCTCCTACCATATTTTCGGAGCTCGACACATTTTAATGTATTGTGTGCTGTAAACGGTTGCGATTTTTCTGTTTATTATCTAATCTACGATCACCACGTTCGATCGCGAGCGACGACCACGCCAGACGTATTGCCTTTATCTTCGATTATGATACAGTCAATTAAAATAATTGAAATGCGGTATTCGTTCGAGGAATGTGATAAAGATCCCAGCGTAGAATTTTAGTCCGAAAATTTTCAGATTCTACCAGCAAATACCGTTATATTCGTCGAAATCTGTACAGAGTGTAAAGAAATGTTTGATCTTGACTGCCATAAGCGTATCTTCGGATCGATGAAGATCTCAAAAAAAAGTTGCCGCAAAATTGTCCTTCACCTTGAATTTCAAGGTCAACATTTTTCTTTAGGTACATAAAGGTTTTTTTCAAGTCAATTCAAGGTCAAGGACAATTTTGCGGCAATTTTCTTTTACAGATCTTCAGCGATCCGAAGATGTGGCATATTTCTTCACACCCTGTACATGCTAGTGTCTGAGACCCGGAACGCACGCAGAGAAACCGCAAATACTCCTTGTACGCTTTTTCTAATAAACTCCGTTACCTGAACGGTCACCGAATTGTATACATCTGTTTGTATTCGAGGTTTTTTTATCAAAAACCTAACCCGAATCGGATTCGGTTCTCAATAACCCGCTGTAACCCGCGTAGCTTCGGTAACCGGTTACTAGATGCCCAATTCTAACCCGGTTAACCCGGTAAGAGCGGGTCATGGTCGCAAAGCTTTAACCCTTTTAGTGCCAAGCGAAAAAGAGGTGCCTATGCGAGAATAACCGGCCGAATTTCACGGTTTTACTAGGGTTTGGGAAAATGCTCATAAAAACCAAACAAGAAACAATATTTACATGATTCAAAAAGCAGTATATTAAGGACAAAATAGAGAACAAAACAATGACACTAGTTTTTCTATATTCATTGAAAATTATATAAATAACAAATGTATAAAAGATCATAAAGAAAGTAAAAGTTGAGTTCTTTCTTACAAAACGTATTTGCACATACAAAAAGTCATCTTTTCATCACAATTTTATATAGACCATTTATTACAAAGTATATATGTACTTTGCATTTCCAATATATTTTTTAACAAGATAAATAATATTACATAACACAAATAAAAAATAACTCGAAGGTACATGGTAAGCGTACATGGTGTTTATGTTAGATTTCGTTAGCTCCAAGCGATAGGAAAAAGTCGTCATCCACAAAGAGTTAAAACGAAAAACTATTTTTTTTAATTCTCTCGTAATGAAATTAGACCATTTATAACGTATTATAAATTTATTTTGAGATACAGTTCTCCCGCAATGCGAATAGTAAAGCGCTGCAAGGCGCGGGCCGATATATCGGCTCTGGCACTTCTCGCCAGTGCAGCAAGAGCCGATATATCGGCCTTCGGCACTAAAAGGGTTAAAACAGAGATCGTAACCATAACCCGAATCGGTTTCGGTTCTTTGTAACCCATGAAACTCTGTAATCCATACTAACAAGCAGGTATTGAGTATGAACTTCCTTCCTTATTTATAATTACGCTTTGGTGCCAATCAATTGAATTTAATTATATACGGGTGTTGGCTTTAGGGTTTAAAGTATTAAAAGCAAAACCAAGCGAGTTCGAATACATCGCTATGTACCACTACTGATCCAATTACAAAACTACTTTATTTTTAATTATTTTTTTATGGTATTTTCACCAACTCATTTGTGGCCTTTTTTTCTTATTAAAATGACGCTAAACACGATGCAATTGGAACTGTGTTCAACGCGAAACGCAGACACCTCCGCGCGGCTATCGCTAGACGCAGAGAGCGAAAAGGAAAAGAGATTGAATAATTGTTCTTCAATTTTCTATTGTTGTGGATCACCCACGTGAACATTATCCATTTTTATTTCACACGTTGCGTTGAATAGATCGTTAGTAGCTTATATTGTATTCAGTTAGATTCCTGGAATCTCTATTAGTAAGCCGCTCTTTCTAGGATTTGAGAACCGTTCCCTCGAGGTTAATATGGGTTACAGCAGGTTTCGGCAACCTCCTTCGGTCAACCGGGTTTGAGTTAGGTGTCGGGTTGGGAGGGAGAGGGCAAACTTCTGGATTATCCGGAAGTAGAGTAGGGAAGGGACTCACACTTGACGCATATGACATGGAAATACAGCGAAGAGGGGGGAGTCAAAACACGGGCAGGCGAGACACCCTGCAGGTCCGAAGGTGAGACGGTCCGACGTGTACTCCGAGCCGTAAAACAGCTCAAAAATCCAATCATTAGGTAGCATGGCCATCTCATCGATGACGACCGGCCGGTCTAGTACGTCGATGGTCCTGAATTAGGCCCGGGCTATAGAAAACAGGCCATAGGCGGAAAAAACGAAGGATAATGGCAACCCGACAAACAGGGCCGAGCCTCGGTAGCGCCGCTGTGAATCTGTTGACCCCGATACGGAGTGCCCTAAGGAAACGATGGGTGTCCGAATCCCGTCTCCGAGGAAAGCAATATGTACTACTACTACTACTACTACTAGGTGTCGGGTTAGAATCCCTGATTCGATCCGATATGTATTGCATTGGCCAGACCAATCACCAATAAACAGATAACGATGAATAATAAGTCCTACGGACGAAGCAAGTGGAGGGGAGCCGAGGGGTGACGAAGAGCCGGCGAGGGGTGGCGCGAGGAGGTGAAGGGCAGGAAGGTGAGGGAAGGCGGGGAGTGGCGATAGGAGCAGCATACGGACCACGACAATCGCAGCATAGCGATAAGGGACGCTCGGTTAGTCGGCTCAGTTGATCCGGAGTTTTTGCAAGGAAAATGCACGCCTGTTCTATCGTCCGAAACGCTCGGAAGCATTCGCGATTTCGGTGGACTCGATGGACAAGCGGTTATCCGAGCACAGGATGCTTAGCCTCTTATCGACCGAGGATCTATGCTCGTGTTTATCACAGCGAGCGCGGTGTGTACGGATACAGGCCGCGGGTCTCGTCGGAATTCCAAGGTATTTTTCCATATACGACGCGCAGTATACGTTCGCAAATACACGAATGTCGATATTCGAAGTGGTTCTATCTGGTACGTTCGTGTTTACGTAAGTTCGTAATTACATGGAACCCGTTTGCCTGCAGACGCGCGTGTAACTAAATACCAGCTAATTCGTTTATTAACCCGTTTAAACCTATCGGGCCGCATACGGTGATACGGTAATCCCGCGCGAGCATCTTTTTCTCGCGTCTTTCTCACGGAACGCGACAGAATTGTTCGCAATATTTTTACGGAATCGGTCTCGAATGAAAAAGAGAGACGAAGGTATTTTTTTTTCATTTTCTACGTCGTAAATGGAGTTTTTCGGCGCGGTGTGGCGCGGCGCGCGGACGGCTATTTTATATATTAATTAAATACGTCCCACAAGTATACGTTTTTAAACGAGCAACGAAAAGATGCGACTTTCTAAATGCGGTCTTACCTTGACGGGAAACGGTCGGTCGTGGACCGGCATCCCCCGATCGCGAAAGCCTGGCCAAAAATTCTGATGGCACTGATAGCACTTGTTTAATTTGTTGACACGCGATAAAAGATAAAAAGTTGTAGCACAACGAAAACGCAACCATCCACTGGTTCGTCTGGCGCAACTGTTCGAGTTCGATTGTAGCAATTGTATCGAAAACCCGCAACGGCAAGCGCGTGCGCGGCTAATTTAAACCGAGAACTATCAATCAGCTAAATTAAGTCGAAATTCGTTTTTGAACGACAGAGATATTTCGGTACACGTATTTGCTGACTAAAAATATAATATTTATTTAAAAGTGATTGATACATACGGTACAACATCTATTTTGTTCTATCGATTCCGCATCCGCGGGTTTTTTAAACACTCGATTCGCAGATTTTCTGTTACACCGGTGATGCTTCTCTGTCGGGTAATCGTGATACGATCCCCGTTATCGTCGAGTGCAAAAATAGAAAGTGCGCTATCGGGCAAAACGCTTAGTTCGCTAATAAAGAACTGTTGTGAGATAGCGAAATGCGATTCTTTGGTTTACTCTACGCAACATCGCTGACAGAATTTTTATCGAAAATACCGTACGAGTATCCTCTTGTCCGTTTACAGTGCCGAAAGAATATCTGGAGATGCGATCGAAGAACAGCAACTTCTACCGATTGGTCACCGCATACAGAGAATTCGGTCACAAACAAGCCAACATAGATCCCGTCTCTCCGAAGAGGCCAACTCCGCTTGCGGAATTGAATCCGAAAAGGTTTGGATTACGTTTGACGGACAAAGTCTCGTTCGAAGGGATCCTAACGACGAATAAAAGGGAAGGTACAGTGGAGGAGGCATTGACGGTCCTCGATAAGACCTACAGCGGTACCATAGGTCTCGAGTTTAGCCATTTAGAGGTATCGATCGCTTACTACGTATAATAAGACTATAATAACAGCTGCAAAAGGACCTGATCGTTTTGAACGCTTACGCAGACCGAGGAGGAGAGAGAATGGTTCGCAGAAACCGCAGAAAGGTGCACGGTCGATCCCCTCGCGGATCGGACCAGAGTAGCTATCGTAAAAGAGATGCTGAAAAGCCAAACCTTCGACAACTTCCTAGCCATCAAGTTCGTCAGCCTGAAAAGATACGGAGGCGAAGGCGCCGAGGCTATGATGGCCTTTTTCCACGAGTTTTTTAAACTGTGCGCAAACGGTAATCGAAAATGTTATATTATTGTTGCAACGAGTCCTATACGGTCGTCTTCCACCCGATTATAGACAGTAGAAGATATTGTGCTCGCGTTAAGTGTGACACCACGCTTCTTGATTTCTTACGCTACAATTTTCTTTACGTCTACAACGATTAGAACTTCTTTATCGCTTACAATTTTCTAGAAGAAAATGAAAATGTATATCGTTTGTACTTCTACGCTTTTCAGCTAACGAATAAATATCGATAATAGAGATACAGAATTTGATTCCGGTGACGCGATATTATAGATTATAGGGCAAACGCTTGACAAGATTGTTGAATGTTTGCAGCTTACGGCTTACAGGGTTCGAAAGAATCGACGCGCTGAACCGATCTACAATCTGTTTCCAGACGACTTGACGTACGTTGTCCTCTGTATGCCGCACCGTGGTCGACTAAACTTGCTCACCGGTATGCTTAATCTTCCACCGGAAAAGCTGTTCCGCAAGCTCAAGGGACTCTCCGAGTTTCCGGATGGAACGAGAGCGACCGGCGACGTGATCAGTCACTTGGTGTCCTCCACCGAGCTCGCTATCGACGGGAGGAGTCTTCGCGTGTCGATGCTGAGGAATCCTTCCCACTTGGAGATCGCGAATCCCGTCTCCATGGGGAAGACGCGAGGAGCGATGCAAGCTATCGAAGACGGAAGTTACGGCGAAGACGAGAACGCCCGGTGGAGCGACAAAGTGTTGAACATTCAGGTTCACGGGGATGCCGCTTACGCTGGCCAAGGCGTCAACCAAGAATGCTTGGCTTTGTCCCAGGTACCGCACTTTGAAATAGGTGGAACCATTCACTTGGTCGTGAACAATCAACTGGGATTCACCACGCCGGCTTCCATAGGCAGGTCGTCGAGGTACTGCACGGACCTGGCGAAGATGATCTCCGCTCCGGTGATCCACGTCAACGGAGACGATCCCGAGGTATACATCGCGTTACTGTCTGCTTCTAATATTGGCGCCAGTGCGCTCTCACCGAGAACAATAAGTCGCTAAACTATCGAAACACCGTGCCGTAGATGGTCGTCCGAGCCACTAGACTCGCGTTCAAGTATCAACGGAAGTTCAGGAAAGACGTCTTCGTGGACTTGAATTGCTTCAGAAGATGGGGTCACAACGAACTGGACGATCCAACGTTCACGAACCCTGTTGTCTATCAAATTATACAGAACCGTTCGTAGGTGTTTTAAAACTCGTTGCGCGTCTGAAAAATCAAAGAGTGAGTCTACCTTTGTTTTTACATAGATCGGTACCGGATCGATACTTAGATACACTGGTAAAGTCTAACATTTTTACCCTGGAGGAAGCTAAGCGCACGACCGACGATTACAGCGCTTGGTTGAACCAAGCTCTGAAACAGGTGGACGCTTACATACCAGAGCCCGCATGCTTCGCAGGTTTCTGGAAAGGAATGCGGCAAGCCGAGGCAAGCGTAACTCGGTGGGACACAGGCGTCGACCTGGGTCTGTTGAGATTCATCGCCGAGAAGAGTGTCCGAGTCGACGACGATTCGGTGAGAAGCGAGAATAGAGTACAGAGAATGCACTGTTATGTACTATGTATCGTTACTCGTACATTAATCGTATTAATCGCTAAATCGTAATTTTCCATTTAATATGGACTGTATATTCCACCGTGTAGACGATCCACCCGCAATTAGCAAAGAGCCACGTTCAAACTAGACTGAAGAAAGCAACCGACGACCATCGGCAGAGTCGCCTGGACTGGGCCACCGGCGAAGCATTGGCCATCGGAAGTCTGTTGTACCAAGGCTACAATGTCAGAATAAGCGGGCAGGACGTAGGTCGAGGAACGTTCTCCCATAGGCACGCCATGTTCGTCGATCAAAAAACCGGAAGTAAGCGGGCATCGGTATTCCCGAATGAATCGAATCATTGATATTTACTTTGTCGTAAGTATACTATTTCGTTTGACACGGTATTCCAGATATACGGATCCCTCTAAACTCAATGATCGAGGGTCAAACGGGGAAGTTGGAATTAGCTAATAGCATTCTGTCGGAAGAAGCGGTTCTGGGTTACGAGTACGGGATGAGCATAGCTCTACCGACAACCTTGACCATCTGGGAAGCACAGTTCGGTGATTTCTTCAATGGAGCACAGATCGTTATCGACACCTTTCTGACTAGCGGCGAAGCGAAATGGATGTTAAGCACCGGTCTGACCGTTCTTCTACCGCATGGCTACGATGGCGCTGGTCCCGAACACAGCTCCTGTAGAATAGAGAGGTTTTTACAACTCACTGATAGCAACGAGAACAAACCGGATGGAGATGATGTGAACATGCATGTAGTGAACCCTACAACCCCGGCGCAGTACTTTCACTTACTCAGGAGACAAGTACGAGGATGATTCTTGTGTTCCGAATAGACATTTCACAAACTGCCTTGCTTCTTTTTAAGTTTCTGCCGTTTCAGATGGTACGAAATTTCCGAAAACCTTTAATCGTTGTGGCTCCGAAAATATTGTTACGTCACAAAGCCGCGACGTCGTCGTTACAAGAAATGGGCCCACAAACCAGGTTCACGAATATCATAGGTATACAAAACAATATTATTAGGATTATCGTTTGCGTTTTCATTTTCGTTTTCACGACACGAGCAATGTACTAACAGGAGATGAGAAACCGGCGGAAGCAGACGTGGACAAAATCATTCTAACAAGTGGAAAACATTTTTATGCTCTCGATAATTATAGAGACACCACGGGACAGAAGAACGTAGCCATCGTTAGGTTTGAGACTTTGTGCCCGTTTCCAGTTTATGAATTATTGCAACAGCTCGACAGATATAAAAACGCAAAAAGTGAGTAAAACGACTGCGCAGAGTTATATGACAGTGAAAGTCCTGAAAATTTAATAAAAATATATTGTTCAGCTTTCGTATGGAGCCAAGAAGAGCCACAAAATATGGGGCCGTGGAGCTTTGTGAAACCTCGTTTCGAGAATTTATGCGGCAGACGTGTAAGTTAAAGAAAAATTTATTTAAATGATTTCACCAAAAACAAATATTCCTATGAGCAAAGTATTATGTTTTCTAGTTACAATATTGCGGTCGCAAACCTATGGCTGCCCCAGCTGTCGGCGAAGGGCAGGTGCATGTACAGGAAGCTGAGGAAGTTATTAAGAAGCCTTTTATAATGAAATGATTCTGCTACGTTCAATTGAAAACGTTTTCAAAGTGTTGTAGTCTTCTATTTTATTTGTACACCCGATTCAACTGTCACGATCGCATTCAAAGAATATATTACACGTTCAAATATACATTAGAAAATGATACTTTTATCGCTGTAATTTATCTACAAAATTCCGTGAAGCGAACGTAAGCAAAAGCGTATTTCTCCGTTATCATTGACATTTATACAACTATTTTAACAGAAAATATTGTTTACTAAATAAGTTTTTCTTTATAAAAATAGAGGCGAGCTTAAATATCGATTGCGTTAATAAACAAGTTTACCTCGCAAAAATAATATTAATATAGTTAATCCTTTTTAGCATTTTCAGCGTCCAATCGTTCGTGTTCTCTTTTTACAAGATCCGTCAATTCGTCCTAGAAAAAAAGATCGATTCGAATCAAATTTGCAGAGTAGATTTTTTCGGGTTGCATGAAAAAATAATTAAAAACGAAGAACGTACCCCCCAACCCATTTTTTCTGCTAACATTCTGCAACCGGTATCGCAATCGCCTAACCAGGCAACGTCGCGTCCACAGTGAGAATCTTTCGTATCGAAAACGAATCCCTGCCGTAGTCCCAGGAATCGTGACAAACGATCTTGCATGCCCACTTTTTCTTTATTAATAAGTAAACGTGGACAAGTATGTCGTACCCTTGAAGCGAAAAGAAATAGCAATTTAAATAGTTCTCGGGATACGACTTTCCAATTTCTTATCATTTAATAATCTCCACCTGTCTACTAAGGATGCAAATGGTTGAACAACCAAACTGGATCCCATTATTATCAGTAGATCCGCTTGCGGGAAGTCCTGTTCGATGAGGTGATCGAAACGTTGCGATAACAATTCCCCGAATAATACAACGTCGGGTTTCACTACACCCTCTTTGCATTTCTCACACTTTGGTACAGTATCTTCGACAATTTTCTCTGAAAGGAAATTTTTAGTTTCAAAAATCTATACGCGACGCGATAAGTAAATAAATAATTCGATAAAATTACTTTTCATCCATGGCAAAGTATATGTTGTTTTACACTTAAGACACTGTCCAGTATGAAAAGTTCCGTGCGCTTCGACCAATTTTTCAGAGGGCAAGCCAGCGATCCTTTCTAATGTATCGATATTTTGTGTGTAGTGCCTTAAGAGTAATCCTTTTTGCCACAGGAGTCGTATGAAGTAGTGACAAGGAGTTGGCTTGAAGCCTTCAGGCAATAATTCTTTTGCAAGCGTGAAAAAGGGCTCTGGGTTCTCCATAAAATAACTGACTTCGAAAATAGCTTGAGGATAAGGTAAGTTGTATTTCTTTAAATTATGATATAGCCCGCTAGACGGCGATCGAAAATCAGGTATACCTGCAGCTGTGAATACAACAGAATTGTATATATAGTAAAATATCCACTCATGGTTCTAGCATAAAATTTGGAATACTTACACGTGGATATGCCAGCTCCAGCCATTGTGACAATTTTGATGTCATCATTTTCCTTGATATAGTCTACTATTCCATCTATGCTAAGCTCTCGAAGAACCTTCTTCTGTGACTGTCCATCGCACGGCGATGGTTCAAAAAACCTTAATAACATTTGTCCTAAATATTCTCGAATCATTTCCATGTCGGAATCTTCTACCTCTTCCCGTGTCGAAGAACTGTCTTTTGCCTCCTCATTTAATGTCTTCTCTACTTCTAGTATAAAAACAAATAGAAGAATGTTAATTTGTGCTATAATATATGTAACTATTTATGTTATGCTCTTATGCGGTATACAACTTAGGCTCAAATTTTTAATTGAATGCGATTAAAAAATGTCACAAATGATTGATAACCTATGAGAATAACATAAATAACAAGTGATAATGCTAATGAAAAAGTACATTTGAGTAGATAATGTGAATGAAAGAAAATACTTTACTGACTCGAACAAAAATATGCGAGTAGATGCTTTTGCCAGAATTGATGGACAAATAATTGTTGTAAACGACTGGTTAAAGGAAATGTGACTTGTGGAAGCATTGGGCTGCTGGAAACATATGTCGAAATTTTAAAATAAAATGTACTGTATTAAAGTTGTACACGTGACTCGATAATTACCTCAAAATCCTTTTGTTTATTCGCGAATAAAGTTCCCGTAAATTAGCACTGAATATCTTCGAACAGTACACAATGTCTTAATTCACATAATCATTTTATTTAATTAATAAAACTTGTGATTTCTATGGATGACAGATAAGGACAACATGATTCATTTCGGGTGCAAGCGCAAGACAAAGATACATTCTAAGAATACCGAACCTCCAATTAACAACTTTGAAATTTAATATCTATAAATAGAGAAATTGATGTTCGATGCTACGAAATCATGAGCGAGAATTCAGTTTCATTGACACTTATACGAAAGTTTTGAGGAAAATGGAAAAGATAAGAAGCATTATCGTATCAATTTACGATGAAAATGTTAGAACGCGAGTAAAGTCAAAGAAAAATCGAATCTTGCTTTTACGATTGATTGACAGTTCAAAATATTACCATTTTCTGTGTCATCGCTACGCTCGGACATGTTGTCGAACTGCAACGACCCCTTTGAACAGTTTCAATTTTATTTTTTGCTAATAATTATGACTTTAGCACTGGAATAAGGATCAATTAATTGTTCTTTCACATGCACAATTGTAAAGATCTATCAAACGGTTAACTTAAAGTCGATAAATGATAAGGATAAAAAATGTTTCACAAAATCTGTAAATACGTATACATGTATTATAGAACCGCAGAATGGAGGCCCGCGAAAAGCATGCGAATACGATTGGTTGTCAAAAACATGTAAAGTATCATCCTATTTTCACTATTGGTCGGAACGGTAGTGTTAACCAATCAGATTGTACAACTGTACAGATTTCTTTCGGCTCTACAATTTTGATTTCAATTATAATTTTCACGTATCAAATTTACCATTTTCCACGAATTGAACCGTAAATCTTTTGCTCTAATTACTTATTTTCATCGGCAACAATACGTACATATGTAGGTATTAATTTCTTACACGTAATTGTAATAAAATATGAATTTGTAGTGGAAAATAACCCGCGTTTTATATTTGTCGAATCACGAATTGAAAAATTCAATTTAGACACCTTGTAAATTGATAGTTTCGTTTCATCGCAAGGGAAATAAATACAACTCTGGTTTTATAAACTCAAACATGTATTGTCAATGTAACAGGATATAAGGACACTATTAATACCAAATACAAACCTTACTTATATACAATATTACTGAGCTTTTTTAAGCGAGTCTTTCCCCAATACTTTACGCCTTTGCGTGAACATATGGAGATAGAGTTGTGGGAAAACTGTAACACAAAAAAAGTAGTAATTAAATATATGTAATATAGTATCAGTGTTGTAGCAGTATGTATAATATTTTGGCAACTTACTAGGAATGTATACGAGCATGACCATTACAAGGAAGTAGTGATAACTAAATGCAAAGTTCCAAGAATTAGGTAGAGCGTAACTCCAGATTTCTGGATGCGATTTGGCATATTGGGTAGCTGCATATGCACATAATAATTCTCCAGATACACCGATCGGATATAATACAATGAATAATGTATACCTGCAAATTAAAATGTAACCACTGACATTTCGATAATCTTATTAGCTCGAAAGATCTGAAAGGCAATCTTTTTAATAATATACCTTAACCATGAGAGCACATATGGTATATAATTATTGAGATTCATAAAGTAATACAAGTATCTTATTATTTCTGTTATCGACCATGCTAACAGTGCCAACCATACTCCAGTGGTCGATGCTTCGCTGTACGGTATTGCTAACAATACACAATCTACTATTATAATTCTACTGCTAACTTGGAACAATGTGAGAATAGGATTCGATTTAACTAATCCTACCATCGCGTGTATTATCTGCAAAAATGAAAATAAAGTATGAAATCCAAATTCTTCGATTTAAACCAAAACGCAAACGACCTCTTACCTCCAATAAAGCTGCATGTTGAAAAATGATAATAGGCCATTTAAGGTTCTGCCACAAACTTGCTTCAACGAGGGACGAATAATCATTTTGCAAAAATTTTACAAGTATGTAAGACCATCTGCAACAATATTTTATTCGATAAATTAATTTATTTACAATAATAACATCGAATGAGCGTTTTTACCTGCAGTAGTTACTTACCCGAAAACTAGCGTGAGATTATATGTTTTCAGATAGAGTGTTCCAACAGAACTGGATTTCTTCGATTTCATATTTCCCTTTTTAATGAATTGAAGAAATAATAGTTTCAAACAATATCGGTAAACACTAATTACGAACGGAGACCTTTTACTTTCATAATCTTACCACGCTTGCGATGTTAAAACTGGGGAAATCATATGCGGCACGCTTCTATATAATACTTTCTACATTGTTCAGGAACGTAGCAATTGCTTCACGGGGCACAGTGGTGGTAAAGTATACAACAGGTAAGTATATATATGTATATATGTATCTATATGTTCGTGTTTTCTTTGCATATTAAATTTATTTGAAAATATTTGCATGTTCTCGTTTTATTTTGGAAATTATCGGATGTAGAGTAAGTTTGTGCATTATAGACGGCAAAGTCTACGATCATGTATTCTCGCCACATGCATCATTACCTTGAACTCTTTGCCTTTTTTGCCTTTTGCTTGACGTTACTCTGTAAGTGAAACAACGGTAGAAACGAAATGTATAGCAGCGAATAAATTTACATATTAATTGGTACATGAATCAACAAAATATGAACAGAAATGAATGGAAACTTAACCGCACTGTATCAATATCTTATCAATTCGTATACGTATCGTTATGGTCGTCACATTTGTTATACCTTTATTCAACATGTAGTTCCAAGCATATTTTGCATTATACACTGTCAGTTTATCATCGTAATTTATTTCAGCTATTAATATTCACTTTAAACACATTTTTCTTTCGACTATGTACGTTCCTGGTTTTTTGGATCAAAGTTCAATATGCATACGTATTTAGATTATGTCAATGTACCAGTAGCTGATCACGTCAGGTATTTTACGATATGTTAGAGGGCATCACGTTAGGTATTGAATATTTATTTAAAAGTCACCGTAATTAAATTCGAATACACATTTCAGGAGAACTATATATACACGTTCAAGAAATATTTATAGATATACGAAAAGATTCGAGTTGAATAAAAAAATAATGATTCCTCGAACTCGTATAATTTTGATGTACGTATAATATAATAGAACGTATGGAATAAAAATTAAATAAATTCTATTAAAAATGAAGCCACTTTTTCAAATGTTTCATAGACCCTCAATAAGCAAACTGCTAGCAGATTGGCGGCAGACGACTGTCCAACGGTGGCATGAATTACATATCTGCCATCAAAAACTGTTACGCCGTTTAGCGAGGATTTTACGCTAGAATAATCTAATTACCATTTCAATTTTTACGACAGAAGACGCGCAAACCGTCGTTAGATGGCGCGACTTTGATAACAGATTTTAATCAACATCTATTGCAAATCTGCCAGCAGACCCGACTGTTTTTCTGCCATGCGATATTTGGCTATTTGGGAGTAATATATTTACTATAATTAATATCCTTGAGATAATTATTGGGGTTGCCGCAGCTCTAAATATTCAAACTTGTATCGATAATTATTTAATGTACATATATTTATGTAATTATTTGAAAATCTCGACAACATATTATGCTGCGAAGCAAAATTGATTTCCGGTTACCGACTCGGTATTTTTCAAGTACATTTTAAAATTTACCGAAGGATTAGAAGATCGAGAGAGGTTAGCCAGAATGACTTCTTTTTTAATCACCTAATATGTAGTAAGTTCATTAATCTGTTGAGACGGAATGGGTATCGAATTCCCACGGTACCAGCGCTCCATGACTATGGTTGTTCATTTGAGATTCCTCCGCCGGTTATCACCATTTATCAATCGGATCGGCATCAACAGTTGAATGTTTTACAGTCACGAAGATGCAGTGGACAAATTACCGAAGATTATTTGGACGATTAAAGTGGTTCAATCCGACGAATAATCGTCGATCGAGTAACGGAAGCAGTAAATTTATTTACGGGCAGGATGTAGAAACGGCAAAAAGAAATGGAAAACCGATCGTTGCCTTAGAGTCTACCATCATTACTCATGGAATGCCTTATCCCTATAATCTTAAAACTGCTATCAAAGTTGAGAATGCTGTTAGATCAAGAGTAAATGATTTGAAATTATAATACATTTATGATGATATTATCAATTTCTTGGACTTATATTTTCCGAATTTGTATTCTTCTTAGGGCGCTATACCAGCGACTATAGCAATTTTAAAAGGACAGGTGCACGTTGGATTGAATCGAGAGCAATTAGAAGCTCTGGCTAAATCGAATTCCAAAGAATCTATTAAATGTTCTCGCAGAGACATATCTCCGATTATCTCTCAAAAGCTCAATGGAGGGACCACCGTTAGTGCTACCATGTTGTTGGCAAATTTATCCGGTATACCTATAATGGCAACAGGAGGAATCGGTGGTGTTCACCGTAATGCAGAATCAACATTTGATATTAGCACAGACTTGTTAGAGCTTGGACGCACTCCTGTGGCTGTTGTGTGCTCAGGAGTTAAATCTATTTTAGACATTGAGAAAACATTGGAATATCTGGTTGGTATGTTCTTGGGCAAATAGAAAACAGCTTTGCGGTGTCAAAAGTTTCATGTAAGCTTATACTTTTTTATAGGAAACTCAAGGAGTTCCGGTGATAAAGATTGGCGAAACAGATTGCTTTCCAGCATTTTACTGTCGGGAGACTCTTCAACAAACTAAAGCCCCTCATAGAATATCTACTTCAAAGGAAGCTGCAGACATTCTGAACGCCCAAATGGAACTGGGTCTTCGAACAGGACTACTGTTTGTCGTTCCTATACCTGAACACCACGCGTTGGATCCAAAGGAAATGGAATCGGCTATAGGCAAAGCTCTAGAAACTGCGAAATGCAAAGGCATAACTGGAAAGAATGTAACTCCGTATTTGTTGGAAGAAGTAAATAAGATTACGCATGGTCAATCGTTGCAAGCCAGTAAGTATAGGCAAGCTTTTGTTGAGTTTGAAGCTTCAAAAAAGTCACTAGGAAACTTGCATTTTCCATAGATATGGCGCTCATAGAAAATAATGCGAGCATAGCAGCGGAAATTGCTGTAAATTTTGCAGAAAAGAATGAACGTTGCTGGAACAGCTCGGCGTTTCATTGTATGCTAAAACCAAAAGAAAATCCAGTAAGTCAAAACTAATGAAACAAAAATACGCAACACTCGTTCTCATCGATTAATGGTGCGATTATCGTAGGTGGTGATCGGTGGAGCTGTAATGGATACCGTTTTGCAGGTGAAGGAATCGGTGATAAGGGTAAGTAAACATTGACACAGAATTATACTAAATAACCAATTTTTCCTTGTATTCATATTTCAGAGGAGTAATAGAACGTTTAACAGTATGTACATACAGTTACGACCACATAGGTTTTATGTACATTTAAGAATATCGAATAACATGAACTCATAGTACAGTATGGGGAAGAGTGGCATGATGTAACAATAGAACACGAGTGCGGCAAAACATGATCAAACGCAACGTATCCGTGTCGGTTCGGTATTGATCGCGAAATTCGTGAAACCAAAGGAACGTGGGAACAAATTATTTCGAAACGGATCTTGGGTTGAGAGAATTAACCCTTAAGTGTACTATCGAAGCCGCCACGGTCCTACACAAATTTTTCATTGTCGTTTAGAATTTTCCAGAAGAAAAGGAAAGTTACCTTCGACTGTATTCCTATATATTTTCACTACTGCTTAAATAGAATTTGATTACGATTTTATAGAAATATCTGATAAAATTGATTTTTATTTATCGATTCAGTAGAAGAATCGCGTTGTCGCGCGTTAAAGGTCCGTTTTGAAAGTCCACTAAAGGGTTGAAGAATGGGAAATTTCGGCAAAGGTAATTTTAGATAAGCGTGTTTCGTTGTGCACGAGGATACGCGTAATCACCGTAACGAACGTAACGAACGCATTCCTATACAAAACACTTTTTCCCATACTTGGCTACGATAGTCCTATAGAATTTAGACTTGTACGAAACAACGTACGATACCTTGTCTAACCATTTACAGATTACAGTAAATCGGGTTGTTCGTGTTGTTTCATTTTGTCTTCTTTAAGCAGGCACTATTCAAAGCTCCCTCTCGTCCATTCTTCTCGGTATTACATACGGTATTACACTTAAATATCAATTAGTTACAAATTTGCTACACATTTGAACGTTTTAAAGCTTTCCTCTCGATTATGGGGATCGTATAGTTGTCCAGGATTCATGGGAGGTACATCCGAGCGAGTGGGAACATAGAGATACAAAGTCTTTCGTTCGCTATACAATTATATGACACGCGAGGATTCGACGAAGCCCAACCGTGTAAACAAATCGTACGGACGAACTCAACGAAAGTCCAGAAGGAATCCATAAGACAATGGAACGCGCGGCTGGTTGTAATGTTCCGTAGCAGGCGAAAGTTAATAGCTTAATGTCTAATCGAAAAGGTGGCGTGTATAGACTATTTCGCTTCTGGGCGGCTTGCGGTAACGGTATGGTAGTTGCCATCTAAAATGATCAGTTCAAAATCAATTTACGCTACCTCTCGTTATACATATACATGTACATATACAACACATATACATACATATATGCGTGCACGGAGTGTCCCAGCCGATTCGAACATCGGAAATGTTCCGCTCTTTTTCAACGATGGAAACTGAATCTCGGTGGAAAACGTCGAAACGAAGGGAAAAATATTCGATTCGAAACTATCTAAAGTAGGTAGGCCTAGGCCTACGATATTGTTCTTTGCGTGCAATGTCCTTGAAACCCGTTGCGAAGGTCGAACGAAGGTCAACGTCTTGTGCAACATCCCCTCTATAAAAAGTCGTCGCTTCGGTTCGGTTTAAAGAGATAGAAACAAAAATAGGTCGCGGCGTCGTAGGTCGTTGGATCGGTCTTGACCTCGACCATCGCGCCACGACGATAAAAATATGTATTCTCGTTGAGAGAGGGAGAGAGAGAGAGAAAGAGAGATGTAGATGACCTTGAGAAGAATCGTTAGCCCATTAGCGATATCGATCCGTTCGAGCGAAATCGCGTTTTCCTCCGAGATTCGTTGTTCCCATCGTCGAGAATAAGCGAGACGTCGATTGGTGCTCGAGTCGGCCGGTTCGCCCTGTACATTACACGAGCACGGGTGTATAATGTCCCTTATATATGTACATTTAGTGGCAGAGGCTGTATGTCTGCGAGGTGTAAGCTTTCATATAATTAGTTTAGCTTAGTACATTTAACGATAATTCGATGGCCTGATTAAGAAAGAACCCTTGACTACTCGGACCTACTCGGGGAACTAAACTGCTCGGCACTATTCGAAAATTATACGGCGGCGTTGAACGGAAATCAACAGAAAGCAACGAAAATCAAAGGAAATTAATGAGGAACGGAACAAAAGAGGACTCGACGTTAGAAGGATGACATCTGACCGGTAATCGAGCGCGTCTCAATGTACGATGTGCTAATGATACCCTGTTGTCCAGACTGATATTACTGTTAATCAAACTTGTTTGTCCGACTCTCGCTAGGCGCGTTACTCGCTAGTGCGATAGGACCAAACGCAAAGAGCTTTTCGGTTTTTGACGGCTTTTTTCTTAAGCAGACGATCGACGACTTAACTTGTACTCTCTACCATACACCGCTATATACAGTCTACTAATACAGTGTGTCCATTATCATTGCGTTGGTAAAACGTATAATCCTATAGACTCGATTAATCCTAGCTAGGAAGCCAATTACTTTGAGTATCGTATCTCGTACTCGTACGACTTACAGCTTTACAGCACTGATCAATACAGACTACTCGCGCTGCGCGTATCCGTTTATATAAAAAGAACTATTTCAGAATTTTTCTTACCCCCCTCTCTCCTTCTAGATTTATCATATTATTATATATTTTTTTTCTGACGTCTGAAACCGTCGGACCGCCGTATGCTGTTTCCCGTTCCCGTTCCGGTTCCTGTTCCTATTCCCTGGTGCGCGTCGCGATCGGACTGCGGATGTTTATGCGGATTTTTCGATTGTAACTTTAAAACAAACTGAACTTTTCACGGAACAGAGCGATCGATTCCTTTGAGCACCGCTACCTACTTATTATCAGGTTTTTCGCTAGTTTGGAAGCATAATAACATACCGACGGATTCTCGAGAGAAAAGCGTAGACGACGTCCGATCCTCTTTTCGACGGAAAAGAAAACGTATTCCCGAACAGAAAATCATTTTGGCAGTAGTACACCGGCACAGTCCGCCGTAACTATCGTTCATCGGTGATCGTTGTCACGCGTCCTCAGCTATCCGGTTCGTTCGAAAATTCGAAGGATGATCGCGGCGAAGCGACGCGTTGTCGTCGCTCGTCGCAGTGGCCGCGTACGAGACGCACGAGAAACGCGAACCGTGAAACGCGGCACGCGACACACAGCCCAGGACGGTCAGGTGAAACGCTCGCGTGACGATCGACGATTAACCTTTTGATATATCTGCCCGATATCGTTCGCGAAAGTTTCATCGTGAGCAACACGCTTGTATAAATAACAGCCTCGAGTTTGTCGCTGTGCGAGCGAAAACGCTTGCCGGAAAGTGGAACGCCGCGGAGCTGCTTTTCCTTTTCGCGTTTTCAATCCCATTTACCCATTTACGGTTCGATGCCGATGTCTCGCCGCTGTTCCCTCTATTAACGTTTGCGGATGGTCTTTTTCTTTTTCTTTTTTTTTATTTATCTTATTTGTTCGAGAAGCGATTAGACCCCGCGGTTCTGTACTTTTATTTCTAGACTCTATACTCCGGACGCCGCTTGCTCCGCCTTTACCGGCGATGGACGTGATGCGATGGTTCGATCTCGTAGCTCGGAAATGTAGAAAGAAACGCATGTTTGCTCGAAAAATATGTGGTCGCTTCGTACAATAAAAAAAGAAGTTACGAGTATGTATGTATTTCGTTGCTGCTACGGTTGCAACGAGACGGTTCGCCAACTGGTTTTTCTTTTTTATTGTTGGATCACCCTGTACGATGGATCGGATATTACAGCAAAGATCTGACCGGTATCCTTGCTTTGATCAAACTCTACTTGAACGGTGTCGGACTCTGTGTACGGATTATCTGATCGGCAACGATAGTTACATTGTACTGTGACATACTACTCGCGTGACTCGCATAAAAATCAGTATACAACGGCTCTGAGCCCGAAACCACCCCGACTCGTCCCGTCTCGTCTCGTCTCTCCTCGCCACGATGGAGATCGAAGAGGGATGGGGATGAAAGCGAGACAGAGTTTCGTCGGCGCGTGTGCCCGCGTGTAGGTTACTTACGGCTAGAAACGAATCTACAAAAGTAATCGACTTCGAGCCGGCTCGCGCGCGAGACGAGGAGAAACGACGAAGAGACGCGTAAGAAATACATACACGCGTAGAAGTAGAAAGAGAATGCGAGTCTCTGGTTTCTCGTTTCGTTCGAGTTTCGTTCGGTTCGTGAAACAGTTCCCTTCGCTCTAAAACTAGAGAACTCCAAACCACTTTTTCCGCACCGTGAGTTTCACAATGTTGCGTTTTCTATCGTTGGTCGACGACGTCTTGATTACCGAAATGGCTCGTTGTTCGTCACTCCCGTCACTCTCGCCACTCCCGTCACTGACTAGCGTTGGTAATCGGCTCGGCTCGGCTCGGCCCGGGTCGCGTCGCGCAGATCTTGCACTCGCTGCGAACCGCGTTGTCGCAGGAAAAGTGTACTGTGTGGATGTGGTAAATTGTACGGTCAACTTTATACCTGAAAATATTCGGCACAGTTTGAATAACGTCCACGCACGCTCGTCGACGGAGTTTTAAAAATCAGCGAACAGGGAGAGAGAAGTTATTTGCGCTAGCGGCGTGCTCGCGGCTCTCGCGAACCAGGGGTGGTTCTTTCTCCGACGATTTTTCGGAGAACGAGCGAAAAGAATGCAACCTCGAATCGGCGGAAATTTCGATACACTTTTCCTGCAACACGCGCGACGTTCGCCAACGTTCGTTCGTTACGGGCTGCTCGAAGGGGTTCGGGAACGATCTCTGAAAAAGCTTAGAAACCACCCCTCGTCCTGTCGCGGTTTCGTCCTGGTCTCGTGAAAGAACGCTCGATAGGTATTCTCTACGTTTTGATTTGGTCTTTCTCGCGACTCGAGACTTGTGCGCGGTAACCCGCGCGTGACGCGCCGGTTTACGCGCGCTTGGTCTTTCTTGTTTTACGATAGTCTAACGTCTAACTTGTTCGGCGGCTGCAGTCTTCCTTTTCATTAGTTTTTGCGTTCGAGTCCTGGGACAAGTGGTTCTAGCTATTTCTATCGATTCTATCCTCTCGCGCGCGATATAAATACCTAATAGAAATCCTGTCTCTGCTATCCTCGGAACGAGATTATCTACGGTTCTAGTCGGCCGACGCTAACGAAACGTCCAAGCGTCAATCAAAATCGTCGCTCTAAAAATACAGCCGAAACGAAGCTATCTAATCGAGTTTACCGAGAATTTCACGCTCGGTGTCGTTGAACCGACGCCTCCCGGATAGAGATGGTCGGAACCGGCTCTATGGAAATCAATTATTTCTATTCCGACGAGCACCGAATTTCGATCGTTTTACCAAAATTTGACGGTACGAATGTGCGGCCCGGAGAGATAAACGCGTCGCGCCGGTCGCTTTTGGCAGAAATTTGAGAAATTTGCTAAACGGTGCTCTACTCGATTTTCCGTGGTTCCTTCGAAATGTCGAGTGTCGAAACAATTCGGACCAGGGCCGTTTGCTACGAAGGTATCCCGAAGATCGAGCATGCTACCAACCAAAAGAAGACACGAGAGTCACGATTAACCTGTTACCGGAGATACACGACGTTAAAAAATGTTGTAGATCAGTAGAAAGTTGTCTCGGAACGTTTTCTAGTGGGACAGCTGTTCGGTATCGGGTTCGCGGGTTCGTTCGTTCTGAATGTCGAGTTTCTAATTTACGAATCGGCCGATTAACGGTTTACGGATTAGTCGTTCCCTGTGTCGGGTTTTAGGAACATCGACGACGCGCTGCCTTTCGACGATCGAGCACCACGAGTACTCTGTATCCGGCCCGAGGAAATCTACGGACCGGCGTGGCCCGACGATTTCCGAGGCGGTCCTCCGTTCAATCTGCCCTTCCTAAGTGAAATCCGCGAGCGTGTGCACGGCGAATCGATCGTTGCGCCTATAGGAAAACGATAGACCGCGATCCTGTATAGCGTTTACGAGGAATCTCGGGGAACCAAGAGAATTACGAAATTACGAAATCTCCCGTTTTCAAGGAGCCGCTTTGCTCGCTCGGATCGTGTCGCGAGGAGACGACTGGAAAAATAGGTTTCGAACTTCCTGGATTTTTTCCCGAGGTTCTTCGTTGACGGTATCAACGGTATTTAGTGGTAGGAGAGTAGGGTGTTAGGGGACGAGGTTTGAATAGAAAAATATGAACGACGCGTCGTCTTCGGTAGCCTGGCCGGAGGGCTTCTGATCTCGAGTGCGCTCGGTGCTCGGTGATTGCATTTGGAGGGAAAGCTACGCGTAGCTGTGCGCGCGATTCGAGCGTTGGTCGAGTGTTTTTCTCTGCTCGAGGATCCTTTCGCGTTGCGTCGCGCGTTGCGTCGCGCGTCGCGTCGGCTTCGTTCGAGAAGGGGGAAGGGAAAAAAAAACGTGAAAGGCGTTGGAACGCGCGCGTTAATTGCTCGTCGCGTCGATCGAAGCCGTCGAGACTCTCCGAAGACGAGTCTTTGCTCTTGTTTCTTTTCTTCCCTTTGTTTTCGCGCGTCGATTGTAACCGGGGTTTTCGCAGAGTCGCTCGAATCGTGCGCGCGTATAGGTCGAGAGGTCGAGAGGCCAAGAAAGAAGTTGCCGCGACTCGCTACTCGAACGGCCAAAGAAACAGGGAGAAACGAAGAGAGCAATCGAACACGAACCCCTCTCCGGATTCGATGGGGAATCAGTGTATGCACCTGCGAAACCGGAACACGATCGCGTATATAGGAAAAATCAATAGCTCAAACGTGTCCTCTAGTTCGTTTTCGGCTAGTCTACCGTTTCTACGAGCGCGTGTATTGTCTTCTTAGGAATGATGCGCTTCCGATCGTCTCGATTGCGAAAATGTCGTCTGTTCGTCCGTTAGTCTATGCGTATGACAGTGGTGGAACTACAAATTTTCTGCCCCCCCCCCCCCTCGGTATTTTTATAGAGATTTTATAGATCGAGATTTTTTTATGCTTTTTAGGAAGGAGAACTGTAAAAATTCAATAAACGCAAAAAGTATGTTTTTTCTTCTGTCAGTGTACTTTTAATTTAATTTAAATTAGCGATAATTTCAGTAAAATTACAACGTAATAGTTGCAAAAAGGAATCCCCCGCGTTACGGGTTCTTGCGGTATTGCAGTTCCGCCACTGGCGTATGGGTACGCGTGTGCGAGTGTTTAAGTGTATGTACGTATATCTTTAGTTTCTCTCTGTACACTACGATCTAATTATTGTATTCTCGTCCGCTCGGACTTTATCAGTTTATCCGATTATGAAACGACCGGTTGCCGGATTCTCGCTACCTTTATCTACCTGTCGTCCGTGGGTTTGGTCCTTCGTCTCGGAAAGCTTGCCGACGGTATACAGTATACTGTATACGGGGCGTTTCGGTTACCGGCAGTCGACGTTCTCCCTTCGAACAATTCGATCCAGATCGGCAGAGAACTCCGTGACTTATCTACGGTCCGGTAGGCGTAGCTTGGTTGCTCCCGCTCTCGTCGGAGCTGGGAGAGAGTGACTCACGATGGAATCCGTTGTAATCCCGAAGGAGCCAAAGACCGGTAGGACGAGTACGTCGACTGCGGACAACGCGAACACCCCGTGTACGAAACGTTTCGCGAAACTGGGCCAGACCGTGTCTCCGAAATTGGTCGACGTTCGAATTCCTCGCTTGTCGCGAGGACAACCCCGAGAAGGCCGGAAGCAACCGTCGCGTCGCGCCGAAAGCCTCCGTCCGAACGTTCTCTCGCATTGGGAGGAAGGATTGTTGCGAAAAATGTATGTGTGCGAATGCCGTTTTTCAAATTTCAATTTGGACAGAAATTTGTCGGCGAAAACGCGTGCCTTTTCGGAGTTCGCCGGGTTTCGAAGTCACCTTGCGTCGAGAGTACGATTTTCGGGACAGAGTAGGGACTGTTGTACGAGTTCGCTAGACCTTATCCGGGAATCGGGAGTCAGGCGGCGTTATCCCTGGCCCGGGTGGAGCGGTTTCAAGGTGGCACGGGTTGACCCAGTTCCGGTCCAGCTTGCAAAGGAATCCGAGGAGCGGCTCGCGTCGTTTTTCGTGGCAGGGAGTTGGTAGGGGGTTCTGTTCACGCTTAGGTCTCGTGATAAGCCATAAACCATAAGCGAAATATGGTGTGGGGCGTAGGGCGTAGGGCGGTGGGCGTAGGGCGTAGGGCGTAGGGCGTGGGGCAGCGCACGCGAGCGAGCTTACTTATACACGGTGATCTCAGCGGACCGGTTGCTCCTGTAGAGGAGACGGTTCGAGGTGTTTCGCAACCACTTCCATAGTCAGGTGCGCCTGCCCTGACCGGCCGTCGTTATCCCCATGACGGGGCTGCCGCCGTTCGACAGCAGCAGCCTCCTGTTGAACTCCCGCATCTCGTAGTTGTTGTTACCGTTGCTCTTCTCCCGAGCGTTGCAGTTGTGGCTCGCCGACGTCAGCGTCGTCTCCTCGACGATCAGCCCGGAATGACTGTTCGTGTCGCTGTCCGCACCCCCGTCCTGCAGGGTATTCGACAGCAGGAGATGCCGACCCGCGCTACAGTCCTCCGTTTGCAGTAGGAACGACGCGTTCCCTGAAACCAGCCGGAATACGTAGAAAAGTATCGGCGCTTCGCAATCTATCGGCTACGAATTATCAATTATGCATTGTTTATTATCGATTCGTGTCGAACAACGGTCCGTTCGTGACGGACGCTTACGTCTTCGACCAACGTCCCGATTAATTACGCGATTACGTCCAATGGCTTTTTCATACAGCACTTTTTATCGTTCGATAGATTCGATAGATGTCAGCCGAAGACAACGATCGGAAATACGCGCGAAAGATTTCAGCGTCGCGCTAGGTATTAGGCGACGACGCCCACCTTCGAGTCGGATTAGATAGTTTTGAGAGAGGGATTCGAGTGCCTTCTCCACAATCACCGCGGGATTCTCGGACTTTGCTTTCTATGCAAACACTTCGGCAAATGGACGACGGATCTATGTAGTTCCCCTTGTTTCTCGTTCGGCCACGACGCTCGAGATCAACCTTGTTGCTCCGACGCTTCTTTTCAAGTACGATCGCCGATAATATCGTTCGACAAATTTCAGTTTTATTTTTCGTTTTTGAACGGATAATGTTTTCAGAAAAACGTCGTACTTTCGATTGTAACGATTACGTCTCTGCTTCGAACGGTTCCGTGACTACTGCCAATTAACATTAAACCCGCCGAGCATCAAAAATGGGTACTATGTGTTGCCATATAAAAATGATACAATTGAATTTATTTCGATTTCGTGCGATTTTTATTATAATGTGTGCTTAAATACAGAATCGTGTATAATCATTTCCAATGGAAGCATCTTTATAAATGCAACAATTGGAAAATACAAAATGTGAAAACGATCATCTGACCGGTAATGGTAGATTACATTTAAACGCGTCGAAGGAACGTGCGAAGCGAGATGGGCGCCGTAAACTCGCCAATTTCAGATATCTCTCGATTTATTTTGGGAAATAAGGATCCGAGACTGAAATCTGCCTTCACCGCGAGGCAAAACGAGCCTAACTCGTGCCGTTTTCGACGCTGGAGAATCTTTAGGGAGTCGCCTATTGGTTATCGGAATGCGATGTTTGCTGGTCAGTGGAATTATGCACGCGGTCGTTGCGAGCGATGGAACGACGATCGATCAAAGCTCGAGAGGGACAAACGGAAACGGGGAAGGGGTGCGCGCCTAAACGGAAATCTCGTGGCGTTTCGCGATCTCGATCCGCAAATCGGTGCTCGGTATTTTAACGAAAACCCGTGCTCGGTAAGCACGGTTCCAATTAGCGTCGAAGAACTGGGACGTTGCGTGCTCGCGGATAATAAGTATTTAGCACTCGGGCACAACTCGGCTCGACTCGACTCGGCTCGGCTCGCGTTGCGGCCACGTTGGGGCCACGGTCTGGCCCCGCTCGTCGTCACGCGTCGACCGGCAAACCATAATTACAGGAACGATAGCGGAATTCTAAGTTGAACAGAGGTTACGAGCCATCCGCGCAACTACAAAGGTTATATTTTCGATCAGATAAACGAGGCTAGATACTCTCCGGTAAATATCTTACTCGTATTCGTAATAAGTACGCGACACGCAACGCGCCGAAAGTTAGATCGCGCGGTGCTCTTTATCGCCGAGAGAGCATACATTTCTTTTTATTAATGCAATTTAAATCTCAAAGAAGAGATTATTCTGCAGGAGGGCATACATTATATCGTTGGAATCCGAATCAACACCGACGACAGTGTGCACATAAAATTTGCAATCTATTCGATATTCCGAGTCGTATATTCTCCGATTTCGACCGGTCAACGTCGAAAGTTTCAAAGATAGAGGAAAAATATTTGACGTTTATCCGGAAGATGGTCGAATTCGAGCATCGACGCATCTACCATCAGTGAATCAACGACGCTGTTAGCTACTCGATATCGTTTGTCGTTATTCTCCGGATGGCTCGTAATTCTAATCGAATGGCTAATAACGTCGGTGGCGTCTAGTCGCGTGTCGACACGTTCGATCGGACAGCAAGCTCCTTCGTGCGTTTACGCGGGTGGCGGAAAATTTTCACGAATCTCGAATTCCGCTTTCTCGTTTCTCACGGAATCGAAGATTTCGAGCCGAGACGGTGCCAGCGGAAACGTTCCTAACGAGGTGCCGACAGAGTCACGAGATAGAACGAGGCGATCGTTCATTTTTACGAGCTGCCGGGCTCCTCCTCGCTTCTCGCTCGCAGATAAAAACCGTAACAATCCCGACCCGCCGGGAACTCGGCGAGTAATTAGCAGTTTTCGGGAACGAGGACGTGGCAACGGGGTCGATAACGCGAAGCTCTCCGACATGGAGAACCAACCGATGCATCGCACTATGGGGTATTTGGCCGATCTAGCTGGCCAAAAGTCGATTTTGCAAACTCATCCCAGGTAAAAATGAGTTGTTACCTGGAAAAGTTGAATAGTGAGGGGTTAATAAACCGTCGGTTTTTTCCCGATTTGGCATTTCCGTACGGAGGTATGGTCACTCGAAGTTTAGTCTTTTAGTACTGTGTTTGTGTCCTTTGCCGTGTCTCCCGCATTAGCAACGTTTGAAGTGTAATATTTTTTCTCACGAAAGCTGTTGTAAGAAAACCAATGATGGATAGTGTTGAAGCAGGTAAGTGTGTGTATTTCATACAATTTTAATCAGATACGAGTTTATTTAAATAAAATAACAGTAACTGAAAAAAAGCCAATTTGAAGGCAGTTTTAATGTCAATGTACATACAATCGGAAGGAATTAGTTGTACTTCCCGGTCCGTCCCAGTAATTTTTTTGGAACCACTGTAAAATGGAAGGTTTCAGCTTTATTTCAGTGCAAAAAGAACTTGCGGAAATTTGCGGATTCATAAGTTATCGTTAAAATAAGATTTTGAAGACGTGAATGATATTTTTTAAAGTGATGATTTACCTGACTTAAAAGCTTTATTTATTATTGTAGGGCCATCTAATATTAAAATATTTACACGGAGGCAAATATGGCACATTATGCAGCATCTACGAAATGGAAATATGAAGGAAAAGTTGATGTACGCTGAGAACTACTTGTGTAGTCAGGAGGAGTACACTAATGAAGAAAAAGAAGAAATCCGAAGAAAATTTTCACGTGTGAAGTCACAAATAATGCATAGATGGATAGCAGTATCGAGAAAAGAAAAGATCTTTTTAAAACAAAATCGCACATGGCTTGACGGAACGTTTGAACTGCCACGTATTGTAATGAGACCGGGTCGGCTATCGAAGCAGTCCTTCGATGACTTAAGCGAAAGAAGAAAAACGGAAAATTTACGAAGTCAAGAAGATACGGAATGTCAAATTTTTGCCACAAAAATGAAATTGCGAGCTGAGGGGATGCGAGATGCTAAGTTGTATTATATTAATATTAGTTTATATTATATTTTGTATATATCATATATTATATTATATGGTAAAATTGGTAATATTGTTGAATTAGTAAAAAAAATATTTTCAATGCTGTATCAACAATTTTTATTTATTTATAATTATTTTTTTTAAGAAAAAATACTATAATTAAGTTAGTAGGTACATTTTAAACGCGTTAAGCGATAAAAATAATTTTGTCCAGCTACATCGGTCAAATACCCCATAGTGCATCGTAGCGATTTCCGAAAATTCGATTCGATTCGACGGCCGTTTGTTCTCTATTGGCATAGCAATAGAGAAGAGCGTTACCGATGGCATTAACACTATACCTACCAAGCACTGAAAACGATTAAAATGTTTTAGCTTATAAAAATGACAAGGCTCTATTCATTTAGATTATGTGCAATTTTTATTTCAATATACGCTTGCAGAAAAAAATTTATCAAATTAATTTCCATATAATTAACTTTATAATTTCAATAATTGTAAAATAAAAAATATAAAACCGGTCGTTTGACCGACAGTGGATGATTCTGTGTTAATCATCCATCTTCTGTACTCGTCTCTGATTCGTCTACGCATTTATGTATACGTAGAAGTAGACAGCGGATCTTTATGCAAAATAAATATTTTCAACCTGAATTGTAACAAACTGGAGTAAAATAGAAATTGATTTTCTTTCAATATGTTTAATAGCTTGAAAATAATATATCAGCGATATTAAATTCTTCTACTGTTTTTGCAGTTTTAAATTACATCTACTCGTTCCTGTTATAAATGCATAAAATCCGCTGTTACTATATGTATCCAGTGACTTTAGATCAGAACAACTTTTTTATAAATGGATTAGTTTAGTAAACGACGTCTAACAAACATGTTGAAAAAATGCATGTGGTCGGAATTGTAGAAAGAAAATAGTAAAAGTGATTACTACAACTTGTTTATCTGGGCGAATAACGAAAATTTTTAAAATGTGTTTTATAGACTTGTATAAGTTATATGCATGCTACAAATTTCATCGAAATTGGTTAATTGGTTCACGAGTTATAAACGATCGAATGTGGTAAAAATTGCAATTTTTCACGATAGTCTGCCTATAACTGCCATTCTTACCACATCTGTTCGTATACAATAACTCCTACACCAATTAACCAATTTCAATGATATTTGCAGCACGCATATAACTTACATGAGTCTACAAAACAAATTTCAAAAAATTTCATCATTCGCCCAGATGAAAAAATTGTAATAATCACTTTTACCATTTTTTTTTCACAATTCCGACCAGATGCATTTTGATATCGCGTCGCGCATCGTCGTCGGGATCGATCACGAGCCGTAAATTGAGACTGATCCAATAATATAGTTCGCGGTTCTACATTCTGCGAAAAATAAATTGGACGAACAGACGACCGTGGAATCGTGCGGACGTTCGGGCACAAAAGGTGGCTGCTCGTTTACGCGTTCTTTTCAGATTCAACGGAACGCGAATAGTGAAACGCGAAACTCGAAAGAGGGAAGAGACGAAAGGAATACGGTGTAGGCGAACTATTCGCGAACTTTGTTTCCATGTCCGGAGACCTCGTGGAAAGGGCGACACGGAAAATAGCTTTTTGTCGCGCGGAGACGAGACGCGACGGGACGAGACGGGAACGAGAGGAGACAGAGCTGCCCGGTAATCAGGAGATTTCTGGCGTGCACGCGCCTTCGTCGCGGATAGACGTCGTTCGATAAACGTTGATTAAGGTCGACCTCGACTGGCATTCTTTCTTAGCCCTTTCTGTCGCAGTTTACCGGCTTCGCAGTCGATAACGCTCGCACAATCAAGGCGAAGAGATCGGATCAACGAGCAAAGTTAAAAGGGAAATAACGTAAACGCGGAAAAACCAATTACCACGCGTCGTACGTTTTATCGTTTTACGGCTTCCGCTTGATTTCACGACTCGTATTTCAACAACGTTGAACAGGATCTCGTACCGAGGATAATTACACCAGGGATCTACGAGCATACGTCCATTTCTTTTATTTTTCATCGATATCGAACAAATACAAAAGAGAACGAGCGAAAAGAATGTTCGAGCTTGCGAACTGCCGCATCGAAAACTGTGTCGACGAGCAAACGTTGTCGAGGATCACATCCGCGGGGCGGCGCCGCATTTGGATGAAACGCGCTCCACAAAATTTCCGAAGCTCCACAGTTTCGAATTGGTTGTTCGGGAAAACCCGTGCGAGTCGTCCGCGACACCTAGATCGGCCAAGGATAAAGTCAATTGCACAGCGGCGAACGCGTGCATGCTGATTGCGGCTGAAGAATTTCGATCACGCCGATCGTCGTTCCGTCACGCGATCCCGCGGAGAAAAATATGTTTATCGGCTGGAGGGACGGGAAGCTCGTTTGCTCTACTTCCGAAGTAATCTCGCGAATTCTAATTGGCCCGGGTGGGTTGTCCTGGGGATAAATCGAGTACAAACGCGACAAACTCGAAAGCTTCGAATTTCCATCGAATATCGGTAGACAGCGGATGTTTATGCAAAATAAAAATTTAATAATAAATGAAAATAAATGAAAATTTATTTTCTTTCTCAATATGTTTGATACGTTGAAAATAATGTAACAGTATATTTAATGTTTTTACTATTTTCAATTACGCCTACTCATTTTTGTCATAAATGTGTCGTGCCCATTTTTTCGAAAACGCTACGAGTAATTCGAACGATCGATATGCATAAGCGCGAACGAGCGCGGAAATGTAAAATTAAGAATAAGAAGAGAGCGTGGACCTACCGGAAGGAGTAAGAGCGTTGGGCAGGGTGGTCCGTCGAACGACGCTCCCGTTGTTGATCGCTTCTGGCGTGACCTGCGACGAGGACGATTGAGCGAGGGTTGTGGCGGACGGGGGTGGCTCCCGAAGCAGTCGTATCTTCTGTATCATCTCCCTGATCTCGTAGCGCAGGATCCCGAGGAAGCAGAGCTTCGCAAACGCGATCACGCAGAACCCGAGGACGAAGAGCAGGTCCGCGGTTTTCCGGAGCCATCTGATCAGGGATTCGTCGCAGCCCCTGGCGTACGGCTGCTGGCAGGTGTCGGTCGCGTTCCCGCTGGGCCCGCAGCAGGTCTGGGGCCAGGGCCGCGAGTTTCCGGCGCCGCCAAAGTCCCTGGGACCGATCACCCCGCAGCACGCGAACTCCTTCTGCAAACGGTCCCACTGCTCGCTGAACCGCAGATCCCTGCCGTATTCGGTCTGCGCCGCAAATACATCGCTATAAATATCGTTGGCGAGAGAGCACAGTGTCGAGGAACTGGGAAGAGTGTTCACTTTGGAACATTATTGATTTAAGGAAACGCCGTGCCACACCGCGACCACGCGCGTATCCTTCTCCTTTCTACTTTCAGTCTTTTACCTTCTACCCTAGCGCCTTGTCGCCCGTTCGCCTCTTTCCTCCGAATCCATCTCCGAGCAGCGGGACGATACTTTTACTTTGTGTCGGTCGGCCGCGCGCACGAAAGATCGTCGCTTGGCTTCACCCTTTTAACACTAAACCTACCACGGTCAAATGACCGGTTCCACATTTTTTATTTCACGATTATTGAGATTACAAGGATGCTTTCGTGATAAATGAATATATAAATAAATATTATCGTTATAGTAATCATACTATTATAGTAACGATAGAGTAATAACAGATAAAAATAAACTACAAATATTATAGTTACATAAATCTATTCAGTAGCAGCAGATATTGTAATATGGACCGCACGAAGTTCAAATAAATGTAATCTTGTTATTTTTACAAGGCAAAATCTATCGGCTACTTGTAAAGCTCGGCAGGTTTAGCGTTGAACTAACCCAGCCTTTGGCCGGACCGTCGAATTCGGCAAATAAAAAGATTCGGACTGCACGCTAAGGATGTCTCTCTGATCGTCCAGCCAAAAGAGGACAATGCAGTCGCATAGCCGAGCATTCGAACCGTTGCGCGGTATACGTAGAACGGGACTTCGTTTACCTCCTGCAGCTCATTGTCAACCAAATACAAGCGAAACGATCGGTTCCAGCGCTCGAACTTTTCAAGTTTTCTCCGAATTGTTAATTACTACCTGGCCCTTCGACTTTACGATACGATATCTTCGACCTGGGATGATAAAACGAAAAAATGAGTCGTAAAATCTTCTAATTATGCTTGTTGCTACCTGCCGTATATTGACTGCAAGCCGATCTACTAACAATGCCAGAAAAACATTGCGGTAAAACCATGGTTAACCGTTGCCCATAAAGTCCCATTGCTAGAGGGTCCTTGCCATAACAAACCCGATGAATTATGGGAGGCGTTAACAAAGATTCGACGGGATCGACCACAACCGCGGAGAAACGAACTACCCACGACCCTACCGGTCCTACATTCGGGTCGATTATCCGGAGGGTGGGAGGCTCCGGGAGCACGCACATTTTCCGTCGATTATGCGATCGACCCAGATAAGAATGAGGCTAAGAATAATGACTGCGGATACGGGAAGAGGAACGAGGTGAAACGGGCCAGAGGTTGCCATTGTAATCTCCCTGACACTGATTTCTATGCCTCGCCTCGTCTCACCCCGTCGCGACGCGACGCGACGCGATCCGCTATCCGCGATCAAGGGTTGCGGGGGAGCCTGTCTATCCCTTGAACGACCGTCATCCTTCATATTCGAACAAAGAACTTTCGAAATGGCCAATAGCTCCGGATATTACCTCGAAAACCTGTCACAAGAATAATATCCCCTGTTCGAAGGGGAATTATTATTCGCACGCTCCGCCGTGCCGTGCTGTGCCGCGCCAGAATAAAATGTAGTTCATTGTTATCGCTCGGGGTTATCGAATCACCCGAGATTCCGGACGCGTCGATCGACTCGCGCAGCAGCCAAGAAATCACGCGATCGATGGTTCGATCGTTCGAGAAGCGTATGTATCAACGACGGTGTTCGATCGCGACTCGAATCGCCGGAAGACGAGCTCGCTCCTATGCAACGGTGCTGTGCAAGACGAAGCGGTTCGTTTCGGCCCAGTGCGTCGTTAAATGCGGAATAAGTGGCTCGTTTTGGCAATCGACGAAACGGCAATGATGCGACGAAGCGCGATTCTGACTGCGACCACGACCGCGACCACGATCGCACCGCAAATCTTCTGCCGAAATGCTCGTGCATCGACTCGACGCGATCCGAGCCAAGTCCGATCGAGCGCGTCGCTCCTCCGACACCGTTGTCGATTTATACCCGATTCCGTTCGGTCTCTTTTCTTTCTCCTCCAAATAGGAAAACGAACGATGCGATGCGAGACGCTGATAAAAAGAAACACGATCGTGGAGGCGAGTTTGCACGCGCTGGGAGCATCGTCGAGGCTTGGATACATTATACCCGAGCGTCTACGGTAGCTTGGAATTATTTACGAGGCTGCTCAATCAAAGTTCCGCGTCGGCTTCCAAGTCTCCGCCTCGGCTCGCCTCGCTCCTTCGATCTTTGTTGGAACTCGAGGCGAAAGGAGGCTCGAGATCGCTTTCAAGATGCGCTCGAGCCGCATCCAAACAAACAATTTCGAATCGATCGCTGATCCTCGACACGAGTTTCGTCGGCGTAGCGTTCTGCCGCGCGTCGATAGGCTTCCGCGTTCAAAGTCAAATACGAATGCAATCACATCTGGCGAAATGATTTCCGATCGAGCGAAGCGGTACGATGCACGCCGTACGCGCGAGAACTTGATCCCGCGGCTAGTGGTAACGCGCGGTTCTAGTCGGACGGGACGGCAACGTGTCGCGAGTTTCCACGTCTCCTCGGACGATGAAATTCCAAGGCAGAAAAAAGTCACCGTTCACGTAACGATCCGATAAATAGGGACCAGGGCAAAGCAGAGCAGAGCAGGGTCGAGTCGAATCGTGGAAACGAGAAGAGAGAAGAGAAATCAGTTTCCGTTGGAGTTGGAGCTAGGAAGAATCGTGGAGGCGTGGTCGGTCTTATCGCGGAGTAACATTCAATGGAGTATCGACCAGCAAAAAGGGCAGGTTCGTGTCGCGATTCCGGGGGGAACCGTGGACCGCGTCCAACTTCTATTAGCTTGTATTAGTACGTGTCCGATCGGGTTCGCCGAAGAGACGCTGCCGTATCGTAAACGGGACAGTGTTCTCGAGCTTCTCGCTGTTCGACAACTTTTCACCGCGCGCTCCACCGGTTCGCGAACTCCGTGAAAAAGGGACACCTCGTTTTTACGCGTTGTTTTAGCTTCTTTCTTGCCGCGGTCGCGCCCAGTCTCCCGAGGAAATTTCGTTTCCCGACACGCTCGTTCCGGAGACGAAAAACTTCTAGAAAAATATCTACCGAGTTGCCCGCAGCTGATTATCTTCGGAGGAGAGTGCCGATCGAAACCAACTTAATTGACTGATTTTCGTAAGAACATATCTCCTAGATAGAGATTTCTAGCGAAAGCAATCTCTTTACGTTGGGTCGGCTCGCGAAGTAAAGCGGATTCTCGAGTCGTCCTCCGGGGAACGGACATTTCTCGATCGGTTTCGAGGAATTTTGCGGTTCGCGCGGTGCCTCGTAAGAACGCGAAAATTGGTTCCGTCGCGGACACGGATCCGCCCTGCCGCACCGCGCCGCAACGATCCTCCGAGTCGTCGATCGAGCGGATAAGCGTTTGAATAGGTCTCGATCCCCGCAATTTTCAATCTCATAATAATTTGAACGGCCTCGCCGGGCTCTGGTTGGCTGACCGACCGACGCGAACAGCTATAGTTTGCACGACACCGTATGAATAATATTCGTGCCGTAGTCGGTATAGTCGTACCGGCTATTTATAAACGAGAATGCAGATATTTACGTATTTCCTGCCAAGTTCGCGACGCGTAACTTTTCCCGTTGTTACACCGCTTGGCATTTAAACTCGCGCGAAGTCTGCGACGACTCGGCGGATGGCTGATTCGCGTTTCGATCGACCGTTCCGTTGACCGTTTCGTTGATCGTCCGTCCGATCACGGCCGAATCTCGCACATGGATCGCGATCGAAAATTATCAGAAGCAGTCGATCGATACCTGACGGGAAGTTATCAATTTTTAATAACAAATTTAATGACAAATTCTGTTTATTTTTCGTTTGCACGCCGGCAGGTCGAAACCATCCAGTTTCTTCCAAATTTTCGGTTGATTAAAAGAAGAACACTCGCACTGCGAGTTTTCCTATTCTCCCCTATTCACTATTTTACGGCATTCTCTGGTATTCTACTCTAATATCTTTGCTACGCACGACCCACACCAATCTATTTCCCCTCGCGAGAAGAATCGCCTTTTTACCACGGTTAAAGAAACTAAATCTTCCGTATCTCCGTCGGTCGGAACCCCTAAGCAAATTTCCAGCCGGGTTACATATTGATGCGTATCGCGGCGGGGGAGCGTATCATTCCCACAAAATTACGACCGGGAAAGCGGCCGTACGAAATCTGTTTAAGGTGCGTTCGCGATTGATCGGAGCCACGGACGTCTTCGAAATACAGAAACTGTCCGATCCACGCCTCGCTTCATCCGAAATCGCCGCCTTCTACTTCCTGCTGCTCCTTTCTGCTTCTTTCCGCTTGTTTCCGCTCCGATCGGCTCCCTTCTTCCGCTTTGTCTCTTCGATTCCCAAGAGAGCTACCTCCGCAAGCCCCAGCCTAAAGTCGCCCCATTCGACGACACACGATCCCCACGTTTTTTGCAACGCGAACCATGTTCGTTGCCTCGAGGTTTCGAGCACGTTGGTCGATCGTTCGTTACCGCGTGAATCGCGCGATCAAAGTTTAACCAGTCCCGACAGACAATTTTTAAGACGATCGCGAACCGAAGAATGCAAAGACGAGTGTTAACCAGCTGATCTGAATTCGGACCTAGCCGACGCTAGGATCCCAAATAGCACGCGACGTCATGAATACGTCTTTTTTATGTCCATTTTAGGTCTGAACTGACAGACGTCTTTCTGGAGATGTCGTTCGAACGTCTGAAATAAAACGTCTTCAAGACGTCTGTTTCGAGACATCTTAAAGACTTGAATTTTACATTCAAGTTCTAGAGTGACAATCTCCAGATTTTTGCAATACCGATATATTGTTATAAGTATCGTTTATGAATTTTTTCAGATTTTTAAGTTCACGGCCTCGTAGTTAAAAGAAGTAAAATCCGATATTTTGCTGAGTGTCCAGCAACAGACGTCTTTCTCTCTCTCCGTGCTATCTGGAATTGAATCTTTATCCAGAGCACGGACAACTGGTGCGCTTTGTTTCGGGAACGTCGCGAATTGTGCTCGGAAGTGACGATTCGTCTCGAAATCGCGTCAGAGACTCTTTCCACCAACGGGAAATCACTATCCGGACGAACTCGATTTCCAAAAATCGTGCGGTGGTGGTCTTTGACCGCGTCTAGTTCGAAACGGTGACTCAGATACGACGAATTCGATTTACCGATCGGTTTCATTGGCAAGGCTGAGGCAAGGTCTCGCGGTCGGTTCTGCGGCACGACGGCGACGACGACGGAGACGGCGACGGCGATGCGGTTGAGGAAAGATCGATAAACCGTGCCCTAACGACGAGAGAACACACCGACCTCGGAGAACGCTGAAACTAAAAACGAAGACGAAGGGAAACTCTGAAGTCTACCGAACAACCGAAAAAGAAAAGTTAGCCGCCGATGCTTCCGTCGGGAACCTGCAGAAATTCGCGAAACTTTGATCCCTTGCGAACCGATGGTTCGGAGAAAAAGCAAAAGTATTATCGAGGTGCTATCTACGTCGCTTTTAGACCGTTGCAACGGTTTGCGCGTCGCGTCGATTCGAAAACGTTTGGAGGTCGGGATATGGGGATGTCGGGAGACCAGGAGGGAACTGACCGACCTGAAGCCGTTGCCTGAGGTTTGGTCTGAGCTCGTCGAGCATCCTCTCGAACCGGAAGACCCAGGCAACCCCGATGACCGCGTCGCCGAACAGGAGAGCCAGAAGCAGTATCCAATAGGCGTTGAGCAGCCTGGCGCTGAGCCTTCTAGCAGCTATGCAACCCAAGAGCTGTACGAGCCCGAGCTGCGTGGCCAGGGCGAGATAAGCGTAGAGCGCCGTCGGGTCGAACGCACGGGGTACCCCTGGGACCACGTATCGTCGTGGGTCGCCGGTGAATAAAAGCGTTCGCGAGACCGCGGCGGCGAAACCGAGCGCGCTACCGAGCAGCACCAAGTTACAGGTGTAGATCCAGAGCCGGTAATATCGCATCGCGACGTCCTGGCCACAGTCGGCGCGTCTATGGGACGTCGCCGACGTCACCGACGACGCCGCCTCCTGGGGGACGAACGAGGAATAACCGTTTCCTCTGTCTTCTCTGTCGTCTCTGTCGTCTCTCTCCAGGACAAAGTTGTTGTAAATATTATTGTTGTGGCCGATGTCGTTCGTTATGATGATGTTGTTGTTGTTGTGGTTGTGGTTATGGTTGTTGCGATTGGTTGTTGCGATGATGGGGGTAGCGATGTTGTTGTCCGTGGAATGTCGGTACTCCTGACGGTCGTCCAGAAGGAACAAGAGGGGCGGTTTCGTGCTGCAGTCCTTGTTCGCTGTCTTTTGGCTGTGCGTCGACTGCGGGGTGACCGAACGTTGCAGCAGCATCACCGTCATACTATCTTGCCTCCCTGGTGCCCGTGTCGTCGTCCCAAGGATTACGCTCCGGCTCGGTTCGGCTCGATTCAGGCTCGACTCGGGCTCGAATCGAAGCGAGAACCGTGTCACCGCGGACCAAACGAGACCCGACCAGACGAGATTTCAAACAGATTTCGACCAGATCTCGTCAGAGAACCGGCGATCGTCACGCGAACCGCATCACCAGCACCGACACCGATCCTCTGTTCATCGCAGCAAGTGAACTTGGCTGCTGCGTCCACTTCCTTTTCCTTTTCCTCTTCCTCTTCCTCTTCCTTTTCCTCTCTTCCTCTTCCACTCCCTGGTCCTCTTCCTCGTTGCGATTGCCGCTGCACCTTGCCCTTCTGCTTCGACGTTACTGCTGCCACTGGTCACGAAGCGTCGGCTCCTAAGAAGCAAACGAATCGAACGATTACACGCAGTTTTTTGTCCTGTTTTAAAAATCCAATTTTCCCGCAACGTCCCGGTTTAAAAATCCAATTTTCCCGCAACGTCCCGGTTTAAAAATCCAATTTTCCCGCTACGGATTCGCGGGAAGTATACAATTTCCGATAAATCGTCGCTCTTCGGTTCTAACCCCGTCGCACGTCGCGTGCCGCTTCGACACGCTATCCAAACGAGACGGGTTCGCGGGCTAACGCGGCACAAGTCCATCGACTCTGCAATAAAGCGCTTCGTTTCGTGGATATCGACGTCATTGAACGATTTCGGGACAAGCACAACACCGAAACGGAATACAGCAGATTTCAGCCCATCGCGACACGGATCGGGAGTAGTTTGCTGTCCGACCAGACCACGCGACACCTACTTCGGTTCAACCTCCTTTTCAACATTCTTGTTGCATTGCCAGTGACAGGTGTAGCGGTTAATATTACCCAGCGCGCGATCAACCTCTTCTCCCCGTCACTTGCTGCGAAATAGGCAGCGTCTAGGAGACGGACTGCCCCGTGGGACGCTACCGTCGAAATCGAGAGCAACGAAGCTACGCCCACTTGGGGTACGGGGCAAGGTGAAAGAGAAAGAGAGAAAATGCGAGACGAGATATGCCGTTCGACATTGTTTGCCTTCGTTTTCGTCCAAAGGACTTAGGATGTGCTCGTTCCCCTGACCGAGGGCTACGAGGCACTTTGGGGCAGCGTACGCGCGCAATTAGCAGCGCAGTATGTACGCATCCGGCGTTCGACGTCCGACACACCACGCCGGTCGTTTCACGAATCCGTTCGCTATTCCCTCTGCGCACAATTTACAGGAAGTCGAGTGGCTCTGGCGACTCCGTCGTCGCCAGTTAATGGATTGATCATGGACGACGCGATAAGATCGGTCGGAGCAAATGGAGCCTGCTGTCCGAGCAGAGAGAGAGAGAGAGAGAGAGAGAGCACTCCTTAAACATCTGCTTCTACTCTTGCAACAATCTTTCGTCTGCCCTGCGTCGAATACGATCTACTTTGAAACACAAGGCCCCGTCGTTGCTAAGGAAGCGCGAAAAAATGCGCGACCAAAATCTACGAAATACATCGGAGACACCAAGCCTTCGATATTAGTCGATATACGATATGTGTCTTCCGCGGTATGTATGTATATCGCGGCATCTCCTTCCTCGTAGAGATCGAACGATCGCGCGAACGTGTCGCGTCGGCGACGTTTCGAGTGCGGATTTATGAATTCGTAATGGTCGAGACTGATTGGAGCCCGATCGAACCGAGACTTCGACTCGATGTCTCCAGTTGATGAAAGTTTAACAAGGTCATTAGTCCTTCATTAACCCTGCGGCGTTCGCGAATATATTTCCGCTTTCGAAGACCGATTCGTTTTCCGCGTTTCCCAACGCCGGTCGATCGGATCCGAACTCCTGCCGATAACAAGGTACCCGAGTTCAACCGGCGACAGAACAATCTAAGAAATTTTTTTGTTTCTCGGCGCTGCAAGGTCTAATAAAGCCGCGGCCGCTTCGCATCGAGAGCACGGTTGTTGCTCGATAAACGCTGGCACACGATGTCGCATATACGCAGAGCAGTAATTATTATCGCTCGCCGTGATAGATCACGCGACACCGCATGAAACGACGCGGATCGCATAGCGTGTAGCGTGCGGCGTGTAGTGTGTGCCCCGTAAAATTCTACAAGCTGCATTAAAAGTATGGGATCCGAGAAAATTTCGTGACGCGAGTCCGAATCAAAAAATTCCGTAGCGGTCTTCGGAAATTGCTGGGTCGGTAGCAATTCGGTAGCTTCGACCAGGGAGTTTTCCCCTAAGGAGGGACAACTCGCCGCGACAGCACTGAGAGCCGGCAACTTTTGATAGCCGACATCTCAACAAACAGTTTCCGTGTGTAGCGAAACGGTGAAGGAACTCTCGATTCCCGTAGCCAGGGCCGCGACCGTCGGGAATCCGTGCGTTTCGACCGGCAGCATATTTTTGCGGCACCCTGTACTTCTTTCCGAGTTCCGGCGTGCGATAGGCGATTCTGTTATCGATCGCAGAGCCGAGGCTAGTTCCGCGTTCCCACTACGTCGAGAGGAAACCGTGAACTGTGAACGGAACCAGTTCAGGATACCGGTCGACTCGCATCGAAACTGAAAAACACTCGACGAGAACCAATGAAAGCACGGTCGAGCTATCCGAATCGAGTTCGCGTCAAATCTGAGAACCGATTACAGAGACGACCCGCACCTTTGATTGGCCGTTAGTTCGGTTCCGTTCATTTCTTATCGCTCCGTTCGGTTAACACCAAACCTACCACAACCGGTCAAATGACCGGTCATAGAGTTTTTATTTTACAATTATTGAAATAATAAAAATGACTTCGTAAGAAATGATTTTGCAAGAGAACATGTACTGTGGCGAGATGACAAGATGATTCCCGCGACGGCACAGGGGCAAGAGGAATTTATAGTTAGCTACACATTACTATGTGTAATGTTAGTTACTTTTAAGGCTCGGTAGGTTTAGTGTTAAAAAAGAAATTAGCGTCCACTCTCGATTTTCCTAAGTGTCAGTGCGTACGTTACCGTCGCGAGCCCGCGGCGAGCGTGGAACAGGCCGGGTCGGACCGAGCCGGGCGGGGACGTCCGACCGTGTTCAACGGAGTAAGCAAATCGAATGAAAATACTTGCCGGGTTAGTGAGAAACCGCGAGACGACTGTTTACGTTGAACGATTATTCAAATGTCCTACGGGCATCCGTGGCTTATTTATCGACACGTGCACAGTATACGGAAAATGTCCCGGAATACTCGCGGTGCTGGGCATTTTTTTACAGGGGGAAAGGTTTCCGAGGAAATCGGCGCGTCGCCTGCCTATTGCGCCGGTGCTCGATGAATTTTTAGACTTCTCGGAAACGAGGCCTCGCGCGAGAAAAGTTCGTTCTGCATTTTCGACTTGTTCCGTTCGCGGAAAATCGGCTCGATACGTTGGGACACCCTGTACACAGCCGACTCGTTCCCTCGTTCGGACGGATTTGGGGCGCGCGAGAATGTTTCCGCGAAGCTTTCGATCACGCACTCGAATCGCGAGAGGGTCCGGATGTGTTTTCGTTTTCGCGACGCACCGGGGAGTTTCGCCGCGGTGCTGAATCTTTCAAACGGAATGCCCCCGTACCGTGCGCTTCCCTCTCGCTGCACGCGAGACGTTATTTTTAATCCAACGACCGCGATGCAGTTTTTCTCGGCAGAGGCGGGGGGGTAACTTTGCTTATTTCGGATCGAATCGCCGGGAAATTCGAAACAGTACCGACCGGACGCATCGATTCGAACTAACTCTCCGTTCGTCGTGCATCGGCCGAGGGTAAGTCGAACGGATGAACAAGCGACCGAACAAACCAACGAGTCAATCGTTCTCGCAACGATCTTCGGAAGAAAATGTTCATGCTGCTCATAGCGGTTTCGGTGATTACCCAGGCATCCGAGGCAATTTTTCACAGCTGTACAGCTTGGAACGCGCGTATGTTTCTCAGCCTCGCGCGAGGGAATAATACTTGGCGCAAAATTGCCGTTAAAGCCAGACCCCGGTGAGAGGAGGTGCTCTCTCGTTGCGGGTTGCAATTTGCTGGTCGTCTGGCCGATAAACCTCCGAATAGGTCTGCGAGTCTGCGCCGCTTATAAACGAAACTGTTCGGACGAGGCAGCGCGAGGCACGACAAGACGAGGCAAGGCAATGCGAGCTCACCATTTCGGAAGTAACAGCTTCGATGCATCGAAGCCAAATAACAATGGCGCGAATGCGTTCGATATTTGCTGAAAACTGTGTTCTGATCTCTACCTCGCTTTGGCCTCGAAACCGTCTCCTACACAAGGATTCGCCTAATTCGTTCTGTGGACGGGCAACGAACCGATTCCACCTCGACCGCCGCGCGGTTTCTACCCTTTCCTCGATACCGAACAAATATTCCATCGATTTACCTTTTTACCGATTGGCGTTTTCGATATACAGTATACGTCCCTTCGCCAATCCCTTGCCTAACGTCACGGTTCCTTGAACGATCGATTCATTCGCATTCGTTGGCGTATACAATTTCAGCCGAAGCTCGAAAGTCGGAGAGTAGAATATCCTTCGCGAAACCCTGGCGTAAGCCGTGGGCCGTGAGTCGTAAGCCATAAGCTGTAAGCCCTTCGAGGGTAGAATGGCGCCTACCATCTTTCTTCGGCTCCACTAAAAATACGTTGACGCCAACGGGTTGGCCGTTGGTTGGCCGACGCGACGGTCTGCAGGCTGCCGCTTACGTAACCGACGAACTAATGTCCGTACCAACTATTCCAATTGTTGTTGCGCGGGAAAACTGTCTCTGCAAGTTATGTGTACGTTTTCTGTAGCATTCACGGACCGTGAGAAACACGTGTTGTTCCGTTCTCGTTTCTTTTGACTAGCCTCGATATTTATTTCGCTACTTTTTATTCCTTATTCGTTATTCGTTGTTGGTTTCGCGTGAACCACACAGAGTGAGTTTCCTCCGAATTTCTACATTTCCAGTTCAGCGCGCGGGAGCACATTTAGATTAAATGGAATTGCGCAAATTAAAAAAAAAAAAAATAAGCAATATCGATTTCGTCTGGTTTGCATCGTGCGATTCCGTCGAGCAGATCCGAATAAGCAAATAAACGTACAGAATGTTCCACTTAATTGTACCGCGATTACTGGAAGGTCATTTCCGCGGAAAAGGAACATGTGTATCGGGTCCGTCTGCACCACCGTGCCGAATTCTGGAATCCGCACACGTTCGCTCAAGCTTGTACCGAAAGAAAGAGGGTAAACAGCCCCCGACGAGGGTGGTAGCAAGGGAGAATAGAGAAACATACACACACACGCGCGCGCGCGCGTATGGAGGGAGAGAGAGAGAGAGAGAGAAAGCCTGGACGTCGATAGATTCGCGAGATCCGAGCCGAAGCGGGAACGCCGCTACTGCTTCGCGCACACGTTGCAAGTGCTGTTGACTATCTGCAGCGGCAAAGTGCACACTCGCTGTTCGATGTTGTGCACCGGCGAGTGGTGCATTGTAACGAAACACGGAACGAAATTAAGGGCCCATCGATCGTTTAAGTCCTCCGCGCTGCTTTCGCTCGCGCACGAAGAGAAACGCGCGGCCAGGAACCGGTCCAAATTATCTACCGTTTATCCCTTTTCTTCGTTTCCGTTTTCGTTTCGTTGCCCCTGTACGATTCTCGATGCAGATATTCGCTCGTTCTCGCGCTCGGTGGATAATTGAGAAATTTCTACGTTAATCGAGGAGAACGATTCGAAAATTCCGTTTCACGGGATCGACACGAGAACGTTCGATCCACAGATCCTTGCGGCAATTAACGAAGAGCGAAGACAGGAGTAGGCGGATGGAAAAGTTGAAGTCCGAGTATCTTTGAAAAGATCGAAGAACTGCCGATCGTGAAACGATTCGAATATCTGCGAATGTTCTGGTCGAAAAGCACCTCGATGCCCAGAGGTCGATCGAGATAGGGATCGGACGATGCGGTGCGACGCGGCGCGGCGCAACGATCGCGGATACACAGGTGTCGCGAGGTGTCGAGGCTTCTCCACAGGTTCCCGGCTCGTTTCACGAGTCCACGAGGTCTCGTTGTCGCATACGGCGTACGACATACAGGACAGACTTCGAGAAAAAATGGTCGGCTTCCTAGCATCGTCGCGAAGAGGGGTTGTCGAGCTTCCCTCGACCCTAGCAGAGTTAGATTGTTACTTGATGGTCCAACCCTGGTCAGGAATCCAACAACGACGGGACAGATACGTTTACTTAACCCAGACACTGCGGACTCGATGAACTCGGGCCGAGGGTATCCAAGAAATAGACGGTAATCAGTAACTCGTGAACTCTAATCGTTATGTTGCGCTCTCACGATGCCAGATCGTTGATCGATAATGATTTTTTCATTTTTTTTTTTCTTTCGTTGAATTTTCATTCATTCGTTTTAATCGCGTACTTCCCGGTTAACGTCCGAGTTCGCGAAATGCCGATTGAAAAGTCCAAATAAGAAACGATCCTCCTGCAGACAGGTTCGATTTTCTTTTTCTAGTCCGGAAAAAAAAGACGGACGCGACCGGCGACAAAAGAAGTTGACCTTGACAGGTGAATTAAACGACACCGCGAATACCTTCGCGGATGCCTCCGCGGAGAGAATAGAGAGAATAGGTCGCGGTCTCTTCTAATTAAATACCTCCGGTAACGCAAGACGAGAGCAGAGCGGGAAAGACGAAAACAGACGAAGGTAAAGAATGAGAGACGCGGATAGATTCCTTAGGGAACCTTCGCACGATAGGATACATGCAATTCCTGCATAAAACCGAATGGTTGCTGTTCGTACGAGAAACCAACATCGTCCAATGTATAGAAATATTTCAAAGATAATTGTATAATCGTTTACAAAGCGGAGATTCTACATTTAACAACAAACAGAACCATTGAAGCAGCAATGTTTACCGAAAATCTAGAAACTAGAAGGCAACTAGTGGTGTATCTAATAACTCGACTTCGTTTCGCGTTTTTCGAATGGATCGTTGCAACGACTAGGTACCGCGAGACGGGCGATCTTTGTCGCTGAAACGGAACGATCGGTGTCAAGTTTTGTTGTCTCTATTCGTTTAAGTTTATAAAGATTTTCCGTAGAAACGAATCGACATGTTCGACGAGAGATTAATCCAAAGTACCTGTAACTGCATAAAAGAACACTGGGACATTTCGTGAAAACCGAATATTGAGAGAATTTCAGACGATACATCGGAAACGAACGGATCGGCGAGAAAGCGCGTGTGTATTAACGTAATTACGGAGAGTTTGAATTTCTGACAAACTCGAGTAAACGGATCGCGAGTAAAAGTAACGGGGGAAACGATAACCGAAGCGAAGCGTTGGGTCGCTCTCGAAAATTCGATCGAACTCTAGGTGAGATTCAAATGATGAAATTACATTGGAGTTTGCTCGCGCAAAAATCGTAGGAGCGTTGTTTTCTTTCTCTTGCGGTTTCTGGAAAAACGAAGTGCAGCCCACGGCGCGCTTCGAACGCTTTTAATTAGCTATCGGCGCGAATGTTTGTTACCGTTTCAAGGGGTACTGGATGGCGGAGGGGAAACGAGAGACGAACGAACAAAGAGAGACAGAGAGAGAGAGAGAAAGAAAGCGAGTGGGTGGAAGGGTGGCGCAGGGCGGCGGGACGGAGGGGTGGACGTTATGCAATCCTCCTCCCGACCTTCCCGAACGAATTTATTGTCGCTTTCCTTCGGCCTCGTTTCTCATCCCGTGGATTTATTTCACCGTCTAGCTGGGTCGCTAGCGCTGTCACAGCCCCACCTCGCTTCGCCTCGCCTCGCCTCGACGCGATACTTCCACTTCGACATCGACTTTGGCATCGGCCACGGCCTCGCCGATATTCGCTGGGAGAGCCTGGCCGACGCGATCGGGTCTCTGGTCGCATCACTCGTTCTCAGACTCGGCGTCGTAAGAACGATCGAACGCTGAAGAAAAACCTGGTATCCTCCGGAACCCACCCGAACCAGTACCAGAGATCACGACGGCACAGCCTCTCCGGAGGAGTTGGAACGTCGAGAAGCACGACGACGGGGAAGCCGACGAAAACTATCCCCCGAGAGGTCTAGCGAGCACCCCTCTATCCGCCCCCTCCCACCCCCCCAATTCGCGAATACAAGAAAAATATTTCGTTAGCGTCGTCGATGGTTGGCATACGCGCACGTGACACACTCGGCCATCCCATGGATTCCGACGAGGTCGACCCGATGAGATGTCGACGGGACGTCGATGGGATGTCGACGAGATGTCGATGGGATGTCGAGGACGTCGGCGGCTCGTTGTACTGACCTTTCAGGCGACGCGGGCTCTCTCGAGGTCTCGGTACACCGTCAATCGGGCCCGCACATCGTCGCGTGGAGCACAAGTATCGCGAGCGGGAACTAGCGTAACTAATAGTCCGTCCGAGCGTAGAATCTCGAACGAGAAGACAGGCAGGGTCGCGATCTTAACGCTGGTCGTTGGGTCGCGTCTATAACCATAGCCGCGAGCGTCGTCGGAAGGACTGTCCTCCTGCTGGCCGTTCATGCCAGCTCGTTTGTTTTCTTCGCCGTTTGCCACGGGTTCTCGCGACAGGCCCGTTCACCAGCATGATCTCGCGCGATTCGTCGTTCCACGCTCGTTCGTCATGTTCGCGTTCGAGAAGGAGCGGGCTTGGCTCGTCTTCGGCTCGGGCTTCAGCTTCGACTTCAACTCCGACCTCGACTCGGTCGAGACGATCCCGGTGGTGTCGTCGCGACGACACCCGTATCGCATAGCGAACAAACAACACCGCACCGCGCGTTCCCTGTTCCACGGGATTGCAACGGGACTCGACGGGATTCGATGCGATTCGAAGCGTTGTCGGGCTGCTACCGAGATCAGCAGCCGATTCGCGATACACGACGGCCGGTTACGCGCGCTACCCAACTACCCGACTACCCGACTAGCCGACTAGTCCGCGGAGGATGCGCTCTCTCGCGCTAGCACTGTGGAGAAGACGGTAACGCAGCTGGCATCGGGGAAAAGGGTTGGCGTGGGGCGCGCGCACGGTCACAGCGACCTGGCTGTCAACAGCGCCCGAGGTAGGCAACCGGACTGAGTCGCGCGCTTACACACTGTCGGCGACAGACAGCGCGACAACCGGGCTCCACCGTGCCGCGCCGCTACGGAGGAACCAGGGACGAAGAGAATGCCAGAGAAAGAGAAACAGAGAGAGAGAGAAGGAAAGAGATGGTTTCGACTCGCAGTGGTCGGGCGCAGAGGGTGGAAGACTATATCCGAGAGAGAGAACGAACTCTAACCGTGAGGAAATCGCGACTGGAAGGGATGAACGCGAGACGAAGACGGAGACAGCCGAGCAACGTGGCGGAAGCTCGCGAACCAGGGAAGGGGTGGCTCTCGAGTCCGGGGTGGTTCGCGCGCGCGAACGAGACTCGCCGACGCGACCGAGTGGGAGAGAGGAAGGAAATAACTCGGGAAATCTGAGAGTGTACGGAGAAGGGGGGAAAAAGAGAAAGCTCGACAGAGGGATCGAAAGAGGAAACGAAGCCGGGAAGCGTCGAGAGCGGGGGCAAGCTGGTCGGGAGGATGGACGGGACGAATTAGGGAAGCTCGTTGTTGGATCGGGATGGAAAAGAGAAAGAGAGAGAGAGATAAGTCGCTGCGAAGAGAGACGGGCGGTCTTAGGGGCTGGAGGATAGTAGGAACAGAGTACTTCGAGGGGGTTGGAGAAGCGATAATTCATAGGACGCACCGAAACAGCAGGGGAAGAGAGGGAGACGAACGAGAAGGAAGGAATCGTTGAAACACAGCAGACCGAGGAAAGAAGGAAACGTATCGCGCAGAATACGGAAAGAGAAAGTTGTACGTGACGGAGTCGAACGATCGAGGAAACTTATTCGAGGTGGGACGAGAAAGAAGATGCGCGGAAAGAACCGATAGAACCAAGTGAGCCGGGAGGGGTGGGCGGTGAATGTTACCTTTACAAAAAGCCACGAGACTCGGCGGAGATCGTTTCATGAAACGTTGCGCTCAGGCAAGACAAGATCGTGGGCCGAGAGGAAAAATGAAAGTACATTTAAAATCGTCGAGAAACTCGAAGTACGAAGAAAGACGAACGATGGGGTAGAGGATGGGGAAAGTATCAGCGTGGGCGAGGGGAGTAACGTCGAGGACGAAGAGAGCGATTCGGGGAAGAAAAATGACACGAGATTGGCCGAAGGGAACGGAGCGGTGCGGAACTGGAAAATGGAAAAGCAAGAAACAGGAGGGAAGTAAGGGAACAAAGAGAGTTTGCGCGATAAAGGGGTCGCGCTCCTCCCCTCCCCCTCCCTCCAACAACCGAATGCCAGCCTTTTGCTGAATGACTCTGCGAGTATCTTCGGAGAAATGTTTCTCTCATAATTGAATCGTTGCCGTTGGAGCGCGAGAGAAAGACCCGTCGTTGGTGTATCTCCTTGAAAAATTCACGCTTTTCCCGTGTATTTATTCTCGGCGTTGAACAACGGGTGGACAGGGACGGGCCGGGACCGGTAGGAGCCGGTAGGGGTGGTCGGCTGAAACGGAGGTGGCCTGGGGTGGGAAATTAATCCTTCGAACGTGATGTCCTCGAGGCGGCACGTGTTACACATATATGTAGTCGAGAACGACCACGACCGCGACCGCGGCTGTGACCACGACCACGACCACGACGATTTTATAATTCCTATCCACAGTCGAAAATAATCGGAAACCTTAGGATTCGAGTAGACGGCGCGTTATACAGCGCCGCAAATAACCGGTATCGATACAACTGAACACAGCATTGGTGTGCAAAAAAGAACAGAGACTGATCGGAGGGAGGAGGGAGATAGGAACACAGAGAGGCAGAGAAGTCTGATCGATTATTATCTTAAAAATAACTAGCTGTTTGTGTGGCGCGCGCAATTTAAAAAGTCCTCCCACCGCGGGCCAGACGTTGAAACGCGAAAGATTCGCCGAGATTTCTTTCTTGTATTATCAATCAATCGAAAATCGCTTACCATTTCGGGTGGACGCTCGACGACGACGACGACCACCACCACGACGATCGATCGATCGGAAAAACGTCACTGTTGGTCGCGCGTGATTAGAGCGGCGCATCTTTTCCATATCCCGGATCAATAATCGACGTATTCTTTCAGGACGACGGTAGAATGCATGCCGGTAGAAGCCGAGAAAGTTGCGGCGGGGTCGGACGAAATATCGCCAACGCCTTGATCAACCTTGGTCTGAACGCCACGCGGTTAATATCCGTCGTTGGCAACGACCAGCCTGGCGAAGCTATAATTAAAAGTCTCGGAGATGGGGGCTGGACCGTCGAACAGTTGTCGAACATGACCACGGCTAGGTATGTGCAGCTCTCCCCGTAACAAACGTTTGTTTGGTGGTTTATGGTTTACGATTTACGTCTACTTGCGACCGTATGCGAGCTTTAGGTTGCTTGTTCTCAATTCTTTCTACATAATAAAAATACCAACGAGCAAAGGACGAACCGTCGACAAAGATTTCAGGATTTATATTATACCTATTTAGACGTTGTTAGGATCCTGTATCGAGGACCCAACATTACCACAGGAACGAACGATGAAAGATTCGCAAGGGCCACGAGTTATATCCGCAGCCCTCGAGTAGCATCAACGATAAAAGCCCACAGAGAGCCACGAATAAACCATTAGAGATTAAAAGAGGCAGTCGGGGTTCTCTGGGGATTCAAGGTTCATTTACGGCTTACGGTTCAAGAGAAAGGACTCTTCCGCGGTAGTAAGCCCAGAGACAGTAAAAACCCATCGTTGGCGTTAATGGCTATTGGCTACCGAGCAAAACGGAATAACCGTTGACCTCGTGGACAACCACTCGAGACCATTTGTCACAGATTTTCGTTAGCAATACTTTTTCCTTATTTCGAATGAACTAGATACACTCCCCATCTCTGTCACGAATGCTCTCTTTTGACAGGCTAACGCGCCCAATACCATAAAACAAATTATTCATGTACATCCAGAAATTCATGTATACATATATTTTTTCAATTTTGTAATTCAAGATGTACCGTGATAATCGACGGCAAAGGCGAGTGCCATTTCGGAGTCAGTGAAATGGAAATCTTCGCCAATATCACTCCCGACATGGTGAAAAAAACATCGAGCACATTTGGAGAATGCCAGCTTCATCGTTCTCGATGGTAATCTACCTCTGAACACTCTCAAATACGTTCTGGATCTAGCCACCGACTCAAAAATTCCAGGTCAGTGATAAGAATTCTTCTTAGTTTGTTTGTACAAATGTTATTCTTGTCTCTCGTCGATGGTATCTTCTAAATACACAACAGACAATTCGATATCGGACGGTGTTGATGTTAATAAATTCGCAACGATGAACACACAATTCGAAGATTTTACGGAGATAGAAACTCATTTGTCTCTATAACAATATTGCGCTAAACATTCTTTCTTTCTAATTGCATGTACAAAACTATAATATATAAGATGTATAAACAGTTTCCTTACTCTAACCACATAAATCTCTTAAAAAATGGACGGAGTTAAATAGTAAAATACACGCGCGTAATTGCGTAATCGACTGTACGCCAATGTCGTGTAAAAGCTCTGAACTCTGAAAGCAGATCTAATATTGTGGTTCGCTCGAGCTGTGCTGAACTCTTATATACGTGTATACTTTATGGGCTCTATGATAGGGAGATTCGATTATATGTATCCGCCTCTTTGCAACCCTTGATGAGTCTGCGGATTAGGTTGCATCTGCATCACCAAATTGCGAGATTCTCTGCGCATCCTCTGACCGGCTTTGGCATCCAGATACAAGAAAAATGCGGCCAACCAATGAAACATGAACGAAACGACGGCTAACGCATACGACCAGGACAAATGATTAAAATTCGGATACATTAACCAGTCTCTGCGCCAGCATTGTCCGCCGAATATCGACACCGCCAGAAACAGTAGAGTGCCTGAAACATTCAAGGTCACAAACGTAAATCCTGTACTAAACAATGATAATAACGACAAGCTAAACGTAAAGTTTCGTCAAAAATGGGATACTTACCAGCACCCGCGCAGCACAAGAAAGCAGATGCAGAGAGCAGCCATTCATTGTTCAAAACAAATTTCAATGGCCAACGTACTAATGTTAACGCGATCATAACTTGTGCAGCGAACGAAAGTAATAGAGCAATGGTGACAAACGTTTGAACTACCAAAAGCCACACTGGCAGTAGCCACTCTCGAATTACATAATATTCCTCCGAGAAAATATGGTGACATCCGTCAAACTGTTTGTCGAATTGATAGTACGGATATCGGAATTCTTTGAAACAATATTCCCACAATCCCATGTGTTTGAAACTACTGAAAGTTTCTTGATACGATTCGATCCAGTAGGGGCTGAAAGTAAGTCGGTTAAGTGGTTATAACGATTGGGCAAGCAATTCAATACATAAATGATTTCCATTTCGAAAAAAACGATTACCTTGTAAATGCCATTACCAATAATAGACCAGCAATATACGTGACCAGTCCACCAAATACTACCGCGTCTAAAATAACATACTCAACAGTTAATAGAGGTTAAGGAGGCTTCTTTTTAAACATGACGGCTATTAAAATTAAACGATTTAATACTGCTTACTTGACGCGCGGTGATATTCCTGTTTTTTCGACAGACATGGCCGATTATTCGAGTTTGTTGGTAGAAAAATTTGGAACTGACCAGATTTAACAAACTCTTTGTTTATAAACTTACGGGAAAGCTAAGTTTGATCTGAACCACACTGCCACACCTCTCGCCATTGCACTGTTGCCAACCAAAAAAAAATTAATGGTAGTCGATAAAGCGACTCCCTGTAACTTGTAGGTTTCCATCTCGTAATCATAATCCGAGTGCTATGAAATTGTTTCTGTTCAAATTGATATTGAAATACATGATCTAAAAAAAGTAATTTGGTGGAGGACAATATAAAATAAACAACAACAAATTTGTCTGTACATTTAATTACGTCTTTATTGAAGTAAAAATATGATACAAAAAGTTATATTAATTGCTCTATTTGAATTACATAGAACAACATTATAATAATTCTGTACCTACCTAAGGACGGATGTCGTAGCAAATTTATTATATATAAATTCACCGATGGCAGTGAACGTTTATGCTATAAAATAATTCAGAATTCAACAATCTATGCTATGTATAAAAAAAATGAGAAGAAAACAGAATACCGTTTATCGATTACGTTTGAGATTATTCTCCTTCTTGTCAAGCACTTTCTGCAGAAAGAAAAGTATTACTCTTCTTTTTTTTCACTGTACTATTAACTTCCAAAAATGTTAATGCATAACAAAAAGAAAAGAAAGAAAACAGTAACAAAATGAGTATACCCCTCTATAGAAAATATTTCTACATATCCTGCATGTATAAAACATTGTACAAAAATACAAATCTTGCGTCATATCATACTTTGTACTGAAAGTAGCAGCAATTCTACCTTAACATCTATTGTATAATTTTACATACTACTGAAAACATGCTAGTATGGACGGAATAATATTACAATATTTTGGTACTAAAGTGTCGTGCGAGTCATTTACAAGAAAAATTCCCTGTTCACGTACGAGACTCGAGCTCGAATCTCGTTTGAGATTCTTTAAAATATGCCCTCTTCTTACGCTGTACGGTTGCCTCGACAAGAAAAAGTACACCTGCTACTATAGTCAGTACGCTACCCACAGCTGCCATTATAAAGGACCAGCCAAAGAAATTGTTAGCATGCCCAGGCATCCAACCATCTGTATTTCCAAGGCAGGCGAATATAATCACTGCCAGTCCACCGCTTATACCGCCAACCAGCAATAAGTATCCAATGACAAAAATAAGTTGTATGTATCTTTTTTGCTCGGGATCGCAACACAAAGTGAACAACAATATCAACACCAACGACACTAAACTCAGCAGGAAACACAGAGTAAAGAAAAACTGTGTTGCTATCATGAATGCTGTAACAAAAGCAATGGTCGTATAGATTCGGAAAAATTACAAAATCCATAGAATCTACGATGCAACTACGAGATAAGAAAGATAAAAAAAGAAACTTACGAGGTAGTAGAAAGCCACGAATGTCAGAGTATCCTGCGGTGAAAGGATCGTAGACCCATCTACAACCGACGAAGAAACGTCTGGGAGCGTCCATTTCCTGAGGATTCGGCAAAGACCGAAAACAATGGGTCCAAAGACCCAATTTGTCGAGTTTCGCGCCAGTGATCCGAATATCGCTCACTAACCATGCTGGTGTGCCGAATGCGACGCAAACGCAAACGAAAGCAACGATGTAAACACCGACTCCGATATTGCCGGAAAAGCTTCTCTTCTTCATCGTGAAGAATCGTTCAGCGAACGATGGAGATCACGACGCAGAATACAGTGTACGACAAACGAATGCTTCGAATCTAGCGATTCAGTAGAGATCCCACGGTATTAACCACACCCAAACACGTTATGTTGTGTGCTGGCCGTGTAGCATAGCATCTAACCTAACCTTGTAAAACCGTGAGTATCCCACGAGCACAAAGTACCAGCAGGTATTAGTACCAGTATGTAACTACCAACAAACGGTTCTCAATCCCATATAGAAAATATTATTTTCAAAAGGCTATACGATTTTAATTATGCTTTAAATAGATTTTTCCCTTTGTTCTTTCCTATAAACGATAAATAAAAGATACTATATTTACAATTAATTAATTATTTAATGTAGCAAGAAGAATGGTATAGTTTCAGTTCGGACCTACACCATACCGTTTCTTTTTTCGGATTTGAAATTTAAAAAATTCAATTCATCTTTAATCCGCGAAACGCCTATCCAAAATAGAAACACTGTCGCATGTCCTATGTGTAATGAGAAAATCCAAGTAAACTCTCATTGCAACGACATTACATCATCTAAATGCTAAATCATTTTCAATGCTCTGCTAGCCAATATCCAAATCTAAAAAAATTACAGACAAAAATGTTAAAAAAAATATGTTCGGGTAATTTCGTTACTCGACCTACCCACCCATCCGTAGATCTTTAGTCAAGTTTCTTGGAATGCGCGTCACTTTTACTGTCGTTCTGCTCGTGATTCATTCAGATGCAATTCACATGACTTACTTACAATTAGTTCATAAGTGACGCTTTAACTTCCTGCATATCATTAAAGGAATAAAAACTACGATGACAGAAGACGGAACCATGACTTACTCTCAGAGTTTTCTCTTTTGCATTTTGTATTTTATCTTTTCAACGGCATTTATCTATCTATGCTCTTTACAGTTTCTCTTTTTTTACGAAGTATCGTAATTATCGGAATTCTCGTCAAAATCTCGTCTAAAGAAAATTTATCTTATTCGTTAAAATAGGTAAAGACATTGTAAAATTCAGTTTGGCCAAGTAAAATAGCACAAATCTACTGCACTTATGTCTACTGTTTATGCAAGTTGCAAAATACAATAGAATTCTGTACATTCGAACAATAAAAATTAAAATACGTGCATGCTTACATTGTATATCTACTTCGTTCCGTAACGATGACAAAATGACGTTTAAAGCTTTAAAAATACAGGATTCATGTTATTTTGCCGTATAATCACAGAGAATTGTTTCTCTATATCTGAGACGTCCCTGACACTACATAGATTCGCGTATTATGAAATAGTTCATAGTACATACGTATATGATGAATGATACATAGTATACAACCATGGTTATGTAAATTACACTTGAGTTTAATATTTTACGACAGCGTTGATAACTGTCGATAGGTGTAAAAGAAATACTTTGCAGGTGCGAACGACATAGTGTACGAAATTGTAGAAGTCGCTGATTAAAATAGGAGCTAAACTGGGTCAACGACTTACACCTGACGTCGATCTTCGTGCACGCAATCTTAGTCGTAACTCACGTTGAATTATTTCCCCCGATAGTAAAATGGGTCACAGCTTGACCGTGTTCTACCCTTTGCAACTTAATTATTCTTCCCCAGGAATGCTATTGATTTCTTAATTACAACGGAACATATTATGCGATTCGGAAAAAATGGTGAAATAGAAAATTTAAAACAAGTTATTTTATTGCTTCAACTTTTCATACACTTTTTTGATATAAAAGATTACAACAAATATACAATATTTTATTTAGATTTAGACCATGTTATGGTGTCAATTATATATTTAATATAATTACTATTTACAGACTCTTAGTCTCTTTGCATAAGATTTCTTATTCCTATGGACGGATTTGTAGCATTAATTATTCTACAAAAACAAGTAATAAATGCATAATATACTTGTGTTACAAGGGTATACAAAATATCTTTCTTGACTTTAGGCTGCTCTAATATCAATACTATTACTGCATTCATAAGTTAAGATGGGCGTTTGCATGCAGTCGAAATAATACTTATCAGAATAATGAGTATAAATGTAAAAATATATAATAGTCTTTAAAAAAAATTTGCACCGAGCTTACTGGAAACGATACTACGTAAACTGTGTGCTTGAACTCAACAGAGTTGTGCATGGTTTTCCATTGCTTTAAATAATTTAGTAGAGATTCGTGTTTTTATTTTGCAGAAACTGCAATTAGATGGTTGTATGTGTCTTTTGTTCTTCGTTCAATATTCTCTCTATCTTCTTCTTATGTCTACGTCCTTCGATCAAGAAAAGGACACCGGCAACAACCAAAAGAAAACTACCGATCACAGCTAACGCATAAGACCAACTGATCTCGTTGTGCTCCCAGTTGGGCATCCAATCTCTGCCATCTCCTCGGGCACCAAATATAATAACAGATATGATGCCGCATATTCCACCTAATAATAAATTTCCACCGGTTGTCCACAAAAGTAACTGGTATTTGTCATGCTGTCGCGAACAACATGCGTACAATGTCGTTAGAAAACTTCCTATTAATAGTAAAGTTAGACACAATGTGAAGAAAAACTGTGTTGCTACAAAGAAGGGTGGTAGAAGAATATCGTGAATTATGTAGTACTCTTCCTCGAACACCCACCAGCAGCCATAAAATTTCGTATCGTACAAATGATGTGGATGTTCGAATCCTTGGAAACATACTTGCCATAAACCTATGAAAGAAAATAATTGATTATAATTTAACGATGAAATGCAGATAATTCTATTTAAACTTTGTTGCTGGGATCGAAACAAATGACAATCGATCAACATCATAAACCGAAATATAAAAATGCACAGCCACCTTGCAGTAACAAAAATGTTGAAAATCAAATTACCGATTTTAATAAACTTCGGATTTTCCAATTTTCCGTCTGTTTCAAGCCAATTGGGTGTGGTAAATGCAATCACTACTAAAACAAATGCTACTGCCGCGCATATTGCAGCAGCCTTTCCATTTCGAGTTTTGCCCATTATTTGCCTATTACTATATGTCTATTACTTTGTTGTTTGTTTATTAACAGATTTATCAAAGCAACAATTATTATTTCTGACTGCTGCAGCGTGTGGTTAGACAGAAATGTGTAATGTACACACACAGTAATATCCTATACATCTTCTCCATGAAACAGAGTGTTAATAGAGGGCCGTTCTCATGAAAATTTTTTACCGTTTTCCCAGCGCTCCGTACCTGTAGTTTTAGCGGTTTATTTGAAATACTTTATGCATTGCAAACTTCGAACAGAAACAATAATATATTTTATTCTATAGATATACATTGTAATACAATAATATTATGTAATACTGTATGTATTTGCAAATACATGAAATTATTTTTTCAGTTTGGTACGAGCCTACGGACGTGGACAAAGCAACAAAGATATTTGAAGTGGAAACACAATGGAAAAATGCACTCCATTTCATATCTCCCAACAGGAATGAATTAAAAACAATTGCAAAATATCTTGGTATATCAGTGCCTGAAGACAAGTCGAGTATAGATTTAGAAGAAGTAAAATTAATCGCGGAGCAGGTTGCTAAATTTGTTCCAGTAGTAATAAGTACATTAGGATCTCAAGGAGTATTGGTAAATCATTGAACCCACGAAACTTTATGTACCTAGATATGTACTTTTAACTGTTAGAATTTAATACTTTGATTAATCTGTAATTTCTTTTGTTACAGGTCGTTCGCAAAGCTTTGGGAAATGATACTTTTTATGATAAAGAGGGTAAACTGACTGTAAATAACACGATTACTTCGCGTTTGTATCCACCAGTATCTTACACTTTGGAAGATTCAAACGAAACGTTTAACGTAAGTGGCTGCGGCGATTGTCTCACAGCAGGAATGATTTATGGAATTCACAAAAATATGATCGAGACTGATTGTCTTTCTTTGACCTTAAAGGCTGCCGCGCTTTCTTTGACATCGTTAGATGCAGTTCCTGCTTCGCTTTCAATGCTAAACAATGACGCTAAAAATATTTAGAAACTTAATCGTTGAACAACGCGAAAACAGTGTACAATACTAAATCTATTTTAATAATATAGAATATTTTTATGTCATTCGAACAGCGCGAACTACTTCAATAAGATTTTAGAATGAAAAGTGCCCTTCTAATCTATTTTTCTACTAATATCGAATTTCTTAGCCTTTAGCTCTTAATTTTCTTATTTGGATACGTTCCTATCAGTTTCCTTCTTCTCCCACAGAGAGACAAATTCTTTGACCTTGAATTTTCGTTTGCATCCCTCATAGTTCATGTACCTTATTTTTCCAAATATATCTCTTTCTGTCCAACCATGGTCATGAACACCGCATATTGACCATGCGCAACCTATAAAAATAACGTGTAGGTTGATTACAACGTTATATTAAAGAAATAGTGTTATAAATATGGCACGATCGTAACACTTGCCTGCATAGCCATTAGGATCACAGCCATCTATACTATATTTATTATTTAAATAATTGGCCCATTTTAAAGCATCTTCGGGTGTTTTGGTCCATTCTAATATTTTCTTTGCCCAGTACATTCTCAAAAATCCATGCATTTTTCCTATTGTTACCATTTGATTTTGACAAGCATTCCATAAATCATCATGGGTTTCCGAGTTTTCCAATTCGTGCAAAGAATAAATGTATTTTCTTTTATCTTTCCTGTATATAAAGTATATTGATAGTAAAATATAAAGGCGGTTTATAAGGACATATATAAAAAAGGCTACCGGTGTGTATTTAATGTTTCCATAGCCCATGTATGAGCGCCTTCAACAAGATCATAATTTTCATTGTAAAAACAAAAATTATCACTAAGTTCTCGTCGTACAATAGCTTCCTCCATAAAGGATTCAACCGACTTTGGATACAATCTTTTATATGCTTGCATTTCCAAAATACAACGCTGTACCGATATCATGCCAAAATGAAACCAAGGAGACAAATTGCTAGTGGTATTTGATAAAGGATCGTTACGTTCGGTCGCATACATCTTTAAACGATTTTGTAAAAAACTATCCAGTTCTTTAATACCATTTTTATATCCTGGTATTGCCCATGAAATTTCACCTACTGTTCTATCCACTTCTGTGTCCTCCAGAGCTATTTTCCAGTTATTATCTACAAATTTTTCGTTCGACGAATACGGGTGTTTTATAATAGGCGGAAATTCTGTTAAAAATTCATTCAATTTCGTATTGATTTTATTTCTAATCGTTTTAGCTGCGAACTCCTGCTTTTGCGAAGCTTCCCAACAGGGCACAATATTGTGTGCATCTACCTTGGAAAACAAACGAATTTGGAAGTTGTGTCGTTTTATTATTTAATAGATGAAATATTAATATTAAAATTAGTTCACTTACTTGACAAAACGACACATCTTCTGGTAGCTTATTTTGTACATTATCGATCCATGACATAGGTAATTTCAATGGGCAAAAATCTACGATTACTGCCCCGATCTTATGTGTTTTTACAAAGTTAACAACGCTATCGTTTGGCTCTCCATACAGTAGATGAAAATTTATATTTAATGTTTTACATTCTTTTTCAACTTCTTCTAATCCTTGTAACAGAAATTTATAATGTCGCATTGAAGCTTCCAAGAAGTTTGGTATTAAACAGAAACACACGTGAAGAGGTAGTTTATTTTTTAAAGCAGCCCTTTGGGCATAGAGTAGAGCCCAATTATCTAGAAAGATGCAAAATCAATTTTAATAATTAAAAGTCTACTTATATGTACATTTATATATGTTTATATGTCTATGTATTATGAACAATAATATCCATATTAGAAAATACCTTGTACTCTAATGTCACGAAACATCCAGTACAATATCCCTTTACACTCATCTTTAACAAAATTTATTTTGCTCAATAAACGAACACGTTTTTTGTTGAAATTGAATGTGCTGACGGATTCAGCTGTCTAGAAAAAATTTCAAACATCAAACAAAAATGAAGATATTACGATTCATAATGACAAACCGATTGTACATTTTTTCTACTATTTATAAACTTGTCTATCAGATCCGATGATTTCTTTCGCTTCGACGGCCTCGATTCATCCATATTTTAATAATAATTGTATTGTCTACAATACTTTACAATATACGATATGAAACTAAATAAATTATAACTTAGGAATCGAGTAAGGTATTCACATCTATTGCTTATATTTTAGTTGCGCATAAAGTAGAGGCAACTTGTAATTCTGAATTGTATTGCGCAATATAATCTTGTAAGTAGATCCTGTTTACATTATAGAATCTGTGATCTATATAGGATTGCATAGTTAGGAGATACTGAATAATAGTATTTCATAAGCGTATAAATATGTCATGACCCTAAAGAATTTTCTAAAATCGTATAAAATCGATCTTTTATTTATCGTATTGTTTATTTAACTTATAGAAATAAATTTATAGAAATCTGTTGGCAAGGAAGTCGCTCGATTCCTTCGAGGTTCTGTCAAAGAACAGAACGATAGTGCCATCTTGCAACAATATTGCGAAATTATTCAACCAATTTTTTAAGCATTCTTACATAGATGGCGACGCCGTACTTATTTTTCATCACATCCATTATCCCGTGTGTGTACTTAAAAAACCAAATGTTAGTTAAAAGCATAACAGGCGATAATTGTTAACGTGTAACGCCATCGAAGCGTAATTTTATAATCAATATGATTCTAAAAACACCATATATTGATGTTTATGAAAATACAATAGAAAATTTGAGATTTCAAAGTGGTTAGATTACTCGTTATGTATGTATTTTCAATGTAATAATGTCAATACACATGTAAACTGTCCATTCGACTGCGGACGGTTTAGAATTCAAAATCGTCCAATCTGCGTTTACTGATCATAATTGTAACCAAACTTTTTCATTGGTTATTTCCATAAATTTTCTTATTGATATAATTTTTATTAAAAGAATAATGACATAAACTCTATCTGGTATAAATTAATCGGCCAAGGATACATTCATTCCATAACGCTTCAATGAAACAGTAACATATATAATTAATTGTGGTAATATTTTCGGTTACATACATTATAAAAACATACAATCTGTATACAAGATATGTATGTAAATAGTAATGTTATAACAAGATAACAGAGAAATGCGTGCTCAAGATACCATAAAATCTTGTTAACACAATCGGATAAATAGATTACAAATTATTGAAATATTTTCTCATTTTTTCTGCAAGCATTGCTTTCCACTAACGTGACACGAAGTAAATACATATCACTTTTCACGATGAAGGTTATGTAAATTTGATATGACATTAAAATCGGCAATAACCAGTTTAAATAACATATCCGTGTTTTATTCATGATAAAGTTAATACATAATAATGTACAAGTAATCATAATTTAAACTAATTATAGCCTCATACACTTGCGTTTTTAGTACTAATGAATAAGTAGGTAACTCCTACGACAATGTAACTTTGAATAGTTTTAGTCTCTCAGAGTTTAATGGCGAACGAAATAACAATTAATTTATAACTAGTGAATTAAAACCGGTGATGGAAAATGTGTAATTATTAAAACCGTATGTATAAAGCGTAAAGTGCAATTTAAGACCAGGACCACTGTGTAATCGAGGCGTGTGTGTGTGTGCATCCATCTTGTAGTCTCGATAACTTCTTTTGACCGTAAATCGTTACCGTCAACAATGCCTTTCGAAATATGAGCTGTCCAGGTAGGAAATTAACTAAGATGTTGAGAAAACATCGAATTGTAATGTAATTTCATAAGGGTCATTGTGGCCCGACCACACGAACGTATTAACGAAACCGAGTAGCCATTCGTTTCGGGGTAAACAGCGTCGTGACACGCACTCACACAACGCAGAAATGTGCGATGCTTTTCGGACGAGCAATGACAAAAATTGTCGCGGTGGGGGACTCGCCAATGGGAAGAGGTATCTGTTGGTCACGTGTTTCGCGACGCAGTGCAACCACGAGCAGAACGAGAGTATCGTCAACAGAGACGAGCTAGACACCGGAGAGAGAAGGTCGAGTTTTGCTCCCGCTGCGCTGCAACGAAGAAAGAGGGGACTAGTGAGAGAGAGAAAGAGAGAGAGAGAGAGAGAGGGAGGGAGGGAAACGAGACGGTAAGGAAAGAGATGGAAGATCAAGGAGGACAGAGATTCTAGAGGAGAAAGAGAGACAGAAGATATTCGCGACACGTAAGAGAGAGAAAGATAAAGGAAGGGCCCAGATTACAAAGTGAAGAGAGGGGAGCGGACGAAAAGAAGAAGCGGACAGGCTGGCATACGGACCTGTCCGACTCGCGACGATTCCGCGATCTCGTGGCTCGTGGCTGCCTTTCAGCTGCTATCCTGCGCTGTTTTACACCAGCCACATTCGAGCACCAGAGCTGCGCGACAGTAGTAACAGTAGATTCGGTTCGGTGTAGAAGGAAAAAGAAAAAGATTCGTTCTCGTACATATATTTATATATGTATATATAAAAATATATATATACACATACACAAACACATTATATAGATATATATATATACATATATACTAATTACATATATATGTATATACACACGCGCTCTCTCTCTCTCTACACACACGCATACGCACATACACGCATATATATATATATATATATACATAGGCATATACTTGCGCATATGTATATATAGGAAGAAAGAAAGAGAGAGATAGATACGAAGAGAAAGAGAAAGAGATCGAAAGAGAGTAAGAGCGAAGCGGGCGCCGTTACGATAAAAGAAGTTTTTCGGAGAGCGTATTCGGGAGAGCGTTCAATGGTCGAAGCAGCTATGCGCCACGCCGTCGTAGGGCTGTTAGCTAGCTAGTTCTGACTACGGGAGGTCTCGGGCCGCAGTTACGACCTCGAGAGAACGAGCGGGTTCGCCTCGCGAAGATGACCATAATAGTCTTTTTGATCGACACGTCGGCCTCCATGAATCAGAGGGCATATTTGGGCGGGCGACCCACGCTTTTGGACGTAGCCAAGAGCGCCGTGGAGACTTTCGTCAAGGTACGCCAGTCACACAGCTTTCCCGGCTCTGTCTCCCGGTCGTGGGTTAGGCCGAGTTATCGGTGTTGTCGTGGTCGTGGTCGTGGTCGTGGTTGTGGACGTGGTTGTGATCGTGATCGTGTTCGTGGTCGTGATCGTTGTCGTCGTTGTAATTGCTGTTGTCGTTGTCGTTGTTGTCGTTACCGACTCGTGCCATCCTCATCGCGGAGAGAGCAACTAGGATAACTGTTTTAACTTGCATCGGTTCCCTCGTCGTCAATCTTCTTCTTAGCCTTTCGATCTTTCTTTTTTCAGGTGAGACAGAGATCACCGGAAAGCCGTGGGGATCGTTACATGCTACTGACCTTCGAAGATCCGCCTCAGAACATCAAGGTATGTTTCCCTTTGCATTTCACTTTATCTTTGTCTTTTCTCACCTTTCGCACTTCTCGTCCTTTTCTTTCCACTCCTTTCTGTGATATTTCCCGTCTCTCTCCCTTTCCATACAGATACACGGATACACGCGCGCCCGCGCGCGCACACAAACGAGCGTATGCACACGCACACATTACATTATGTTAGCTACAGATTTAGATGAGCTATGCCTTTTAAATAGAAATTATATGTAGATTACTTTAAACATTAGTCCATCGTTTGATTCATAAGATATCATATTGACCGTGTAGTATATATTTATATTGTTATGATTATAGGAGTACAGTTGCATTAGGGATGAACGTGTTCACGCATAGGCATCGTTTGCAGATAGCAATCGAAATACAATTGAAACATTTGTTATTGTGCAATTAAAGATTGATATTGAAAGGCAAGGTTAAAGAATTTGTCTGAAACACCAATATATTTTATTTAGCAGCTGTAAATTTTCAATGCTGTTCAGCTAAATCTCCTGTATTTAGATTAGTTATTTTACCATGCTCGATCGAGTCAATGCGTTTAGGCTGATTATCTTGTCATTTGTCTTTTCTATTTGCATAATCAATATTCAATAAGAAGGCAACAAAGTACAGCCATGCAATTGTTATATATGTATTTTGTTACGAAAAGACATTGTTGTAATGGTATGCAAACAGGGATTTACGGATGAAAATCTTCCTCTCTCGGATATGAGAGTGTAAAATTTACAAAACCGATATACATGTCTAGTCATGCATTATCGAGTGCCTTTATCCTCTCTTTAGAAGCCCTTATATTATTTCTATTGAAAATATTTTACAGCATATCTCTAATTTATTTTCATTTTTCAGGACCGAGTACGGTGATCAGGCATGTGGCTCAAGAAGGGGTCACGGTTGAATAATATTATAAGGATTAAGGTACTGTCGCCTGTTTAATAATGGTAAGGGAAGTGGAAAGAGAATCTACGCGACACCGGGCCCTGATACAATAAAGAATCATCATGGGAAGCTGAAGATAGTAAACTAAAAGATATCGTTGATACGCTAGACGATGATGCCTGCAAACTTTTCATGGCTATTCTTCATTGTCTTAATGTCTAATGTCGCGTAGTGGTCTTTCTTGTTCCTCCATTATTTCACAACTTCAGTGACAGAACTAAACTAACTCTTTCTTGATCCATTAGCCTTATCATCATTTTTTATTCAATTTTCTCAATAACAAATTTACAGTTTTAATGGTCGAGTCATTTCCAAAATTTACGCTTGACCGACCAAAAATATATTCGTTTTTATTCCAGGCTGGCTGGAAAGAAAATTTAGCAACGTTTATGAACGAGCTTAAGAATTTACAATGCGTCGGATTAACAACACTAGGTGCCGCTTTGAAACATGCTTTAGACGTTCTGAATATAAACCGTATGCAGACTGGTATAGACACGTATGGTCAAGGAAGATGTCCCTTTTACTTGGAGCCCTCGGTAATCGTTGTCATTACGGATGGAGGAAAGTATACGACTAACAGCGGAGTAAATCAGGATGTAAGTATTTAAAGGGCGGCATTAAAATGTAAATTTGCCAAGTTTATTGGAAAACATATGATAATTGTTCGAATTTTTGTTAACAGTTTACATTGCCTATGCATTCTCCTATCCCTGGGTCTGAGCTGACAAAGGAGCCATTCAGATGGGACCAAAGATTATTTTCTTTGGTATTACGGCTCTCTGGAACGCCAGCTGTTGAGAGAGATACGGGATTAGTTGCGAGCGACGCGTCTCCTATAGATGCTATGTGCGAAGTTACCGGAGGTACGAATAACATGTGTGCGCAACGCTTTTAACAGAATCCGATATGTCTTACCGTGAACGGTAATTAAGAGATTGAATATTTCTTTACAGGTCGTTCGTATTGTATAACATCGTTTAGAATGATGATGCAGTGCATAGACTCTTTGGTACAAAAGGTTCAATCCGGTGTGGTAATCAACTTTGAGAAGATTGGACCAGATCCTCCACCTTTGACGAACGAAGCGCAACACGCGGATGACGAAGAGAACGAAGAGGAGAATAACGCTACAAACGGAAATCGAGCACAATATCTGCCTAATTCGATGGTACCTCCTGGAAATACGGCATGGCATTCATGTAGAAGACTCATTTATGTTCCACGATCAGCGCAGAAAGGTTTTGCAGTCGGATTTTGGCCGATTCCCGAAAGTTTCTGGCCTGATCTAAGTGCTAGTTCTCTGCCTCCTAGATCGGCGCATCCAAATGTAAAATTTACTTGCACTAGCCAAGAGCCTATGGTGATAGAAAATCTTCCATTTGATAAATACGAGTTAGAACCGAGTCCGTTAACGCAGTACATTTTAGCCAGAAAGCAGCCAACAATTTGTTGGCAAGTTTTTGTAGCCAATTCGTATAAATCTAGCGACGTGGGTCATCCGTTTGGATACTTGAAAGCAAGCACGAACTTAACGTGCGTGAATTTGTTTGTAATGCCCTATAATTATCCGGTGCTATTGCCTTTGCTAGAGGAGCTGTTCAAAGTCCACAGATTGAAACCAACCAACGAATGGAGAACACAATTTCAGAATTACATGAGAACAATGCCAACTTACTATGCAGCGGTATGCGATTAATTGATTTTATAACAATATATACAATGTTACGTGTTTGTATGTCACGCGTTATATTAATACCGTGTATGCTTTGATTAGTCTCTCAGGAGGGCTTTAACTAGAATGGGTGCACCAGCACCATTGGCACAAACGTTAATTCCGGATAATATGGATAATTCTTTATCATATAGCGTCTTAAATTATTTAAAACGGCTGAAAAATCAAGCGAAAATTGAATTCGATAGACTTTGCAACGAAGTTCTGTCCAAACAACTCGCTGCTGCTAATATGACAAAGAATCTAGTAAACGGTAGTACAACAACGATAACGGATGGAGTAAGAGTTATTCCAAGAACTCCACTGAAGAAAGATTTGGTAACTATTTGGAAAATGATTTTGATTCTGACTCTCTAACTCTTTCGTACCGTCGTCGATAGTAGAAATACTAATTATGCATGTTTTATCACGGTAGGTTTCGCATCCGTTACTGCAGGATAAGTTTACAGGACTGAGGGATCAATTAAACGAGTTTGGTGGTTTTGTTGTTGGATTAGTGCGAAATCAACAACGAGGCGCGCACAGTTATCGGAACGCGTTCGACGTTCCTCGGAAATCCCTTTTAGATCAAGTGGTCAGAATGCGTGCCAACTTTTTACAACCTGGATTGCTACACACAAAACTACTCGATGACGATTATGTTCATTCTATGCCCCTAGCACAAATGGGAAATTATCAGGAATACTTGAAGCGTATGACTCCGCCTTTAAGAGAGATCGAGAGTGTCCCCGTGAGGCAGCATATGTTTGGTAAGTACTCGAAGTAAGAGCTGAATCAAATTTTTCGTCAACAAACAGTCAATTCAGGAAAATTTGAATCAAAAAGTAAAATCGGTGGTTTATTTGTATAATGTTGATTGTTGTTAATTTTTAGGTAATCCTTTCAAGATAGATAAAAGAATGATGGTAGACGAAGCGGATATCGATATGGTTGGAGCGACGTCTTCGGCTTCTAAAGGCGGTCTGAAACGTACGCTGCCAACTTCGGATGGCGGAGGATCGCTGGCTTCGAAACCACCACCAAATAAACGAAAGCCAGGTCCAATCCCCAAGGACGTTGTCGTACGAAGACCGTCGTACACACCGACCAATTCTACTCCGAGCTCGCCGATTTCTTGGGTAGACGACACCAAGAATCAAGTGACCCCAGCTGCCGCCGATCTGAATCAAACTCCGCCGAGCACAGTGAACTGCTCGAGCGCATCGAGTATATCCAGTATATCAAGTATATCGAGTATAGCAAATATTTCGAGTATTTCGAGTATTTCAAGTATTTCGAGTATTTCGAGTATATCCAGTATATCGAGTATATCGAGTATATCGAACACATCAACGGTAAATTCACCGGAGAAATTAGTAAACGGCCTTGCAGAGATGCCTACAATACCGGTATTCGAACCAATTCCGGTGGAACATACCAACAACCACATGGACACTCCACCAACTCTGATGCCGATAGTTAACAATATTGACGCTCCCAAGAACGAAATCAAATTGGAGAAGACGGAGAACGTTAAAAACGAGTGTAATAAGCTACCTCTGAACGATTGTGTTGAAAACAGTGTGAAACTCGAAAATTCGGTCGACGATAGGTTGACCAATCACGTTGAGGATAAGCGCGAACCAAAGGTGGAGAAGGACAAAGTTTTGACGAAAAAAGAATTAGAAGACATTAGAAAACATAACTTGTCCGTGCGGGAGCTTGTATATAAAGAAGTACGAAGAAGAGGTACAAGTAAGTTGATATCAATTCGATTTTTATTGTAGTTTCTCGCGGTCAAAAAAGAAACGATCAGCATTAGTAATGCTCGGTAATTTTGTTTCAGATTACGCGACACTATTTTCACACTTACATCAAATTCAAGGGACTCTAGATATACGACTTGCGTTTTTGCGAGATATCGTGAAAGAATCGTTACGATTTAAAAGACGTAATTTGGCATCGTTGCTAGAAGAATATTTAAAAACTGTACAAGAGGATAGCTGGACTGTAAACCACAAGGTGAATCACAATGGTGCCACAAAAATAAGTTAAGGGTCGATTGCATAATGTGGGCATTATTCGAGTAAAAAGAAAGAAAAACTGGAAAGACTATAACGATACGGGAATGTGTTTCGAATCGGGACACAAGATAGCCCATCAAGCAAGACGTACATCTGTAAAGCGATAAGCGTGTTTAGCGTTTAAGGGTGTATGTTGCCAAGGCGCGCGCGAAGTGATAATAATTGATAAATCTAACGAAAGCAAAATAGCATTCTGGATGTCAACCAAGGAGATATGGCTCTCATGCTCCTTTTTCTTTGGTTTTCGTTTCGTCCCTTTGTGACTGTACAGTTGGTAGAAATATGTTTTTCAATCGATTATATGCGTTAACGACAATAAAATTTTGTCATCATTCATTCAATAACGTTGTAAATGAATTTGAGTCTTATTATTCTTTACTACGTGAGAGAATTACTTGGATTCGTTCACTAAATATTCGAAATTTTATATTTTGAGCTTCCTTATTTAATTGTCCAACATTTTAATCGAAAATTTAATAATAATTCTTATTATAACTACTACTACTATTACTACTACTACCGCTACTACTACCACCACCACCACCACCACCACTACCACCACTACTACTACTATTAGTACTACTACTATTACTACTACTATTATTATTATTATTATTATTATTATTATTATCATGATCATTTATTATTATTATTATCATTATTATTATTACATTGTTACTGTACGCCGTGAGACGCTACAGTTTTTAAATAATTGTAATTAATTCTAGTAATGAACACACAGTACGCCGTTTATAAAAAATAATATCAGACTGTTTTTCGTTGGGGATGTGACTCGTAGAAACTCTTTGAGTCTTGGATGCAGGCATCCGCGACATTCTTTGATTTCAAAATGTATTTGTTGTGTAATAATTAGCAATTATAGTCTAACTTCCAAGTTTGTCTACTTTGTAAGGAAATTTAGAGGTATATAGTGCCCTGAGAAAGTACAATATTAAGCGAATAGCACAATTCTACCAGCTGCACAATCGAGTATCTTGCTGCTTAAAAAGTACAGACAGTAATTACATCGACAATGTATTTTCTTTGACCACGCCTCGTACTATGTTTTCCTTTTGTAAAAGTTTTCGCGTACACATGTTATTGTGATCTAGGACATAAATCAAGAGATAAGTTTATCGATGCATGATGTGCTCTGTACATTTTGTTATATATGTTGTTAATAGTATAAAGCCAAATTGAAGTCTTACTTTCTATGATCAAATGAGAAGGCGCTTCAGTGTGAATCTTTAGAAGCTGAATACATATCTTTTGTTTTAAAGAAGGATTGTAAAAATTTACATTTTGTAAGTAGGAAGAACATACGCTATATTTTATCATGTAATTCGCTAAATTAAAATACCCTGGAAAATAGAACTGTTTTTTGTCGTAATGAATCTTCTTTCACGGAATTCGATACACACAATGACATATTGGCTTTTAACGTACGATAACTATCATAACAATTAAAAAACTAATTTTTATATTCAACGTTACCTTATAGAATTTAACTTGTTGAAGAATCTTCAATGAAGGGTTGACAGTGCCTAATGCTATTGGAAATTAGTACGAAAGAAGATTATATTTATTTTTAACCCATTTCAACATCTACGGTTTTTACAATAAAATCATTTTTAAATCGTTTCATAGAAGAATTCGTGATATATTATATACTTTTACAAGTTATGCGTACGATAATGAATTGCATGATTTCAATTGGATAAATTTACAATGATTTGATTAATAATTTGCCAATATATTTCATGTCAAAACTGTGCGTTTCCTCTGTTCACAACTTTTTTTAAAGACAATCATTTGTTGCTCTATATTGGATAGAAGTGGGTTGAAAAAAAATATACAGTAATAGCAATGTTTTTTATATATATATGTAGTAATGTCAAAATCACTTGTTACTATCTATAAGGAGTGATAGTGATTTGACCAAATATTATGTAGACTGTCCTAAATTCAATGACCAGGAAGATTATCTTACGCATGCATCAATTAAACGGATCATAAGCATATTGTTGTGTATGATTACATACGCGTTCGCCAAAGCATATTCTATCTGTTCTTCATTCACTTTATTATCGTTTTTATACAAATAGAGAAAACTTTGGGGCGGCATACCAATAAATTGTCACATATCATCTTTACCATTAGATTATAAATTAATCCGATTTAAATATAAAGGGGCCGTCTCTAAAGACTTTTTACCATCAGTGTTTCATGGAACTGATCTCTAAGGGTCACCTGATTTTCCTGTTGATGCATTTTTATATCAAAGCTCGTGATCATCTGTAGCCTCTTTATATTTAAACAATGTTCAAGTAAGATAATCATCCTGAACTTTTTTTACAGGGACACTAAACACACATATGTATATATATATATATAATAATATATATATGTACATATATTCTGCTCTTTGTAAATCTAGTAGTGAAATTGTATATCAAATAGTATTTATTGAATTGAAATCGTTAAACGTTTAACAAATTATTTTATAATAAAGGAGCTTAGCTGAGTCTCTGAGACAATGATGCTAGACGCTTATTGGCTCCAAAGAGAAATTAATAAGAAAGTTGAATGAACATAACACAAAGTGCGATTCTACGATGAATTAATAGATAATAAGAAAGAAAAATATGATGGAGTAAGTAACACGATTATCAAACTAAATTTTGTTAGATTGACTGTAATTTTTTTATCGTGTCGCTACTTATATCCATAAGTCGATCAAAAATAGTTGCCAAAAAAGTGTGAGGAGAATAAGGCACTTTACGTGTAATACTTTTATCAAATCTGTGTATTTTGTAAACATATGGAAAGTATTTATAATTTTTTTTCACAAAGAAATTCCATATATTTAATACTTTTTCACATAGAGACAAATTTGAGCTACACGTTTTCACACGATATGACCATAGCTAATGTGTTTAAAGGTTTTTCTGTACCCTATACTCTGATAAACTAGAAATACAATTCTGTTTCAGCGAGTATCTCTAATTCATTTTCAAATTCAATTTTAAATTGTCATCTGTTATACTGGTGTTACGTACATCATATTGTTCAAAATACATTTAATCGGATATTCTTTTATTGTACCTATATTGCTATCGTGTGCGTTATTGTACATATACCACTGTAAATAGATACGTATCGATGGTTACTACTAAGAAAATTCATATTGAAGTGATTGTTCCATTTTTACGTTTATATTTTAAAACAAAATAGCAGATAAGCTTTAAAAAAAAATATATGAAAAACAATTGACACATAATTTTATAGTTGGATCTCTCCCTGCATCATTATACTCCTTATAATTTTTGACTGGTTGGAGTAAATTGATTACTGACCAAGTTAAAGTAAACTAAAGTATCAATATAAGAAATGCAAACATGTACATAAATTCGATATTTGTTCAAATTCATTCAAACATTTTTTGTTTATTTAATAATAGGTAGAGTCGAATTAATTAACTACGTTTCTATTATGAAATATTCAAATCTTAATAGATTATTTATTCGATACAAAGTCAGAACTATATTTATGGGTTATGTTCGTCTGTATTACCTTGGTCTTAATCAATTTTGCATCAATTCCGATATGAATAACTAAAATTGACAATAATCTCATCTAATAAAAAAGAAGGGAAACGCATTAATAACTCGTACAACATAAAAGACAATCAATAACAATTCTCATACGAAAAATGTCAATCAGATTTTAAGTCTTGTATTCATAGTTTGAACAAACCATACAATTTTATATATTTAATGCAAAGCATAATTATTGCAACAGCTATCTATTATATACAGATATTTATGAAAAGAATTTGTAATACGACCATGTATTTAAATAAGTTGGTCACGTTTAAGTATAATGGGGCGGTAATGATAGTGATATGAAGAATACTCTAAACCAATTATTGATTAAATATTTATGAGAACTATTTGTTAAGAAATAAAAAACATGCATATTTGAATGTAAAATATTCAAGTAATATTTGCAAGAAAATCACTATTTTCATATCGAGAACTTAATCAATGGATGAGTTTTGCAAGTACGATTGCCGTAAAATGAACTTACATATGAAGTAGTCTTTACCTTCAAGTTTTAACGTATATGGACTTTTTATTAAACTTTTACAATCTGTTATTAGCTAACGATTCAAAAGTATGTGCACGCATACGCTTCCAGACGTTGATGTATAATTAAATTTGATTTCAACAGTACGAAAATAAGATGTAACGTAAATATTTCTATTATTTGAAATTTGATTTTGAAGAGTAGCATCATAGTAAGTATCGCCTTCAGTATTGTTTTGTTTATTTAAGAGCATAATGACAATAATAAAATAAGGATTACACGATACATACGCATATACGTAAATATAATTTATCGATATATTTCATAATTATACATATTTGAAAACAACGCGTGCAATATATAAAAACATAGAAGCAATTCTTGATTCAAATAATCGAGAGTATCGATATTGGTATCGATACTGTGGACTTTTAAAAAAATCGGAAAGTATAAGATGTCCTTTGGAAGGGGTGAGAGACGGTGGCCGAGAGGCTCACATCAAAATGGCCGCATTTTAGTCTACAGACGATTTTTCTTTACTGTTTGCCAATAGCCGTGTAAAGGGCCTGGCAGTGTTCCTCTAAGTGGCAGATCTGTTTCGCTGGAAATTTCACTGTTGGATAACTTGATAATTTTCGTGAAATAGAGCAAACTTCGGTAAGAAAATTGGACCGCATAGTTACACTGCCAAATAGCCGGGCCAAGCCCATTGTCTATTGACTGATTCGTTCGAAGAAAAGAAATGCATTTCACTTAGTCGACGTCGTTGTATTTCTCGAATGCTAACATATTTCTTTGGTTCTCGTTAGAGCCTAGATAGTACATGTATTCACTGATACTGTCAAATAGATTCGAAACTTAGTTACCGTCTTTCGAATTGTGAAATCGCATCGTTGTACTATATTAATTTACGTTAAGTAATCGGGTTTATCTTTCAACGAAAAGTATGATTCGTTTGAACCATTATCGTTAATCTCTAATTATCGTTAGTGCTTGTAAGTCAATATTTAAATTTCACTTGTACGTGTTAATTCGTGTAAGTTGTGTTTTTTTATGTCAACTTCATTTTGTGTCTACAGTCTATCTAATATCCTTTATTGTTATTGTAGGTTCTGCATAACTTTTTATACGATGATACGTCACCAACATCATACAATGCAAAACCAACTCAGAGATCATAATAGGTTCGTAACCGTTTGTCTTACAGCATATTTAGCTTTCGATCTGTACACATTTTTCTATTGTATACATCATCTATTATCCGAGATACAAATAATAACATACTCTATTTTGTTTTGTAGAATGGGAGGTCCGATGCGTCCTATGCAACAGGCTAATATGGCCCCTTTACATCAGCCTCAGCATCCGTTACCGCATCGGAACCCACATCAACAAATACTGTCCATGCCCCCCCCATCAACAACATATTCATCACATACAACATCCTGGACCGCCGCACGGAAATCCACGACAACCAATGTTGATGGGCATGAATGCACACAATACAAGCGGTACTATTGCATGATTTCAACTCAAATTCTATGCATTGTACATAAACAATGTTTCTGTCGATATAATTATACTTTGCTTTTTAGGCACCATGGTTAGCGTCAGTTTAAAAGACCAAGCGAACACTGTCTCTGTGACTCTACAAAATCCAAATGTACAACCACCGCAATATCCACAGCAACAAAACATTCAACAAAATCCTTCTTCACAGCAACACGTGCAACTACCGCAATCCATAGATCAATCTAAATCGGTTTCAAATGAAACCAACAATGGAGAGTCCAGAGATCAGAGTCCACCTACCCAAAATCACGTAAACGTGATTGATCCAGCTTTGGCAAACATGAAAGAAAAAACACCGATGTGCTTATTGAATGAGTTAGCACGTTTTAATAAGATTCAGCACCAATATAGGTTGACTAACGAACAAGGACCAGCGCACAAGAAACAATTCACGGTAACCCTGAAACTTGGACAAGAAGAATACATTGCCGAAGGTCCTAGCATAAAGAAAGCTCAGCACAGTGCTGCAACCGAAGCGTTAAATAAGACTTGGTATCAACGGCCTCCACCGAAACCGACAAAGGCGATGAGAGTAGCACATCCAGAAAAATGGTTCAGTGGTTCTGGTAGTTGCATAATATCTTTTACAAAATCTATAGCGAAACGTGACTCGGTGCTGTAAATCGTTTTAACTATGGACAGCACTGACGCGAACGATTTCAACTCCTACAGAAAATTCTTTTGCAGGAAATTTACCTCCAACCGTCGAGTTAAATGCGTTAGCTATGAAGAGAGGAGAACCGACTGTTTATACCATTAGACAAGCTCCCCCGGCAGGGTTACAGCAATATGTTACGCATGGTCTAGGACATTTTCCCCGAATATTTAACCCTCGTTTTTCTACATATAATCGTGGCTTCCACACAGAACCTCAACTGTATTTTGTATCTTTAAAAGTAATGAAATACTTCAGTGTTATGGAAACGATCTGATACAAATACACTTAATATATATTAAACGTGTACAAATTTACAGGTAGGAGAACGTGAATTCATCGGTAGGGGTCTGACAGGTCAAGCAGCACGACACGATGCAGCAAGCAAAGCTCTGGAACAATTGCGCCAATTACCATTACCTGAAGTAGCAAATACTTGTAACACGGGCGAGAATGGTACATTAGGCGATGCTAAAGATCCCATTGCCGAATTAAAAAGTCCAGTATCGTTGGTTCACGAGAGGGCATTGAAACACAGTTTACCTGTTAGTTTTGAAGTTGTGTCTGAAATCGGTAAGCCTCACATTCGGACATTTAAAACTCAATGCACCATCGGCGATAAGGTTACGTTCGGTGAAGGACCTTCGAAGAAAGTAAGTTTTACATGTAGAATATTCAAGAGTTAAAGATCAACTATAAACCGTGAAATCTATTGTTTAGGTATCGAAAAGACATGCGGCAGAGTTCATGTTGGAAGAATTAAATCGTTTGCCTCCGTTACCTGAAACTATACAGAATCGTCCGATGCGAGTCAAACGTAAATCTGCAACGACGAAGAAAAAATCACGAAATTTAATAAAAGTTTATCAAGAGCCACGTTCCGAATCTGAAGCTGCAGAGAAAGTAAATCCAATCTCGCGATTGGTTCAAATACAGCAAGCTAAACGAGAAAAAGAACCGGTCTATAATTTAATCGAAGAGAAGGGTGGGCCAAGACGAAGGGAATTCGTCATGGAAGTTACTATGGGTCAGCAATCCGCTCAGGGAATGGGTCCTACTAAAAAGCTAGCCAAGAGAGCCGCAGCGGAAGCTCTTTTGGCTCAATTAGGTTACAGTAAACCGCAACCCACAAAGCCATCGATAAAAACAGGGGAGAGTGAGTCCACCGAATCGAAGCCTAGGAAAGTTACTTTTTTGGAAGACGAACAGATCAATGAAACCCCATCTCATCCAGTCGGAGGTGAGACAAACAAATTGTAAAATCAGGCATGGCCAAGCATAACCCTCGCGAGCAAAAGAGCCGACAGAGCCAAATCAGAGAAAATAGTATTACTATTAAATAATAAATTATTAATAAATTAGGGTTAAATAATAATAAATTATTGTCAACGACCATTGCCTCGCTGAAGTTAAGCGGCGTAGGGCGGGGGACGCACTAGGATGGGTGACCGCTCGGTAAAAAGCCGGGAAGTGGCCCTCTGGGTGCGCGTTTCACGTGTTGTTGGCAAAATAGGTGGTTCGGAACCCACCTTAATAAAAAGTAGGTCCCGCTTGAAATTAGGCGATAGTTGAGGATTGGTAAAGGGAGAGGTGGTGGAATGGATTTGAAACGCTGAGGGAAGCAAATATCATTACATACATAATAATAAATTATTAATAAATTAGTTTGGTTTATTGGGGGAAATGGGGTGTAGGAAGATCCAATGGAGTAGGGATTGTATAAAAGCAGGTTTATTTATCTATTTTGTCTTGTCATTTGATGAAACGTTAGCTTCCTGTACTCGCTGAAATCGGTTTGGACGTGTGCCTATTGTCATGTTATTCGTATTATCGATATTATTATGTATCACGTTATTCGTTGTTCGTTATTTGTTGTGCGTGAGTGTTTTTAAAATCCTTCATCAATTGTGATTAGGAACTATCGGACGTCAGCTAGTACCTGGACTTTTGTTGGTGGATGGAGGTCAAGAATCGAAATTAGGTAGTGGACCTAGTGTACAAATTGTTGCCGAAGAACTGCGAGGACAACAGCAACAAAATCCAGCCACAGTTTCTCCTAAAGACCAACTGAAATATCTCTCTCAATTATTTAACTTCAGTGTGGAATTCAATGATTTTCCCAAGGTAGTATGTAGGTTCACGTGTATGAACGTGTGTGTGTACGCGCGCTATCAATATATTATTTAAATCTTTTAGGGTGCGGTAAATAAAGAATATCTGTCGCTGGTAACGTTAAATACAGATCCGCCGCAAGTTTGCCATGGCAATGGGCCGACAAGGAACGCGAGCCGTAATCAAGCAGCTTTGAAAGCTTTACGCACTTTAAGCAAGCTGGGTCTTGACAATGCATCCAATTCGCAAACAAAAAAGGATAAAGGTGCGTCCGGAGATGGAATACATATTAGCATTCAAGTTAAAAACAATATAATGGATGGAACTATCGATAAGTAATCATATAGTATTTAAGGCTTATCTAATATAACTTTAATTTCCATTGCCGTTTTAAGGCATTGCAAAGGAAAGCTAATTTAGGAATATTTCACGAAGTTATAGATATGAAGAAGGCACGTTTCAAAATGATCTTTAAAAAGCGAGTGATTTAATTGTAGGTTTAATATTAATATACAGTTTAAATAAGGTTTAATATTAAGTATTAATATTAAACCTTGACTCTTTGAATTGTATCGTGGAATTCTTAAAAATAACGATTGGGTCTTTTATTTACTATACCGACGTATACATACACGATACACGCATGCTTATTTAAGTGCTTCATTACATTTATTATTATTATTGTCCTAGCTGTCGTCGTCGTCATCATCATTATTATCACCATTATCATCATCATCCATTATTATTATTATTATTACTATTATGATTACTAATTATAATATAATATATTGCTAGTTTCATATAATCAAGATTGCAGATTTTTGTTTTTTTTTATTAGTGTGCACTGTTGTTTTTACGTAGTCTTCCTAAATTATATTTTTGTATGTCGTATCATAGAGAATACATTTTGCTTTTTATTAACGTATTTACGTGTAATTCAAGTTGTTGAATGAACTCTAATCGACGGGAAAATGATACTTTTCGGTCAGTCTCTCTGGGCCTTATTACACGATAACTTCAAATATTGAATCACCGATTACTCGGTCTTCGCATATTACGCTATCACGTCTTTAACATAATGGACTGCGTATTTGGAAGATCAGTAGCTTTTACGGAGGATCAATCTTTTGCAGTGCCTTAATTGCGTCAAGAAAATTGCTCAAGCACCAATAATCACTCGAGTTATTACCGAGAGGGCGAGGGAGAGGGAAAGAAAGCATGCGAAAATACCATTTGTTTTACGAACAACCGAAAACGATCGTTCGCAGCAGCCTCTTCGATAGACTCTTGCGATCATCTTGAAACTTCAATGGTACTAAGGCGTAGGATTTACGTTCGATACGAAGCGATTACGTGTCGAATGGTTTCATTTATATTACAGTTTTTTCTATACTTAGGGAACTACTGTATAGTACCGAGAGAGAGAGAGAGAGAGAGAGAGAGAGAAACATAAGAATTCTTATTGGTGCTTGATCAAGATTGTGATCCTAACAGTGTTTGTCGATTCTACTATATTTATTATAACAATTTCATTGATAGGACCACAATCGGTAAACACGAGTCGTCGCATAGACGTCATAACCGAATGAAAAAAATGGTCATTCTCCAGAGAGTCGTGGTTTATGATCATGAGAACATTGTAGAAACATTTAAGCGAGAAGAATATTGAAATCTGAGATGAAATGCGGCCATCTCTTAATTTCTCTATTTAATCCTTAGCTTTCTCATTCTTCCGCGAATGGAATGTCTGTTATGTCTTATTACCTGATGTCAGCGCATTCGAATCAGTAAAATACTACATTTGGTTCGTGGATCTTCGTGTACGTAGGTCCTAATGAAAATTGAAAAAACGATAGATAAATTTGACCAATAATTATGGTTATTTTGATTTGACGATCCATGTAACACGAAGCGCGCGTCTTCGATACGGAATGCAATTAGAACATGTCGGAGAGTTACGCGTTTCAAGTGTCTCCAATCGAATGACGAAAACACTCTCATTCCTGTTTTCGTTTTAATCGCAAAGACTACCGAATCTTTGGCAATTGATTGGAGACTCTTCATCGTGCTCGACAAACTCTGCACACGTTTCTGTTCAGTTTTATAGGATTGAAGAAAGGTAATGTGATATATTCATATATGACCGCCCCAATTTGCTTTTTCGTGGGGCCTAGAAGCATTCTGGGGTTATAGTATTCGTGTTCCGCGAGGTATTGAGAAGTAAAGGACATTCAAATTTTCATACATCCGTTATCCGCTAAGGGAACTTGAATTGATTTTGGATGTATCGGAAATTGTAGTAGGAAATGGTAATAATTCAAAATTTGTGTCGTTACATCACGATCGTGAACGAAGGTACATTTCGGTATGCAGCGTAATGATATTCTTAAAGTGTCATAAATTTTGTCTTATTGCCAAAAATAATTTGTAACGATGCTGAGGTGACGACGAAAAAAAAAAAAAGAAAGGAAAGGATACAATAATGAATGAAGATAACGTCGAGAGATCAAGCTTGTTTGTATCTTCGTCTAACGATGATGAAGGAAAACGATGATCCGGTTCGTGCCGAAGACTTATCTTACATTCATTATGCCCATGAAATTACTCGAAAGGTATCTCGAATATTGTTCGACGGTAGCGAAAATAGAACAAGAAAGAGAAAGCAACGGTATTATTCAATTGCGGAGTTCCTCCATGATGTCTGTTCATGATCGGTTCTTCTTTTATGATCTGCAACACAACTCCGTATCAATGGAATAATATATGAAGAAGAAACGAGAGAATTTGTGGAGTTCAAAATACTAAATGACCCATGTAAACGAGAATTCTAGTTTTCAGAGTACGAGTTAACTAATGTCCTTTGTGCGACGAGCAAGTTCGGATTCGGATTCGGAGGATTAGAAAACAATACATTACAATACATTGCGTTACAAGTATTAGCCCGAATCCAATTAGAAAACGGCGTTAACTTCATTTCCTATATTTTTCTTTTTTTTTTTACAAGGGTCCTTTCTTTTTGAACTCGTTACGTCGCATGTACATTATTTATGAAATGATTTTTTCGTTAAGATAACCTTTTGTACTATCTTGCGTACGATAACATACAAAATTATTTATATGAATAGATCGCTCGAGGACGAGTTAATGAATGTTCCTTTTTCCGAGATATCGCTTCATAGAATGGGCCTTTCTTCTTCCCGTGGGATTCACTGTTCCGACATGAGATGAAAAGAAAAGAAAATGGTAGAGACGATTTCGTGTGCACTAAACATGTCTGTTTTCTTTCGACTGGTTAGATTTCGAGTAGAAAATAATGACCATAGGCGAAACGTGAATCCCGCGTAAAGCGTACCCAACCCTCCACCTCATCCTCATCCCCATCCCCCGTTGCAGGACCTATTTTATCCGCGTAAACTATAATACAATAGTTAGTTATAATAATAAGCGAATAAAGTATTAATTACTAAGGTGTACGAAGTGGAACTATGTCGGAAGAAATATGAACGATAAAGCCGATTTCGAGAAACGTCGCAGATACGTTAGAAATAAACTGTCAGATTCGAAACGTTTCGTATTATAATGTTTTATTCTTTTTTTTTCTGTTAAACCTGTAACTGTCGGGCAGTTGTGATATCAACGCCTAACATTGTATGCTTGTAAACGTAATAATTTATCTCATTTCCGGTCTCAAGAATTGTCGTTTTTATATGAACCATAGAATTTTTCTGGTTTTTAGTGAAAGTGGGAAATTTCCGTGGATTTGTATCGAATAGCAAAGAAATCGTTTCAGTAAAATTAACGAAAACGACGAATCGAAATATCAGTACGTTCCTTTTGACGAAGAATTGTACAATACATTAGTATCTTTGTTTAATGCAAGAAATCATGATACGTATACGCACGATCATTGTTTTCGAAAATAATGAAACCAGTAGTACTTGTTTCGAATCAGTCGTTTTTTTTCAGTTTCTCTTATTCATTCCTTGAGAGGCATAGTCGCAAAATGTGATTTTCAGTAATGTCGAGTGAATACAAAGAAAAACAAGATAACGTTATTACAGAAATAAATAAAAGAGTAGCATTACATGACAGTAAAAATTTTACACTGATAAAGTTTTTTATTGCCGAGGAATCGTTAACCCCGTTTTGAAAGAGTAAATGATGGTTTAATACGTAGACATCTACCGCTTATTTAAACTTTATCGGTTTGTATTTGACATCAATAAATGATTGTAAAAACGTTCATGTTGTCGCGTAGTATTCTTCTTATACTCCTCGTTTAGGTACGAATTATTATTGATTTAAAATCCTCGATATTCGTAAAGAATCGAGATAACAATCGATTTTCGATGTCGTTGCGAATCCTACGGCAACATTGATCAAACAGATATGTTATAGGTTATGTTCATCGGTAAAGTTAATTCGGAGAGTTAAATTTCTGAAAGAAAATGATAAGTTACAAGGAAAATGTTCGCGTTTGAGAAAAAACGTTAAACGTGATATAGATTCATTGTTCTGGCATTGAAATGGTTCGAAATGTGTAACTTTTCGATAAGTGTTAGCGTTGTAAAATGAAGGGAGGTTAACTTGTAAATACCACGGAGTGCACAAAATTTCTTGAACTTGGAAAACGTATCTATCCAATTAGAATAGAATAAAAGGAATAATTTGGGAAAAAGCAACATTCGCGATAGAAATAGAGGAACATGTTTAAGAATACATTCCAAAGTGGATTTTTATCGATCTTGTATAGTATCGGTAGCAAACCACTACAGATTTGGGACAAGAAAGTAAGAAATGGTCATATAAAGCGAATAACAGATAATGACATACAAAGTTTAGTGCTAGAAATATTGGGTAGTAATGTCAGTACCACTTACATTACGTGCCCAGCAGATCCCAGAAAAACATTGGGTATCAAATTGCCATTCTTAGTAATGATCATTAAAAATCTGAAAAAGTATTTTACATTCGAAGTTCAGGTAAGATACAAACATCGAGCGATCGTTTAAGCATCTACTACCGTACTCACCAGGTTTCTTCAAATTAATTTATTGTAGGTAATCGACGATAAGAATGTACGCCGTAGATTTCGAGCTAGCAATTATCAGTCTACGACAAGAGTTAAACCATTTATTTGCACTATGCCGATGAGATTGGATGATGGATGGAATCAAATTCAATTCAATTTAGCAGACTTCACCAGACGCGCTTATGGAACAAACTATGTGGAAACATTGAGAATTCAAATCCATGCTAATTGTAGAATAAGAAGAGTATACTTTTCGGATAGACTGTATTCCGAAGATGAATTGCCTGCAGAATTTAAATTATTCTTACCGATACAGAATAAAGCAAAATGTTAAATCCAGAGTACATCTATAATTTTTCACGAGGCATCCAAAGGAAGAACTAGAATACACGATCAATATTTGTAAACCAATCGTATTTGTGACTTGGATTTACAGTTGAAATTAACCGAATAAATATATACTTGGTACTTTGACAAGCTATATATTTATTGCACAAAATATTTACTGATGCTACAACAATATTTGTAAGGATAATTCTTTATATTTTGTGAAATATATTCTCTCGAAGATTTAATTCTTTGAAATTCATACAAAATGTACATTTATTTAGCTATATTATTTACTGTATTTTTATTTTAACAGTAACATTGATACAGGCTAAATAACTATTTTTACAAAAAATCCCGAAACAAAAAGAAATTACGATGCACGTATAACGATCTCGAATTGTCTGACACATCGTTAACCTTCAGGAAAAAACTGCAAATCAGAATTTTCAAAATTAAACAAGGTTGATTGTAATATAAAAGAAACTTTTTTTGTGACTAAAGTTTACACGAATAAATAATTGACTTCTATTTAGTTAATAATTATGCCTGCTGTTTGATATAGATAAAGCTAAAGATACATATAAAATTGAATGCTAAAAGTTCATAGAACACATACGAACATTAAAAACTTGAGAAGACAAGATATCAGTATATACCGAAGGAATGTATTAATTGCTAATTATTAAGTATTGATTTTTTTTAAATGGGGCCGTAGCATATCCAAGGGGGAGGCTGTTCGTTCGCAAGTACCTGGAACTATTTTCCACACCGACAAAAACGTTCACAATCATCCCTCTCTCCACATGCGCGTAGTAATACACGAGCAGAAAAATGGCGGGAAAGTTTGGAAAAATTCGTTCTATTTTTCACGATATCCGGTAAGTTTGAAGAAAATCTATCGATCTATGTGTATTCCTAATGCGATAAGCTTACCGTGGTATCGATACGCCGGCTGCAAGATAAATCGGATCACCTTTCGCGGTGGAAAATGAAAAAATACAAACGAATGGGTGAAAGAAGATGGCGGACCAATTAAGAGTACCGCGCTGATACATTTTATTCTTTATTTGTGACGAGGGGTAGTATTTTAGAAATGAGAACCGAACTATTTAACGAGGTAACATTAATTAACGCGTAAACAGCTAGAAAACTATATAAAAGGCTCGCTGCAACAACCTGTAACGGTGATATCGTTTAATACGGGCGGAATCCATAAATAAAACAATTGGTTATATACATATGTTTTTCAAATCGACGAATGCTATTATATATTTTGTATTGAGCACTCGTTTCGGGAGAGAGACGCCGACGCCCGGCGCCGACGTCGTTTTTAAAGCGTCAACGTTGTGCCAGAGTAATCTCACCCAATCCGGGGGACTCATAAGTAAAAAAAAATCGTTAGAATAATCAACCCTCTTGGACACGCTGGCACATCGTAAAGATGCATCGGTGAAAAGTTTTATTGTCGGAGGTTTCGGACGTTTTTCATTGAGGTGTTAAGATAACGGGACAGGGAAAGGGGGGGGAGAAAAATATAACAATGAGCAATGAAATTAACGTTGTGAACAAAGAGGCGTGAAACACCGTTTCTCCGTAATTGTAGTATTTTTTTGAAATTCGTGCTCCGGCATCGAGATACGTATTCGTTGTGCGAAAGAAACGTGGGTTCGTCCTTCACGTGGGTGATAGCTCGTCGATTCGTTTTTTTCTTTCTCGTTTCATTTTGAAATGGGTACGGCGGGTCGCGATTTCGAACGCGATCGGGAGGACGAGCTCCACTGTCGAATTTGTGCTAGTGACATACCAAGAAACGACGGGGTCCACATTTTCGCCGAGGATGGTAGACGGCACTACCTGCAGACCAAAATACGAAAATATCTCTACATCTTGGTGAGTCTGACCGCGCTCCATGCGAATTACCACGATCGCCGTTGTATGCGCGCCTGCATGGATACAGTCGAACCGAGTTTGTGTGTGCAGTGTGCACTTCTTTTTTCAAAATCTCGATGGGACCCTCTCTCTGATCTCTGATCTCTGATCTCTGACCTGCTCGATCCCCCTCGTACCCCCATAAACCGTGCACGTGAATTAACGTGTGTAGTAAGTGCGTATTCCTTCCAATTGAAAACGGTCTTCAATATATTTACTATTACTATTTATTATAATATTAGATTAACTGTTTTCTTATTTTTTCCAAGTAAACCACTTATATGTCTACTCGATAAGGGTACAGATTTGCTGTGATACCGTTTCATTATGTAATTTGATCAGTTTCAAAAATTAATTGACTTGTTAGATTAATATCTTCTGCTAGTAGTACAATGAAAAATTTCACTGAAATGAAATGTAACTAATTAATTCATCAATACATCTGTACGATGAATATTTATGCCGAACTAAAATATTTCATTAAACATTAAATTTAATATTCGTGGTTTTTAAGTATAAAAACGAATATGGTGCAACGATATATTTCAAGCAAAGTAGATACGTGCGAAGTGCAAGGACAATTTTTTCTCATCGGTGCAATTAAACAATAATTAATTCGATTGAAACGCGTGCGGGTATATGTAACTGATACATAATATGTCGAGTATTCCTAAGGGATGGTCTGAAGGGATCCATTTTGTTACGAATATAAAAGTGTTAAAAATTAGCATTTTATTGATTACAATAAGTATACTGTATATGATATACATATACACACACATGCCTATACATATATATGTATACATATGCATACATGAATATACACGCATTTTAGACTCGTACATCTAAAGTATAATTCGATACACGAAACGCTTAGAAATAATGTCTGACGTTTTTTGAATGAAATGACGGGTGAAATGAAGCGTACGATTAACAATATATAATTATATATTTTTAGAACCAGGAGATAGAAAAATGTTAACTTTCATTTGAATCGTAAGGTTAATTTTTATTTGATGACAACAAACAATTTCACAAAAAATCGAAAATTTTTTATCAAATAATGTAGACAAAAAATATTCTTCTTCTAGCAACGTTGCTTTAAAGTTTTGTTATCGTCACCAACTAAATACTAATGCATTTTTACTTGCTATTGTTATTTTCCATTGTTTTGTCTGCCCTGCATTAATAGTATAAATTTTGTTATAGGTATCTTCGGAAGATAAATTTTCAAAAATGGTGTGCGTTACGTGCATCAAGAGAATAGAGAGTATTCATCGCTTTGCGATGATGGCGTATAGAACCCAAGAGAAATTAAGGTTGCAATTATACAGTAGTATGGATAATACAAATATTGTGCAGGATGTGGATTCGGAGAGTATTAAAGACACGCAAGACGAAACAAGAAAGGTGGAAGATCGAGGATTGCTACATACGATATTAACAAAAGTAAACAGCAAATATTCTCCGTTGGAAGTCATTTTGTTGAATTACGTCAGACCAATGTTTCCTTACAGGGTGCAATAGAAATTTTGGCTGAAGGCGAGCCATTGGGGCCATCGGAATTAATGTCACAAGAAGACAAATGTCAAACTCCAAGTATGGAGGAAATGGAAGTGAAAGTAGATCCAATGTTATTTTTACAGTATGGTATGGAACAGTCGGAGTCTGAAACTTCAGAGGCATCGGATACCGAAGACAAAATAACAAGAGTCGATTCTCCGGAACCATTATCCTTAACGAACAAGTAAGATTACTTCTCTAGCGCTATACTATATAGATGTTTAAAGAGACTTATGTATTTATAAATTGTCGCATACTTTTTTGCAGAAACGAAGACATAAAGAAAGAGAAAGAAGAAGAGAACAACGATGATAGAGCGCTAGTAGATGACGAGGAACTGATTTCCAATGCACCATCTAAGCCTCACGAATGCACAATATGTTCTCGATCGTTTATATCGCAAATTGGTCTACAAAATCATCTGTGGTCTCACTTGCCTAAAGATAAGCGAGCCGATGGAAAGCCTATCTTAAGATCGCAACAAGTCTACTCCACGAACGGCGTGCTTCACATGAATACCGATAATAATTCATCCGGGAACTTTGTCTGTCCAATTTGTAGTAAAAAAATTTCTACCAAGGGTAATCTAAAAGTACATTTGGAGACTCATCGGCCTAAGGGAAAGTACGGTTGCGACATATGTGGTAGAATGTAAGTGACAATCAATTATTAGAAACAGCTACGTATAATCGAGCAAGTTCTGGTAATGGTGGTTTATGTTTCTTTTTGTTCTTTTCGACAATGTTTTCAGCTTTAAGACACAGTCGAATTTATTCAGACACAAGGAGTACCACGGGGGGGATACAGTTTCCATGTAACGTTTGCGGGAGAGTTTATCCAACGAATTCAACGCTGCGTGCCCACAGTATCACGCACTCGGATCTGAGACCGCACGCGTGTCCTCTCTGCGACAAAACGTTCAAAAGAAATCAGGATTTGAAGTTTCACATAAACCAGCATACAGGTGCAAGGCCTTATCAATGTCCCTACTGTCCGAAAGCTTTCGCGAGTTCAGGTAACTGTTTTTCACACCGTAAAAGAATGCATCCTCGAGAGGTGCATCGAGACAGACAGAGAGCAGCGGATTTAATGAGATGAACCATGGGTAACCAGTACGAAGAATGGTTTTAGAGAGGCGTAATCATTTAGGGAATGGTCGTGTTTAGATGTTACCGAACGAATGAGCTTTAGTTTTGAATATTAATGGTGCTAACACGAGAAGCAACAACAAATTTTCTATATTTTCGTTGACTCGTTTACGATTAGCGTTAGATACGTTATCGTTAGCAACAGGCACTCAGTTGTTTGTTCTTGAGCCGTGACTAGGTTTTCTTTACACGGAAATAGTAACGGGCGTATATATATGTATGTATATATGTCATATATACGTACATATATATATGTATATATATATTTTTCGTAATTTTTTATCTTGTCGATGTTGCTGGACATACATTTCCATTGTTGTTGATGAATTTAGTGATTATTATTTTATAACTCGTACGCATATAGTACAAGTGATAATAACAATAGGTTTAAACACTCTAGTTGAAATAAGAAATTTGTATTTTTTACTGGTTTATCTATATTTACCGTGTACACATTTACTTCTCGACCCCTAGGATAGATATTCGAATTAGACACCGCTCTCGGTACCATTTCTTAGAAAAGATTCTACGAAAGTTTAATATCTAAATGGAAACAACCATTATTGTATAATACGATAAACGGTAACAACAGCATTAACAGTATATACACGATATATACGTATGAATATACATATACAGTATTATTTGAATCGTTTTAAATTAGAATACGTTGACTCATTGATAACGAACACGATGAAATATTATACATATATAAGGGCCAGAAGCGATATCTTTTATCAGTTGAGCAGAGTGCCGAGTAAAAGTTGTCGAAAGAAACTTGGCGTAATAAAACTGTGATTTTTTGTAAATCGGTGGTATCTTTGACGTACTAAAATTGATGCGTGTTCCAATGGGTTAAGTATTCGAGTGGATCGCAATTGCGAGTATCGTAGTATAGCGATGGCACAATTAATTACGAATCGTTTGCGCTCAACATTTGTGTTCTCCGATGTTACTAGTTTTCGAAGTCGTAAATTGTTTAGACATTATGCGTAACATGTTTGAGCGGCATGTACTCGATATCGATTAACGGAAAAAAGGTACAAAGGTTTAACGTTCAATCATTTTACGTTTAATTGATAGTTTAGTCGATGAGAAAGGGGGTGAGGGAGGGAGGAATTTTATCTTATCGTTATTAAAGAAAGACATTAAAATGTTTACACACGCACACTCATACGCATACACAAAAGAATATATACACATGTACATTCACACGCGTACGCGCACACGTATACGTATACATACAGAACACACGTGAACGGATTTGAGCGACGTCGAACGTTCTAAAAGAAAGCGCGTTATTTTGTCCATACAAAGCATTGCTGTGTAACAGCGAGTACTTCATAAGGCTACATTATACAAGACGGTGACCAAAGAAAAATCCAAGGAAAAACGAAAATATTGGGAAGAGGGAAGGGTAAAAAAAACTCTTCCGTACGAGGGAAAGTTCGTAGTTCGAGGGATATTTTTAGCACGATAAACGAGCACCATCATTGAGTAACGTTAAGACTGTATACGAAAATTCTGTGTCAAATTAGGGTAATACATTATAAATTTAAGGATAGTATACGAAATATCAATGGCCGTATCGTCACGAAAGATGAATCTAGTTTACTCAGATGCAGTATTAAACGAGCTAACAAACGTGTAAAACGAAAACCGTAGAGGCCGTAGACGATGTTACGAACGATCCACAATGTTATTCTTTTAAACAGGTCTGTAACGATTAAAGTAAATGTTAACTGAAGTCTGAGTAGTTTTAGGAGGATCTAGATAAGTTTAGTGGAGCCGTGTAATTCGTAGAGATCGTAGACCGTGCTTCCGTATACATAACGTAAATACACATATTCGTACGCAATTCGTGCGTTACATAGGCCGGGGCGACAGTATCCGAAATTGGAAAAAATTCGGACGATTGGTGAAGCGAATGCTGACAAGTAGACTGCGGATTCTGTAGCGTAGGGTTACAATTAGTATACTTTCCGTTCTGACCAATATCGTGACCGAAGAAAAAATCCGTAATACAATGAACAAATCAAGATCCACGGTCTACCGGTCAGCAAACGGACGAGTAGGCGAATAGAGGAATAGACTAGTAATCGAGTAAGCGGGTAAGTGAGCGAGTGAGTGAGCGAGCGAGTGAACGAGTAAGCGAGTAAACGAGTAAACGAGTAAATAACATTTAACGGCGAGAAAATGTTGTGTAACCACGTTGCTACGTTAGCGATAGTAGGGTGACCAAGCTTTCGCCTCGACGATATCGCGAGAGTTTAATGGACCAAACATCTTCTTAGCTCCGTTTCCGCGAGACACGAGATACTATTATAGATGAACGACACATCGAAGGGTTTAACAATAACCAATAAATATTTGATCGTCGAGCACAACCGTAGCTTCCACGAGTCGCCCTAGCTTGTTAGAAACACAATCGTATATTTTGCGATTACGTTTTTTGAGGACGCTTGCCGGTCGCGAAGCAACACAGGCGGAGATCAACGACCGATCGTGTATTCGCGAGAACGATCGATTTTTCTAAAGGGAAGAAACAGGAAGCTCAATTTTTCCATCCGATTCTTTGTACAGGGTTGAGCAAATTTTTCGAAATTTAAACTGGTTCTCTCCGAAACTGCCAAACTCGTTGCTTTTGAAACTTATCGTTACAAAGCGTTTACCTTCCTGTCGATCAACCACAGAAAATATTATAGAGTTTATTATTTTGTTCCGTTTTAGTTCGTTTCTTCCTCGAAACCCGGCAAACGTATTTGCTGAAGAAATTGTCGATTATATTTTTGGCAGTGTACAATTCGATTCAGAATCCCCAAATGATTTGCTCAGTCGCTGCTGCAAGGGCCGAGAAAATTGACTTCGAACCATTTGTCTAAAGTCCATGTACCGGAGTTGTTTAGCATCTAACTAGCGATTAAACAATATCTCAGAAGTGCCAGTAACCAAGTGAACTAACGTAGCGTATTTCGGCAGCCAAGTACTGGATAATTACTTGTAGAATCAAGGTATGAGTTATCGGTAATATCAATTGTGACACTTAATAAAGATAATTGTATAAAAAGCCTGTACTGTCCTGTCCTGTCCCGTTCCGTTTCGCCGATTGGCCTTCCGTCGCGATCGACAACGGCTGCTCTAGACAATTAATTACCATTGATCGCGCTACCCTTTCTTTTTTTCCCCCCCGTTGCGTGAACATTGAAAATTCATAATCTTTTGACGACCGTGCGCGACACGCTCTACAATTTCAAACAAACTTCCCTTCAAGCTATAAATATTCGTTCCATCGTTCGACGAGGGGACGGAACCAGTTCCGTTTTCCTTTGATCGGTGAAGGTATTGATAAATATTTCTCTCCGCCCTATGCTATGGTACAGTTTCCGCAATGATCACTATCAGCCTAGTTCCAGCAAACATTCGAGAACATATATGTATAAGTCGCGGGAATCATGAGTCAGTGCTCGGAATAGATTGCCTGTGCATTCTTTTTCTTCGTAATTGTTCCACACTATTTTAAGTAGAAAACTAAAAGACACGAACGCAAAGGTACGCAGTGGAATTTAGATTATTAGAGTAAAAACTATTCTAACAAGATTACTGTCCGATTCTACTATTTTCCACGATCACGATAGTTTCAAGCCTTTGGACACAAATGAAAAGAAATCATTTCTTGCTGTGGACAGCTGGAAAATGTTTTGCCTCGCTTAATTGCTACATTTATTTGGCCTTGTATATAATTTCGCTGTGTACATGCCCATTGACCGATGCCTCTTGTTATCTGTTTTATCAGATTAAAGAATGTAGTTAGTATTCCCACCGGCGTGGAGTCTCGCTTTAAAATTGTCTCGTCTCGCCTAAACTTTCGTCTCGTTTTACGTCGCCTTGGCAGTTAATCATGTTATTCGACCAACTACGTATTTATAGTGATAACAGAGGTTGATGTTCACGTCCTTTGATACAGTTTGAATATTGAATATTGCATCGCGTCAGTCGTGAAAATCACGCGAATTCAACGAATGCCGACTTATCGAGCATGGTCATTGTTAAGGCCGCATATTGACCCAAATACTAATCTAGAAAATATCGGGACCGTGCGTTTAGATTTCGATAAATCAAACGTAATCGTATCGCAAATGTTTCATTGACCGTCTGCGCAATTTCGATAAATTCACCAGGGCTACGTACTCTTACGTAAAATCGCGGTTCATACGCGCACGTTTGTTGTTCGCGTTGAACCGCGGTTCAATGGAAGTCCTTGATTCTGACTCTGACTCTGGCTTTGACTCTCACAATGCGAGCAAAAGATGTGCAACCCATGAAAGGAAAACGGGGCATTTGTCAGGTCGGTGTAATTTGCTCCTTCGGCTCCTTTCCTGATCAAAGTGAATGAAATGAAAATGTACTAACGAGTCCGGCCTCCGTGAACCGAATCAAACGAAAATAGACTGGAGTATGCTAGACAGAAGCGTTGCTTTCGGTTCGAGAGAAGCGGGTTAACCATTCGGACTGGTTAACATTAGAATTATCGAGCATCTAAAGCAACTATTAGTTTCTATATATATATATGTATATTGTCTTGTACAAAGAATGGGACCGTGTTTTTACTCGATCTCGGCTTTCCAACAATTTTTGTTAAATAAACAATTTCCCGTATTCTATGTGTATATATGTATATATATGTATATGTGCCGGTGATTATGAGAGTGGTGTAAGTCAGAATTTCAAGCAAATTCATCTTTTTACTTATTATGATTGCACTAATAATTATATAATGAAGTCAACAATTATATATTATATATTACATATTGTGTAGGTGGTTCAGAACCCACCTCAATAAAAAGTAGGTCCCGCTGAAATTGGAAATTAGGCGATAGTTGAGGATTGGTAAAGGGAGAGGTGGTGGAATGGATTTGAAACCCTGAGGGGACCAAATATCATTACATACATACATATTACATATTGTGTAATATATGTTATCATGGTAAAATATATTTTTTAAATATCATAATCACCGGCGCATATGTAAGTAAGTAGGACGAGGCAAGTAAGCAAGTAAGCAAGAACGAAAACGAAAAATTCGGTCGAAATCTGAAGAAGGTTTCCGCGTAGAGAAATCGCGGTAACGCGTTGCGCAATCGGCGCGGCCGAATCGAGCGATGAAATTGATGGGCACGGAAAAGGAGTCTTTGCAACTTGAAGGAGTTGCATCATAGGTGTAACGGCGGCACGCGAGTTATAAACTTCTACTAATTCTCCGCGTTTGAAAAGTTTCACGCGGTCGCGTCCTCGTCCAAAGAAGAAGAAGAAGAACAGCTGCAATGCCGTATCATTACGGCAAGGTCGTCGGTACACGGACATGTTGCCCCTAACGATACATTATGTTTAATCGAAGGATCCACCCGACCGCCAAGCGACCCTTTCAAACTATAATTGTACCTTCCGTTTTGCGGCATCGTTTTCACACAACTCTTATCTTCAATCATGCTGCTATCGTCTTTCTTCTTCGAAATCGAATCTAAAAACTTTATATTTAATTATATATTAAAAAAATATATTTAAATTATACACATACGTATATGTAATGTATAATACATTTTGTTTTAGTATGTCGGGGTGGACAGCATGGTTCAGACGCGGTCCCTAGCAAAAGGATGATGGCATATATTGTTAAGATACAAACAACAAACTTACGAGCAGTGGCGTCTCGCGTATAAGCACTGTGGGACTGCAGTACCCCTTATTTCCACTTGATATTATCGATAACATTTAACATAATGAGTCTTTTTTTCTTTAATTCTTTCTTTATACTTGTACAATATATAATCTGTCAGTAGCCATCTTTCTTTTATACAATTTTAAAACAAAGGCTAAACATTTTCTGGAGCAGCACTCCCACTAATTTTAGCTACAAGCCGCCACTGTTCATGAGTAACAAAAGAAAATAATAAGAATAGTTTACCAATGACCAATTTTAAATGTAAACTAAATTATTTTCAGTCTTTTTATCTATAAAAATTCAGATACTATATATTACAGGAATGCCAAACAAGATCTGTTACGTTTTTCATAACCATTCTTGTCGTTCTTCTCAATTGACTTGACGTTACATCCGCGAATTGATACGGTATCTCTGTTGACCTATCTCAAAACAGTTTATCTATCATTTGTTTGGATCAAAAGTTTACTGCCGACGAACAAGAAATACATATATATTATATATATGTTGTAATAATTACTCAATGATTACGCTAGATAACGTCCACTAACGTCTAAAAACGTCGATGTTAAAAAGCAGCATAGGATAATATCATCTGCATGAACAAAACGACAGGACAAATCTGATTTGGGATATTGCATCCAAAAAATAATGTCACAATAGCTCTTTGGCTATATGTATATGTATGTGCATGTATATTACATCACGTGTAAATACGTGTACCATTCGAACGCTTATTGATTGAGCGAAGATAGATCACGTTTTTTTGATCGTCAATTTCAAATTCACACGATGCGGTATATATGGTGTATATAGTAATCGTTCGGAATGATCGCAGATCGAGTGAAAAATTACCGTTCCGTCTTTCTCCGTGAGAATTCATTTTTAATTTAAAACTGATGAGTCGGTTAGGCGGGATACGCGAAAATCGTTAGTTACAGTAGTTAGTACAGGCCACGGTAGTTAGTAGCGAAAATTCGTAACGCTTTCCACGCGCTCACGTGTTTGAACGAAATAGATAACCCGATTCCTAGTTATTTTTTAAGAGGAAGCTTTGCTATTGGTGGGAATGGCGAATAACAGGTCGCGTCGTTCGTAACGTCCTTCAAACGTTTCTATCGATTCTGAGAGAGTGTACGGAGGTACGGAACAGAGAGATACCCGGAGTCGTAGTCGTATAATACGATGTTCACCGTCGAAACATGTTAGTTCGTCGGTAACAGTGCTTGTTGTGTTGCGGCTGGCGTAAACGTTCCTCTTTCTAGGATAAGGGATCACTCTTTCTTTTCAATCACTTTTATTTTCATTTTCCCCCGTTTTCGGGCCGAACCGCCGAACAGAGATTTTGCGGAAAATGTCAGACAACGAGGGCAAATCGTGGTGTCATACCCGTCAAACTTGCGTGGTACAACCGTTATTGACAGGTATTTCGAATGTGAATTTATACGATTAATCAACTAACCGCGAAAAGTAACCTCAAAATAACCAACTCGATTTTATTCCATTATTTATCTCTTTGTTGATATCGCAACAGTGATGTAACGCAATAGTGACATTTCAAAATATTGTCCACGCGAGCTATGCGTATCTAAAACGAATTCGGTACAGAAATTTTTTTTTCTTTTTCGATCGCATATTCTTCTTTTCGAAAGGAAACAACACATTTTTGTTCCTATGCTGTTATCATGTTTCCTCTTTTTAAAGTGAACTGGTATTCATACATTTCACGACAATATAAGAATTTTATTTTGTCAACAATGTTGGAACGATTGTTCAACCTATGCAAAGATCGAATACCATAATGTATTTACAAATTGTCGTTTCAGATGAATAAAAGCTAGTATATTTTTTGCATTTTCTATAGGATCATTCAAAACAATGTACACTTTGTGTTCTTATTGATGTAAACATTCGAGTGTAACTTGAGAAAAAAATCAAGGGCATTTTTTATTCACTTGAACATAAGATGATTATTTTATTTCAGATTTGTATCAAATTACTATGGCATATGCCTATTGGAAAAGCGGAAAAGTGAACGATCATGCAGTGTTCGACTTATATTTTCGCAAGAATCCGTTTCAAGGAGAGTTTACCATCTTTGCTGGCTTGGAAGAATGTATTAAGTTTTTGGAAAAGTTTAATTACTCGTCTAGTGGTAAGCATCAATGTATACATATAGGTGGTATATATTCTATTCGATAGTTTAGGTATTTACTCTAGCTATGAATTTTACAGATATTAAGTACCTTAAGTCGACTATGCCATCGTCGGTGGATCAAAGGTTTTTCGACTACTTGAAAGATCTGACTCCCAAAGATGTGACGATATACGCTATGGAAGAAGGCTCGGTTGCTTTTCCCAGGTTGGTAGAAATACTATGGAACATGTATGCGTCGTGCGGATATCATTCAGTTATGTTAATCATCGTCATCATTGTCATCGTCTAGGGAAATTTTTCTTGCTCTTAAGACAGCAGTTTAGAGTTAATGTTCGAATGCTTATCGACATTACATATTTGATGAAACGTCAAACTGTAATAAGTTAAAACCTCAATGCAAATTGATATGTTACGCAGAATACCATTACTAAGAGTAGAAGGTCCATTAATAATGGTTCAGCTTTTGGAAACAACACTGTTAACCTTAGTAAACTATGCAAGTTTAATGGCAACTAATGCAGCCAGATACCGTATGGTTGCTGGGAAAAATATAACATTGTTAGAGTTTGGCCTTCGAAGAGCTCAGGGTCCTGATGGTGGATTGAGCGCATCCAAATATAGTTATATGGGTAAATATTTCCTAACATTTACCATTAATAATCGATCGTTTTGCAGCATACCTAAATTATTAATTATATACCATATATACTGTTACAGAATGGTACCACTTATTGTGGTACTGCTTCAAAGAAATACATGTACATATATGTGCACGTATAATATACATATTTCTTCGAATAAAAATCAATGACTGGTACCATTCTACGACAGCCACGGCTACTCGCCGTGGCAATGAGTAATAATTCAAGAGCTCGAGTTAAATGTAGTCAATGAAGTATATGCTTTTTATTTGTTACTTTTTCGAATAAAAATACGTAACCCGTGTACGTGCATTTGTACATTAACGGAAATGTAATTGTAAACTTTTAATAGCGATAGTTACTTCGTTGATTGGCTTAAAATAATTTGGTTTCAATTTTTTTTTATAGGTGGTTTTGATGGTACCAGTAACGTATTAGCAGGAAAGCTTTACGATATTCCTGTGAGTGGAACGCACGCGCATGCATATATTACATCATTTATTGGCATCGATGACTTGCAAGAACGAGTAAGTGAATGATTAATTAATATGTTTGTAGATAAGATTAAAAATATTTTATGCTAATCAATCTTCTTTCCTTTTCAGACTTTGGCGCATAAAGAGACGGGAGAGGTTTACGATCTTCTCGAATTAGCTTACAAACATCAGGATTCCATTGCAGCTGATGTAGGGACGCTAGTTTCTGAGGCTTCTAGTGGAGAATTAGCTGCTTTGATTAGTTACGCTATTGCTTTCCCGCAACGATTTGTTGCTCTTGTAGACACGTATGACGTGAAAAGGTATGACATTACGCTTACTTCGTTCTTATTTCGTTCATCATTTATCTCATATCTTTTCTTCATAAAGTTTTTTTTGTTTTATTAATACTTTGTTTTGTATATTTAGTACGTGTAAGTAGATATATTGTGTTTTGATTTCATGTTACACATGGGCAATCTTTCTTTCTACCGTTAGGTATGCATCTGTGTTTGAACACTTGCACGTATATATTTTGAGAATCGTACTTAAATGTGCACTGCCATATTTCTGTACTGGGTATAGTAACAACGCATAGTCTAATAAGCTAAATTTAGCATTGGTTTTGTTTGAAATCTTTCGCCATCTATTGTACAAACATTAATATTACTATACATTGCTATTTAGTGTGCATGAACATAAAGTAGTTCAAACAAAAGATTGCCTGAACTTTCAATATTCTCGTTTAAACAGAAGAAAAAGATTCTCGTTTAAATATTTCTTAATCGTTCTTATCGTTTGTATTCCATTTGAAGCTCGACTACAAAGACTCGAGAAATAAAATATTTTCAAAAAACTTACTATGATATTTTAGATGCGATCTGTGTTTGTGTCTTATAATTATGAAACAAATTTTGCACAGTTATATCGCATTATGTGTATGTGACAACAGCTGCTAAATATCGTGTACAAGTTACTAAATATTACAGGTATTATATCGGTAGCGTGATTTCTATTGAAAAAAGTATATTTAATCGAGTTCGCCACATGCATTAGTAATTCTAATTACACATTCATAAAAGCAGGCATGATGAAACATATACACACTGTACCATAACAGGTGTGTGTTTATAGCATCGAAACCACGGCCAAGAGACAGGCACGTATAACCAGCCTAAATGTAAAGAATAAACGTCTAACAAATGGGTCCAATTCACATGCCCAAAATGGTGTCGGAAACAATCCGATTTTATCAGAAACGACTTCGCATCACAAGAATGACTTTTTAAGACGAGGCGAATTGGGTGAGCTCTATGTGAGGTACGATTTTTATCCTCTCTGTCTGCTTTGCAGGATATAAATCATCATTTTTTTTAATCTACAAAATATAAGTTAATCGATTACATTACCTGTCACAAGATTACAACGTTCTTCGTTAGGTTCAATGTTCATTTCATTGGGTTTAAACATGTATATACATGCAGTCAAATTTCGTATCATTAAGATACAAGTTCAGTTCGATTCGATTTGATTCAATTCGATTCAATTCGATTCATGTACAAAACGAAAAAATAATTCTGTAAAGCGGGCAAGTCTATATTCCAAGATCTCTTGTTTATAGCATGAAATAACTAAGAGGGAACAAGGCAAGTTTAATATCACCTTTGTTTTTAATGTACGACCTTATATAGTACCCTTCCCAATTCAGCCATTTAACCGAATAGTTATCAATTTAATATACTTATTCTGGAAAAAAAAGATATAATAAATCATGCCTTGTAGTTAAAAAAAAATGTTGATAAAACAATGCAAAGTTGGAAGTCTACTTACAAGTTCTAAATAGTTTGCATGTAATGTCGGTTGATACGTGTTCTGTTCAAAGTAATTGTGCTATATAAACATAAAATAATCAGATACTTCCACATTTACACTTAATCAATATTACTGCATGTTCTACACTCATTCCTCTCATATCTTAGTTGGCTAGAGTAATACTGGACTTATTTTTCATTTGTGTAGAGTTTCCGTAGTTTATCGTTGATACCGTTCACATAATGTGTAATAGTAGAATACATATTCTCTAGGTGGAATTATGAAAAATATTACGAAATAATTGATATTTACTTTATAGCGATATGTCTAAGTATAACGTCTAAGTATAGGTAATCGATAATAGCTATAATAGCAAACTATTATATTTAGGAGTGGTCTGCTAAACTTCTGTGCTGTGGCACTAGCTCTGAATGATTTGGGTTATAAAGCGATTGGCATCAGAATTGATAGCGGTGACTTGGCATACTTGAGTAATGCTGCCAGAGACATATTCGAAAGAATTGCGATCAAATATAACATACCTTGGTTCGCAAAGTTAATGATTTGCGCGTCAAACGATATTAACGAGGAGACTATCCTCAGTTTAAATGAACAGGTAAATAGATCTATATTAAAATATTTCAAATGTATGTTGATTTTTTTTTAAGTAAAGAACTTTGTTTTTGTAGAGCCACAAGATCGATTGTTTTGGAATTGGTACACATTTGGTAACGTGTCAACGACAACCAGCATTGGGTTGTGTTTATAAAATGGTTGAAATTAACAATCAGCCCAGAATGAAGCTCAGTCAAGAAGTTGGTAAAGTAACGATACCAGGGAAAAAAGATGCGTTTAGATTGTACGGAACGGATGGATACGCTTTAATTGATCTCTTGCAAAGATCTACCGAGGAAGTTCCACAAGTAAAGCAGAAAGTCCTTTGTAGACATCCGTTTCAAGAATCGAAAAGAGCGTATGTTATTCCAACGCGAGTAGAATCATTGCATAAGGTAAACTGTTACGTAACTGGTAGCATTGTAAGATTGAAAAACGAAAAAACTATAAGTATTTTGTATTATTACGATATTGTACAGTTATTTTGGAAGAATGGTAAATTATGTCAACCACTACCAACCTTGCATGAAGTACGAAATAGAGTTCAGGAGTCTTTGAAAACATTGAGGAATGATCACAGAAGGAATTTAAATCCTACACCGTATAAAGTGAGTACTAGTAATACTTCAGTTCGATATATTCATCTATCCGATTATACATGACTAGTTTATAACAATAAATAACGTATATTTAGGTCGCAGTCAGTGATGATTTATATAATTTCATACACGATTTATGGCTTCAAAATGCACCAATTGGTGAGCTCTCGTGAAGCTATGACTAGGTCACTATTGCAAACTGGTTACAAAAAAAAGGAAATCATAGTTGTTAACACATGAAAGAAACCGTGTATTCAGATGGCCTATACGACATATTATATCGAGGGTTTCAAAAGTTTATTTTTTACACTGTTTGAAGAACATCTACTTGTGTAACCATCGTTCGACTATAGTAGTATATTTTGATAACTTGTGCAAATCATCCTACTATATGTTTATATAGTTTTATAAGCATATGATAGATTATCTTTAGAAATTGTTGCAATTGTATGGAATGTATTGTGAACATTCAGTATTTATCAAAAGCAGTATCACATTCGACTTTTAAAGAGATACAAAATCGGTAAACACGAACTAGCCATGCACAATTATTTATGTAGAATTACTTTTATTTTTTTAAATAAACAAAGAATATGACATGTATATACAAAGCAAAAGAATCTACAGCCGGTAATGTAAAGAAGGTGTAAATAATCGGTCTTTAGGTGGTTTTACTTTTTATATTGTTCTTGTTTGTTTATAGAAAATGGTTTAGGTTTTGTATTGATATAAGTTGTGCTTTTTAGTGCAACCGAAATGAAACTAGAAAAATAATTTTGTAAAATAAGTGTCTAAATGTTTATGAACGCAACCTACTGGGTGCCCCATGTTCATAAGCAAACAAACAAGTAAAAGTTCTGAATTCAACCTCTCGTGACGAAGAACGTACAAATTTCGCGCATAATAAAATTTACATAGAAGTTTAACATGTATAAATATGTAAAAAAATGTATTACGAACAAACACGTATTTGATATACAATATTTGTTGTAGAGCAATTTATTCGATAATATGTCGACCAAAATGTCGCAAAGTTCATTTAACTTTACTGTTTAGACTACTCTTTTTTTGGATGTGTTTACATATAATTTGATCTTGTTTTTGTACTATATAGACATGTATTGATATGTACTTTAGAAATACATATAACTTACATATACATATACATAATAAGTTAATATTGAATGATGATAGATTTTTACACAGAAATTTTACTGTACATGCATCGGTAGATCTACTGTTTTTTCACATTAGAACAATTTAATGTAAACGGATACACCAATAAAAGATAATTGTTTTTATAGTAAAATGAATGGAGTATAATCTATATCTACAATATAAGCATAATTTACATGTATGTATATATTTTATGAATTACTATATGAAATCTGTTAAATATATCAATTATATATTATTTGTTTTTTTTTGTAACAACAATTTACAAATCTTTCATTACATTCCGTTCAAGTTCATAAAAGATATGTCAATTTCGTATGTTTTCGTAAAAAGTGTTTTAAGATTTTTCTGTTTTGCTCCCCATGGCACATGAGCGCTCATGAATGCGAACCCAATAATACATGTTGAAGATCTGCTATATTGCTATGCTATGTCCCATAAGACGTAGCATATAGAAAAAGTAACAAAATGGCATAATATCGATACATTAATCAATATTATACTGCGGAAAAAGGAAAAATTACATACATTGATATGTAATTTTATTTAAATAGAGGCATAGCTCCGGAGAAATTGGAGGGGTTATATTCAAGGTCAGTTGATCCATCTTTGTATTGTCCAGTATTGTCCTCTAACCTCTAATAACATAATATTTAGTTTAATGCAAACGATGGGAAAATCGCATGTACATTTCTTCTTTTGCAGGACAAGTAATCAGCGTATTGATAGAATTGTTACGCGTCCAAAATTAATTATAATTATACAGATTTTAAGTATCCATTTAAAACTTCTAAGCCATTGCAAATGTAAAATATGAAAACAGTTCCTCAATTTATTGCAAAGTCTTGCCCATTTATTACTCTATTTTATAGTTTAGTTGTTATCGTCCTAACCACGTACGTTAATGGACGAATTACTCCAGTCTTTATATTCCTTTGCATTCAAGCGTATTTGAATTGGTACTCTGTGTACAATATTAGCCGTAAGGCAAAAATTATAGAAGTCACGACGATAGGAAGGAAATCAATTTATAGCAAAGTAGCAAATAACACAGAATACAAATGGTACTGCGAGAGATGCATTAAGTATACATGCAAACCAACACAGCACTGCATTTTCTGTAGAAAATGTTTTCATTTTCGAGATCACCATTGTTTTTTCTTAGGTGCTTGCATACTACGACAAAATATTGGAAATTTCATTTTATTTTGTTTTTATGCATCTTTAACATGCATATATCTGTTGTGCACACTGGGGCCATACTTATATGAGAATATGAATCGTGTAATTAGAACAGATACAGACTCTTTCAATATATTTTTGAACTTTTGTTTTCCTGTTGCTTTGGTTAAACTATTATATTCCAGAGAAAACAGTTATATACTATTTGTAACTATGTTCGATATATCAGTTACCGTTTCATGCGTTTGTTTGGTGTACGCAACATGGAAATTGCATAGTTGCACAACCGGTAAACAAGGATATTCAAGCATATCAAGAAAGCAAAATATAAACGAAATTTTTGGTAGTTATGGTCTTTCGAACATTATTTTCCCATATAATGGTCTCATAGGAACTAGAGACCTAAATGGAAAATACCAACTGAAACAAGTATAAGTACATTACTATAGTTTGTGCATGGAAATGCAACCAAAGATGAAACCGAAGAGTTGTTCCTATGGAGTTGTAAGAAGCACTGGTCATAAATGTATGTTTCTACTCATTTTTGTGAGCACATGACATATACATGGTTAAAATTAAACACACACTTTCTAATTATCTCAAATTGTATTATATTGTAATAAATATCGTATATATTTAATACATTTACACAAACGAAACCATACTGCACTGCACTCTTCACAGAAGTGTTCGAAAAACTATAAAGAAAATTCTTGTGCAATAAAGTAACTTTTTCTTTACTTGTTACAATCTTACTCGTAATAAAAGTACGTAGTATTAAAAGTATAATTGTCGATTATTTGGCGTTTACGTAGATCACGAGAAGAATTAATAATGCTAAGTTGTATGTTTCCTAAATTTGTTCTTATAAGTTACAGTAATGGAAGAATATAATTTTTCTATCAGTTTCTCATTTACAAAATCAATTCAAACGCGTGTTTCAGAAAAATCTTTCCTCATAGAAATACAGAACAATCAGATACTGATCTGGAATCAAATTGAAAAGTTTGTTGACATATGTGTCTATTTTCTGCAATATTTGGTAAAATTATTTAGAATATTATTTACCATAAAAAATTGTAATTCTAATAAAATACATTTTATAATTCTGTATGCGCGGAATGATGAGTCTCAAAGTTATGAGGATGAATGAATACTCCTTCTGTCGATATCCACTGAGAATGGGGACTAGTACCAGAAAAATCACCTACTACTTCACCTTGACCACTAATTGGATAACTGTAGAATCTTCCACTCAACGATAAATACCTATAAAATAGAGACAATTTTATCTGTACTTGGAAATATTTTTAAGATACCTGGAATATTATGGTCTAACTTACGCAGTTGTGTCTACGTGTTTCAACATAACATGGGAATCCCTTCTCCATAATTCGTTTTCATCCCTTCTTGAAGACTCATTGTCGCATATTAAAGCCCAATTGTCTCCATTGTCTCCTTCTCCTTTGCTATCTCCGTAAGCAGATATTTCTTGTTTACCGCTAAGAGGTGAGCTAACACTGTGAGAATGAAGATTCTTTTTCGTACCTGTGTGCTCTAATCTTATGATGTCTCCGCACTTAACAGGCTCACTGTTGAAAATTAGGTGTATGAAGCAAAATCAAAACATCATATATTTCATTGCAATAACAATGTTGTCACGTACCCCCTATTGCATTGTTTATCCATCGACCCTTTAACAAGCCAGTACGAGTTTCCATTCTCTGTTGTTGACAAACCCGTTACTGACTGTTGACCACTGCCAGTTCCATATTTCATATCGTGAGTGTGTAATGTGACTTTGTAGTATTCATTTAACAGTTTTAATGTAGAACCACAGGTCACATACTGTGTTCCCTTAGCTATTTCCAATGAATACAACATTAATGCATAAATAGATACGTAACGTTTGTCAAGAGACAATAGGTTAACATAAAGATATCAATGACATTAATAATATATCGTAATATTTATACAGAAATACTTGCTGAGAAAACGAGGCGTATTAATAGATTCAAGTTAATTACAAAAATAATAATATTTCAAGTACACGTATTATAGATTGACATTGACATTTCGCATGTAGTCGATCGATGATGAAAGCATTTATTTACCTCTGACGGAACCTGTCCATAATGCTGCAACTATTGTTAGAATCACAAACGGAAAATTAATTAAATAATTGTTCATTTTCTTCAACCGATAACGAAATGTTTAACTCTCGGAGGAACACAAATCGAATGTTCGATACACGTGTACATCTATATACGTGTTAGCCTCCTATTGGTGAGATGCGAGATGTGACTGTCAGTGGTTCCCAATTCTCAATCCCAATTATGTGTACACTTGTTCGCGATGCTTCAATTTTTCCGAAAAATATTAGACAGAACTTTGTATGTCGAAGGATTTTAAGAAATTTAATACGTGTTCAGCTTATGTTATATTCATATTTATTTTGTAAATATTTTATAAAACAATACTTTTCATTTTATTTAAAAAAATGATAAAATTACTAGGCGTTTTATTAATCTACACGGAACAATTTATATGGAAAAAGCATGTATCTGTTACACTAAAAAATGCAATAACATACTTGGAATCATATTCGATATCCGAATGATCCATAGACTGTTCGGTGAATTGTTATTTTATAAAATTGCACTTGAGAAATGTGGTAGATATTGTTGAATATATCAATTCAAAAAATAACTACCTCGATATAGACAGATTTTACAATAACAGTACAAGTACCCCAACCTTTCTTCTGTATAATAAAACCTTATCGATATTCCCTTAATTGATATTTATGCTCCGATATTACACAACTTTTGGAGCGAAAAATATTTTGTCAAAAGTTATACAAGTAACGCGTAACATGTATATTCGATTGTTGAACGATAGGAATGAAATGCTTTCTGAACAGGCACAAAAATCTGCCTTGTCATTTAAATAATTTCAATTTAATTGTACAAATGTATGAAGGAACTGTCCCCAAGCATTCTCAGAATACACTTTGTATTGTGTTGGAACGACCAATAACGACGAACAATACTCTGATTAATACTCAACAAGTTTTGGACGGGTTTTAACATAAACATACGCTGCTATTACAACGAATATGGCAACGATCGTGGGTAATACCACTGTGAAGACACGTTGTTTGTTCTCTAGGAATTCCTTTTTCCTCTCTTTTTTCTGTTTGTTTGTTTCTTTCGTCTTTCCCTTCAGTTGACGCATCTTTTTGCTGTAAATGGTAAAATATAATGTACACATTATCGGTAACATGATTTTATTGGAGCATGTATGCACATGCATGTATATATATGTATAGTACTAAATAATATAAAAAGAACAATCAATTTACTTATAAATCACAATCGAAAATTTGAGTTTCTTGGAAAGATATATTATCGTATCGAATAGTTAACTACATGACTATTTGTACAATGCATATGTTTATGACAGCTTTAAACACCGCCAAATTACAGGAGCTTTCAGATAAGAGAGTAATAATAAATTCGTGTATTTTATAGCCTATAAATAAGACGGTAAATCAAAATACCTTTAACGACTCGTTTAAACAAATACGAAAGAACTTCAGGACTTCGCCTTGGGATTCTCAAGCAATCGGGAAAAGCAGATTTGCGTACATGACACGTAATAAAATAACGTTACCCTACCAATCGTAATTTCTGTCACTTCCGCGTGAAGGCAGTCAATTGAACTACGTTAATCAGTAGATTCGAATCGAACCAGCATTTTCTTGTCGCGTCTGCATGATGTAGTATTTACTTACCCATGCGCGTGTACACGTTATATTTATTGTATATAGTAAATTACTATGTATAATGAATGTGCGTTCTTTACTCTTGCTCTGTTATTGCCATTCGCATGCATATGGAAATATTTACACGGTTATCTATGTATATATATATATATATATATATATATATATATATATACAATTATTTGAAACTAGATTTTTAAAGTTTCCGTCGTCACCGTCAGTGTCGTCGTTGTCATGTAGCCAATATGTTGCCAATACCAGACTGGTCATATGTATAGAAATACAAACGATAAATCGAATGACCAATATATCGATTCAATCTTTTATAAAATATGCTGCAAAATGCACAAATTTGATTGGGAATTCTTCTTACACTGTGATTTCAACGCGTTCTACTCTATGCGTGATGCGTCAAGGTTTTAGGTTATTCAGAAGTTTACATAGGTTTCGTCAGAAGTTTCGTCTTTGTAAGAGTGTTCTGTGCTTCGAACACTATTGCATAAATATGCGCCAGAGTCGATTGAAGAGTTTTACTTATTGGTAAATAAATAGGAAACCAAAAAAGTAGAATTGAAATACATTCCCCAGTTTGAAACTGGTGCCAATGTCGCCAAATCAGGGGAATTTATTTGAATTGAAGGGAGTACAGTTAGGTCCATGGTTATCCTCTCTCTGCCAATACTGGATTACTGTCGTCGTAGGAGGGAAAAGATACGCTGCTATGATCGCGTATATAAATATATATATTTTCTGTATATTTTCGCTGGACTTATTTTCGAACTGTATAAGGGTCGGATGATCGATCTTTTTCATCCTCCAACGACTCTCGGAAATCAGACACGATGACTAGTAACAGTTGCTTAGCATAGTTATATCTAGATGGCGTGTTTGGGAGGGGGGGCTGTCAGTGGCTGCGCCACAATAGCATAGTTTACGTTTTATGCACTCTATGTGTATTCATGTCTATGTATTTCATGAAATTCTGTTTCAGAGCAACAACGGGACAACGGGTCGCTTGAATCGCTTCACATCACATAAATTTGACATTTTCGAGTGTGTACAGTGTACATATTCGAGTGAACACACTGGCGAACAAAAGAAACGTACCTATTAGTCGTAGTATGACTTCGAGCTAGAATTTCACGTTGGATAGTGGTGTTATTCAACAAGTACGTTGTAGCATCGTAGCAGAAGGATTTATCTCTTGTAAGAATTAATTCTACGACTATCGAATAGCAATTTGTTAAAAAAAATGTTATTGTATTGGATTCTAGAAACGTACAATTCAATTATCATAAAAAAAATTTCCGCCAACCGTGGCATTACGTTCTCGAAATGTATTATTTTGTTTTTTTTCACATAGCACATAGAATCATTTTCAGTTGAATTTCTTTTGTCCTTTGAACATGAATTAACGGACTCACACATGCTCCAATTTTTAGAGTACAAGAGCAAACATCATTTAAACGGTATGGAAGTCGACGAAAACAATGCAGCAGCTCCAGCAGAGACACCAATGGAAGTGGACGACGAAAATGTGGAAAGAAATACTGGTACAACCTCGACTAATCCTTCCAGTGCTATTAAAGTGATGGCATCTTCGGGCACTGTTGGATCCGTATCGATTAGTCTTCATCCATTGGTTATAATGAATGTCAGCGAACATTGGACTAGACTTCGTGCTCAAGAGGGAACTGATCAATTAGGTAAATTTTTAAATGTTCTTTCTCACAAGAATTTTAGGAGCCTCGGTTTTGTATTTGTTCCCACACTTTTGTATTTGCAGTATATGGCGCATTGATCGGTAAACAGAAAGGACGTAACATAGAAATCATGAATTCCTTCGAGCTTATGTTCACGTGCATCGGGGATGATGTTATAATTGACAGAGATTACTATAATACCAAAGAAGAGCAGTTTAAGCAAGTATTTAGCGAAATGGATTTTTTTGGGATGGTATACGACAGGGGACATGCCCAACGAAAGGGACATTAGAGTACATAAACAGCTTTGTGAAATCAATGAGAGCCCCGTATTATTGAAACTCGATCCCAGACCAAAAAATACAGATGTATGTATAGCGGATACTTTTGTTTTGTTTTTTATATAACTGGTCTCAATCGTTTTGTGTATCTTACAGCAATTGTCCGTCTCTATGTACGAATCGGTAATCGATTTGGTTAATGGGGAAGCTACTATGTTATTTGTCCCATTAACTTATACACTGGCAACGGAAGAGGCAGAAAGAATCGGCGTCGATCATGTAGCAAGAATGTGCAGTAACGATCAAGGAGAAAGTTCATTGGGTAATATTGCGCTGGTTTATTTCGTTTTTGCGGTGTAAAACGATCAAAAGATTAACTTTGTGGTGAACTTGTGAACAGTTGCGGAACATCTAACTGCGCAGCACAGCGCTATAAAGATGCTGCACTCGCGGGTCAAATTGGTATTGAAATACGTACAGGCGGTACAGAGCGGCGAAATAAAGGGAAATCACGAAGTGCTAAGAGCCGCCTGTTCTCTGGGGCATCGATTACCAGTTTTAAATAATCCAAAATTCAAAGCTGATTTTTATAATGTAAGTTTTTTTTATAGTTTACACTTACACTTCGCATAGCGATTCCTCAATTGCGCATCTAACGCATCATATCGTTGATCTTTTCAGCAATGCAACGATTTTGGTCTGATGACTTACCTTGGCATCATAACGAAAGATTGCAACAACATTAATCAGTTTGTTAATAAATTCAATATTTTGTACGATAGACAAGGTGCCGCGGGTCGTCGTTTACGATGTCACTTTTTGTGATGAGTGAATAGAAGCCATTGTTTTTTTTACAATTGTCTTTCTTTACTCCTTACAATTGTAGTAAATATTTTCGGAATACGAAGAATCGAAACCGGTAAAGCTTATCATTGGTGAGTAATTTGAATTCCATAATTGATATTATTGCCTCTCTTATATAAAATAAAGTTCGAAAAATCAGTTGAATCATTGTACTGGTTAACACCTGACAAACAGCTGAACTATATGTATTGTCATTGTTCTACGATAGTGGAAGACATGTTACTATTGTTATGTTGTTGCGTTGTTTCGTTTTACTTTATTGTATTTTATTTTACTTTAGTTTACTTTATTTTAGTATGTTATATTATGTTCGACTTCAGACTTCGCATTTATTGAGTTTTGGAAACTTGTATCATCTCGAAGGTCACGTTACTTTCTCATTACATATATTTCATTCTTATTATTTACATGATCGTTTTGTATAAATTATATTTGATATAAAAAAGCAGCCTATAAAATACGACTAAAAATCTATGATGTTATTACATAGAATACAGACGCTTTGATCCGACACATACAACGACTTTAAATATTATACTGTACAAAATATAGTGTAATATATTGTGCCTCGTTAGTTATTGCAGGTAACCGTATCAAGTTACGTATTCTATACGTAAGAACATAAATTTGAATTGACTTTTCCCGTGAATAGACTATTAAATCTCTATAAATACTGTTATGACAACAATGACAATATACACCAGAAAAATTCTATAACACAGTTGTTCTTCGTACAACCTGTAATAACAATTCTTTTTGACTTTGTTCGCCTAAAAAACTGTTTAAATCCTCATTTGTATTTCAAGTATTTCTCTTTGTACACCGAATTGTGCGGCTTCGTTTGATATTGCATTGATATGAAATATTTAAAACCCACAGAGATCGCGATGCATCCCCAGAATATGTTCGTAAAAATGTTGGAAAATCATACGTAAGGTTTCTGTAACGGTTCTTGTACGTAAGTACGATCCCCTGGAACGTTTCATCCGACCCTTCGTCGTTGGCGTAACTTTTACCTCTTAGATCGTGTAAAAGAGGATGGTACCTGTACACGGGCGGAAATACGGGATAGGAGTAGGGGTCGTCAAGGTGTTGTTGTGCTTGTTCTCTTCTGGTAAAAATCGTTTCAGACGTTCACACTAAGCTGTCTTCGATCATGGTAGCCAGAATGTCAACCAGAACGGACAGCATCGAGTCGGGCTAAGGACTCGGTTTGTCCATACCGATTATTTCCTCGAACAACGTGTTTCTTCCCTCCATTCTTTCCTCCATGATTTGCAAAGAAAATCTCAAGGTGGCAGCAGCCAGATCGCCGACCGACCAGTGTCTGTCCATTAGAACTCTGCTCACGGTATCTAACTGAAGAATCGTTCTCTGTTCGATAACTAAAATCTTTTTTCTGTCTTCGCATACGCACGCGCATGCAAGTAACATATAATATACATTTATCTATATAGGTAGAGAGGTAGAATAGGTAGGTGGGTAGAAGGAAATAGGGGTCTGTTACCTTCGATAGTCTAGGATTTCCCGCGGTGTAGTAAATCAATTTCGGCACGCCTGCCAAAGAAGCGGCGAGCCACTGTATAACGAGCTTCAACTGGGGGTCCCCTTTTAATCGAGATCCGCATCCCCAGTTTCCAGTCACGACAGATAACAGTCCGCCGGATTGCGGACTACTGTCTCTTGGTATCTAAAAAATCGTGTTGGTCAATTTCAAGCGACATTATCGATAAGAATTCGTTCGTCCCGCAAAACGCAAACTAATAACAAGAAAAAATACAATTTTAGCAACCATAGAAAACGAGTATTCTCGACGAGTATTCTCGGGCAATGTTACTTTGGAAAGTATGGAAATGTTACACGTCAATTCAAAGTGAGAAAAGTAAAAGACAATCATCAAATAGAATGAGAGACAAATCATTAATTATTAGAGGTGTACGCACGTACGCGTCTAAAGCAATAACCTCTGGTTAGAGACACAACTTTTCTTGTTATCTGACATGCAGCAGCGAGTGGTGGTCGATTAGCGTGCAGAAATTACCAAATTTCTATTTTGTTTCGTGTGAACCAATCGTCTGTATAAGTCGAGCGTTCGGAAATTTAGTTATTGGTAAGTACAGCCGCGTAAGGGAGGGAGGGGGTAGAGTAAACGATCTCTGGTGATAAATTGGAATCGGTTCATGCATTACATTTATGGAACAAGAGTTTACGTATACATGTGTAACAGAAAGTTTGCTCACGTCAAGTGTAACATGCGATTCGAATTCTTGCGCTAGTTTTTCCTTTATGGGTCCAGATGTACTTAAAGAAACAGGATTAGACAGATACACGGTAGTCTCGTCATCGACCAATGTTTGAAAAACCTCGGACGTGAACGTTACCGCTCTAAGCTTTTTACGTTGTATATCCTTTACTTCTTTCGACATCGTACGATTACTTAAAGCGTCTTCGTAATACTCTACGTCTTCGGATTCTGAGACCTGCGTATTGTAATGATCTGATGAGACTTGGCCACGCACGAAAAAAAATGATATATCTGGGATACAGCATTAGTTTTCAGTTTGTCTCTCATTCTTCGACGACGCGATCGATTCAAATAAAACAATCTTACGATAAACGTAAATGTATTCGATTCGTTGGATGCGTAGGTGCGTGTGTGCAACGTGTCTTTGTGTGTGTGTGTGTGTGTGTGAGTGAATTGGGACGTTTATGCGGGTATGGAATTGTGTGCGTGTAGACGCGCGAGTATCTTTTCGTTCGACAATGTTATCGTATATTCGATCGGTTGTGATCTCGACTGAGAAAAAAAAGCAACTTGTTTCTTACTGATTGCTGTCTCCTATTTTTTTGACGGGCTAGCTCTAAACTCAAACTTCTCACGGCCAAAGCTAACTTGTGCCTTTGATTTACGTCGACTGAATCAATGAGGGGTTGAGGTTCACCCTCCTGTACCGGGACGCCAGCAAACGATTCGCTGAGAGCTCTCTTTAACAACGAGCCCGCGAATCTAACTACCGCCCTGTCCCTCGCGTCTAATTCACGCGATTCGTCCGCCGCTATGGGATCTTCTAACCATTTTGCTAGTTGCTCGTATACTTCCTCGAGCTCCGAACAAAAATCTGAACGCACGAAGAGTCAAGTCGGTTTCACTTGTTATATTTAGACAGTGACGAAAGATATATTATTCAACGAACGCAGAGAGATGCGTTTCGTAATACTTGCCAGAATTGTATTCGGTACTGAAACTGTATCTACTACTAGCGCTCGTGTCTCTCCGTTGAAGCGTCGTTTGATTTTGTCGGAATCTGCCCAGCCATTTTTGCTCCGCTTCCAACGATTCCTTCAGAAACTCTTCGTCGACGGTTTCGTCTCTGAGAACGAAACCTCTCGAACCACCCCTTTTCACCCTGGAACATGTTCCTTTCAAAGTATCGGTTACTCTCCCGTGGGTGCGAGCGCGCGCGCACACACGCAAACACCTATAATAAGTAAAAAAAAGAAAGAGAAAGAGACTCGCTTACTTGATATCTTGATCGTAAACGTGACTTCCGGACACGCTTATCCCTACCGCGTAGCTACTCTCTCCGGACGACGTGTTCGAGGAGGCTGCACCACCAGTGGCTGTGCTCTCGCGTTTCAAAGCTTCCCTTAGACGTTGCGCGAACGTCCCTCTCCTCTCAGGTGTGTCCAACTGACTGCTGTACCGCTTGCTCAACCTTTGTTCTTCCTCCTCTAAACACGGTTGGATCGCGTCACAGCGAATTAACTCGTTAAAATGCCAGATCTTTCGAGAATCACCTACCAGGATCTTCCTCTATCGTGTCTTTCGCACTGTGGAAGCTGTCCGTGCTTTGACTGTTGCAGCTGCTGTAAACCGACATCTGACCGAGCGATTTCCGCGTCACCGGCAAAACTTCGCCGCTCGAGCCGAGAACTATGAATCGATTTCTTCTACTCGCGCAGCTCGTCTCTTTGCACGGCTTGTGAGGGCTCGACGATCTCACGGATTTTCCGTTCGGCCTGCCGTGAACCTCTGTCGAGGCACTATCCTCGTACTTGCTCCGTTCGGTCGATATTCGTTCGGACTTCCCTAAAAAAACATTGCGCGATGATCGATTCGATTCGCTCCTTATTTCCTTATTTCGATACCTTGTTTCGAGTCATGATTCGCGGACACCGGCTTGTCGTCGGCGTCCGTTTCCGGCGGAGTGCTGCTGAAGCTCTCTCCGATCGGTGACAATCTGCGAGAGCTCAGAGCACCGTCTGGATCCATTTCCGATCTGCCGACGGGATCCGTCGGACTGCTCGGCACGTATCTCTGACGGAATCCTAGCAAAGATTTGTTCATTTCTCGCAGCACATTGTCCTCTTCGAACTGCGCCAGGGGCAACGTCGAGTAGTCCTCCGGATCGATGCAGCAAACCGTAACCTGTCGCGTTCAACGAAAATCGAGCAAAGTTTGTTGTAGCTCGTAATGTTGTAATCTCGTAATTTCGTAATCCCGTAATAAGCCGTGCGGCCTCGGCTACTCTACCGTATAGCTACTCACTACGTTCGGTTTCGACAGAGCTTCGAACGTTGCTCTGTTGCGAGGATCGTTTATTCGAGACACGTGTCTAACGCCTTCGACTATCAGGGCTTCGTTGTCTTCTAGAGCCTCGACAGACAGTATCGCTGCGAGCATCTCAGGATGGGTCGCTATCTAAACGCAACAGAGAGACGATTATTGAAATGTTCCCGGTTGCTCGCGGTCGCGTTCTGTTCCCATCTCATACGAACGATACGATACGATACGTTATGACACGATACGACACGACACGATACGATACGATTCCGATAAACCGCGGTTTACGATCGGAGTTAGGCTCGTCACGCGGTTGCCTTCAATTATTTACATGTACAGTTTCTTGCGTAACATCACCGTCAAGCACGCCGCCGCCAAACTTCGCGCTCGCGAAGCAAACGCGCAATACTTTCGTTTCCGGTTCCACCCTCTCCAAGCGACCCTCGTGCCTTATCATCAGCGGACAGAGGGGCACGTTGCTCTCTAGCCAGTCCTCGATGGTTAGCCATTGCTTGGACGACATCACCTGGCGATTTGAGATTTCGGTTTATACAGTCTCACGATGCTAGTTCGACGGTCCAATAGGACCAACGAAGACGTAACCTACCTGTCTGGAGATCACCAGTTTACCTTCCAACGCGCTCTCCGTTTCCAGATAGTCGTAATAGTGAAATAGACTTCTCAGCTTAGCTTTCTGTCCGTTACTGGAAACCATTCGAATTATCCTTCCTTGTTCGATCGATTCTCATATTTCTGATCATCTAAAATCGCAAGTTGCGCGAGTAGCTTACTTTCGAAGATGCTTGAAGAAGTTGGTGAAATTGAAGTCGCGCAAGGTCGGGTGCGTTTTCGTGGTTCTCTTCGGGTACGTGGAGAAGAACGCGTTCGCAATCAAAGAGGAGACGAAGCCGTAGCTGTACTCGACGCAGTCACCTGCGACATGCAGTATTTCCGTATTTACGTATTTACCGATGCGTGCAATACACTCATTATATTAACGTACTTTGGTTTCTGCGACGCGTTGCTTACCTTGTTGCTGAAGACTGAAGTGCAAGCCCTGCGGTGGTTTGCAGCTCCTCAACGCTTTCGCTCGATCCACCATCCGCGGTATCGTCTTCGCGAGCACGTGTTCCCGCTCCGCCGAGTCGAGATCGTTCTCGAGGTACGCGATCAGTTCGGCGAACAGCTCGGGATCTTGCGAATCTTCCTCGGGATCGAGACTTATGCTGAAATAGCCGAGAGATTGTAGGATCTGTTCGAATTACGGCTTTCGCTCGCTTCATCGTTATCAAAACGATCAGCGATCGCATGATCGTTACAACGGAAGGACAATCATATGTATGTACAATGTGAAACACAGAACACATAGTGGATGTGGTTTGTTCTTATTCTGTGCAAGGGTCTGCCGCGAAAAAGCATTCGCAAAGGGTACATATCGTTTATTTCTTATTAATAGTTGAAGACAATCTTGATCGAGTACCTTTTCAGCGAGCACTGTTCCTCGCGTCTTTTCAACAGCATGCGGCAGAAAAATCGAGTTCGTTAATGATTGATGTTGTCGCGAAACGAGAAGCAATCGTTCGGTTTTATAGCCGTTCCTTTCTATCGGTCACAGTGTGTGTACATGCTATTCACATTGAATAAGATTGAAAAAACCTGAATTTTCTGGGCCTGATTCGAATCCTTAAAGCATTTCGACGGTAAAAAGATTGCGCGATGTTTAGCTTTAGGATACAGCTACAGATATGTTCTACGAGTACCCAAAGTTCCGAAATTTTTCGAATGTCCGTGTTGTTGGGGGATCTTCCCCTGAAAGTAGGCGTGGCTTGGTTGCTCATAACTCGTAACGGGGCCAGGGCATTGGCACGCAGAGCAATCCACCGCGCGGCGCCGCGCCGCGCCGCTCCGCCTGCACCACGCGTTTCCGTCCGCTATATCGTCGACTTCGACTTCGACTAGGCACGCATATCAACGAACATACTTACTTGCACATGTCGTGTAAGCGCTGCATCGCCTCGACGAGATTCTCCGAGTTTCTGGCAGCAGCCGCGCGTTCCAGTTGCTTGACTACGGCCGGCCACCATGGCAGGTCGCAGGGTAGCATCACCAGAGCCATAATCGCCGCTTCACCGTCCAACAAAAACGTAACAGACGATTAATATGTGTGAAATCACGGGGTCAGGTGAGGCACGCAGATTATCCTCCGAGCGATCGGCATGTCGCGTCCTATTTTCGTGCGTGTCGCGCGCGCGAGCGTACCGATTTGCTCGCGAGCAACGAGCAGCGGGCACGAGCTAGCCGGGGCAACGTGTTCGTTGTTTCGCGCAAACGGCATAAATACACTGGCGCACCTCGGCTCGTCTCTCCTCGTCTTGTCTCGTTTCGTTTCGTCTGGTCTCGTCTCGCCTCGCCTCGCGCCCAACTAAATAGATCGCCAGTCGACGAACCGACTCTCAAACGCACAAGAAATCTTTTTGGCAGCAGGCCCATCTCGACGAGATCTGCACACCACGCGGAGGTTTACGTAGGTGGAGCGAGCACGATACACCGACCGACATGCGGACACTTGTTGTGCAAATTCTGCATCGATCTCGATCTCGGTGCCGATCCTGATCCCGATTCAGACCTCGACACCAATCGGAAAGAGAAATACTTTCAAATTGTGTGATATTTCGCGGACCTTCTCGGAGACATAATTCCACCATCGCGATAGCGGTATGCGTTATTATTAGATGTCCGCTGTAAACATCGCTGCATCATTGTTAGCAACAGTAACATATTATTCTAACGTTGTAGTAGCCAATTCGCTGGCGCGTCCTTTCGACGACATCCTTTTGAACTCGAAATGACCACGGGAGCTGCAATCTGCGTCGAATCGACACAACGAGGAGGGTGAGCGTACTTGTACGCGCGAATTGTTGCGTAAAAATACGCGTTCCATGCTTATAAAATGAAACGAGGTCTCACGGGCCGCGTAACTCGATATACCTTTTATCCTTCGCGTAAAAATACATATGATATTCTACGGACGATCTCTCGTATCTTCTGTTGGTCGAAGGCTCGACGGGCGATCGTTATCATCGTTCAAGTTGGCGTTCGAATGAAAAGAAAAATAACAACACGGTTTCGTAATTCGCGTCTCGTGACGCTCGTAGCGGATCGAATGACGTCGCCGACGATCCAATCGTATTTTCGAAAGAACGTCGAGGCGCGCGAACCAGTCCTAAAGTCTAGGGACCCCACGCAACTCGTATAGCCCGTGGCTCGCAGCTCGTAACTCGAATCCGCTCGTGCGCCTGTCAGAGGGGGTTGTCCGATCTGGTTAGTAACCTCTCGACACGAGGAGAGAGTATAATTAGTTCGTTTGTAAGCAGCCGGCTAGAAAACCGAACGTTCGGTGAGAAGGGAAATGGTAGGCGAGAAAGCTATATGTATAGATGAAAATAGGAGGGGAAGAAAAGTGAGCCGGAGCGAGTGAAAAAGAAAGGGTGAGAGAGAGAGAGAGGGACAATGTTACGGGTCGATTTAAAGCAGAATTACCATAATCACCTAATTTGTCCGATACACGTTGTCGATCAGCTGACGCGATCGAAGCGCGAGCGAAGGAGTCACATCTTAAAGTATGCCATTGCGTCAACGGACATGCTGTAAGCCGCACGATGCACACGCCGCGCGCCGCAAGCCGCTACACGTTTTACGCCGTACCTCGAAGTCACTGGTGGAATTTTCGCCGACTCTACGGGCCGTGTCGAAACACCGGCATGGACGATCAATCGCACGACAAGAGGAGATCTTACTTTTCGAGTGTTTCGGCCGCGTAGGTCCCTCCGGGAGACAACGTTCGATCACCCCCGAACGCCGATAACTCGAGGCAACGTACACGCGACACGAGAAACGGTGAAAAACGTCGGTGGAAGACGCGTTTGGCTCGGGCCTGCTGAACAGCTGTCGCAAAACGCGTCGAATTGATCGGCACGCGACGCCTCGACCCGGACCAACGACCGAATTGAATCCACGCTCGTCGAAGTAGGTGGTGAGAAGCGGTGAAAAGCGGCAAGAAGCAGCGAGAAGCGGCGAGATCTACCAACGTTAACTGGTACCGTGGTCGTCGCGCGCACCCGATTGCCGTCTTTCCCGATACATACTTTGTCCACGAGCCGCAACCCTCCGCTTGGCGTTCTACACGCTATTTATAGAGCGGCGCCGGCGCCCTGCCAAGCCCTATATAGAATTTTTCCGAGGGATCGTCTCTCGAGATTGCAATGTTCCGTAGGTAGAGCGTCGTCGCGACGCTTTTACATTAGCCGCGCGTTTCCCCTTCGCTTCCGGTTGAATTACACCTGTTCGGCAGAAATCCGACCGACGCGACGCGTACACGATCGGTCCGACTCGGATCGCAGACGAGGTATAGGAATCGGTGCCTATACCTCGTCCATGCAACTTATTTTTCTCTCTACGGTTCTTAATTACCGACTCTGTAGAAAATGCCACAGTACGACAGCGGACTCCATCGAAATGGAACGATCAGCTAGTGAACTACACGAGCTTGCAACGCAAAAGGTGTGTGTCCAAGGGAACTAGATGTTACAGCGTTGTCAGTCCCTCCGAGCCATTCAACATTCCTGTTATACAAACACTTTATGTATGAATCTACAATGAATACATAACGATAATGTAATAAAACAGCATATCTGCGTGTGTATTTATTGAACTACCAATTCTTCTCAAATGTCAGACTTGTTGTAGAGTTATACTACTGATTTCCGTAATAATGTAAGCTCGTCTAGCTTGTCATTGAGTTACTATAGTAATTTGGAAAAGCATAAATAGCGAAATTTTGAACAACAAAAATTGTCGGACCTCTTGCTTGTCGTTGAATTGTATTACTGATTTCTCGTGCCACCTCTTTCGCTATCATATTCTCCTAATACATTTTCGAGGTTTTTGAAAAAATCTTTCGGCTGTCCGGCTTGTCGTTGAGTTGTACTACTGAATTTAAAAAACCTTTCGTGCGTCTGGCTTGTCGTTGAGTTGTACTACTGAATTTTCCAAAAGAAACCTTTCGTGCGTCTGGCTTGTGGTTGAGTTGTACCACTGAATTTTTGTGTCATCTCTTTCGCTATAAGAAAGAGATGGCACAAAAAAGATAAATTTTCGAGAGATTTTTGAAAATTTTTAGCTGTCTATTAGGAGAATATAGGTAAATATTACGTTTAGAGGAGGTACCTCGGATGATCTTGACCTTGATATATGTTGTCAGGGACAACATTCTGAACAACTTTTCTCTATACATCTACCCTTCGCTCGGACTTAGTTTCCAAGATAGTTGCAAAAAACTTTTAACTTTTTAATAAACAACGAGCGCGGGCTAAAACTTCTTGAAGGTTACTTAGAAAGGTGACTTTGAAAACATGTCAATACAGTACATCGTTTTAGCCTTCAATACTTAAAATAACTGCCATATTTTGAAAACTACTTTTGTTTATAACTGTTTAATAAACAACGAGCGCCGGCTAAAACCTATCGGGGGTTACTCGCAATGGCGACCTTGACAACATTTGTCTAGGTCAAGGTCATTCGAGGTGCCTCCCCTAAACGTAATATTTACCTTTGATTGTCGCCTAATTTGAAAAATTTTTCTCTATCCAAAATTTCATATAAAATAAAAAACACATTTGTTGCAACTAACATTCTTTATTTTTCACCAAAAAAAATTACAATAGGATGTCGATACCAACGGACTGTAACAATTCGAGACTTTCTCCTTTATCGAGCGTCGGTAAGGGAATTACCGACACCGCGCGAGAATAGGACCGGCACGCGATATTCGATGAGCGGTTTCGTGGCCGAATTGTTCGGAGGTCCACTTGTTTATGGTTACAGTTTACAGTGCTTTGCTTTACAGTTAGCGACGCTTTCTCATTGTCTGCAGGCCCTCCGAGGTACAGAACAAAATCTATCGATTGAAGGGTGTACGGCGACTCGAGGGGAACCGACAAATTTCGGCTACGCAACCTCATCAACCAACAATAAGTAAGTACACGTATCTACATCGATTTGCGTCAGAATAAATTTATCAATAATTACTATCACGAGGATCGAAATCAACCGAAATTAAATAGAATGGTAAGAGCTTTACTCGTCGATACATTGTATACCTACATCGTTCTGTTCTGTTACAATATTAGACTACACCGACGTGCTGCACCCGTCTGTGGTAGTGTCTTCCTCGCCTGCGAGTATGCTACCCTGCAGCCACGAATCCAACAGGTGTCACCACCTTACGGAATAATTCACCTGCTGCTAGTAACCGAAATTCAGCAAAGTATTCGAGCGACGACGAGTCTCGAACACGTCTCGCAAACACAGGATCATCGACAGAGATTGCTATAAACTATAAACAAATATTCCTACTGTAATAAACCGCATTGCATCAACGTACGTAAAAAGAGTCGATCGAACGTCGATACACGCGTTATCTCGGCTGTCACCGGAATGCTTGTTGGTACTCCCCCTCCCTCAGGTATTATGCATCGACGAAAAATAATCGAACCAACAAAAGAAGATATATTACTCGAGCGATTTCATTTCGCATAATACGTTATCGCAAGATGAACTCTGTATAATTCGAGCGGGTATTTGTTGTTTTAATCGAGCGTTGTTCGTTTCTATTGCAGATGAGAATAGTGGAAGGAAAAGGTGGTGGTGGTGGTTGTGGTTGCGGCGGCGGGCGATGGCGGCGACGAAGGAGGGGAACAGGTAGGCACAGGAGCGTATTATACGTCGGCATCGCGCGTGGCTGTGTTCGAACGGTGTCTCGGAAAGAGCGATCGCGTGAACAGCGAGGCGCAGAGCGGCGAGGAAGGAGAAGTACTGGAGGAGTTTTCACGTCGGTTCAGTGAGCTGACGCACTTCGAACGACGCTCGTCGGCAACGGTGCGATCCGATCCGATCCGAGCCGAGCCGCAAACGTCCAAAAATGGCGTTTCTCGCGTAGCTCGCCGCAACACCATCGACGAACCGTGCGTCCTCTCGGTATCGTGCCAGCGGCCGCGAGACGAGACCAGTGGGCATCGTCCGAGATAGGGAATCGTCGCAGCGAACTGTGAATTCCGAACCACGACCTGCGACCACCGTGCAGGGTCGCTTCGTTCCCAAGAGGCTCGCCCAGCGGACGAACACCGACGTAAATATCGCATCGCGCCGCATCGAATCGCATGCCAGGCATCGTTGCATCCTCGAACAATGCGCGAGCGAATGTACACGCTTGTCGCGAGCAAATGCATTTTCAACTCCGCGATTCCGTGTGTACTTCGAACAATTGGTTTCCTAATCGCGCCCTTTTGACGAGGACTCCGATTGGCCGGTTCGTCGACGGATGACCAATCGACGCGACGCGACGCGAGGTCTCGCCAGGAGTCGACTCGCTGCCTATTATTCCTCGAAAGATCAACGTTCTCGTACAAAGAGCTCTTCTCCGCAGCTAATTGATATCCAATTAGCCGCGTGCCGTGTGCCGTGTACCGCGCGCGCGTGCCGTACGATCGGCCGAGTAAGAGAACATTGCCGGCCACCTCTCGCAGAAACACTGTCCAACGGTCGACCGGTCGATCGCGGAAAAAAATTTGAATAGCGGTGAAAGTGGCGGCGACACGGCCGAATTTTCTGCGTGTGTACGCGCGCGTACTCCCGCCGGCCGGGCTGCGACGCGCGTCTTCCCGTTTTCCCACGAAAACCGCCAGAACGGTTTCGCTTTTCATCGGGCTCCCGTAATTAGGCAAGTTCCCGCGGTTCTCGAACCAAGCGATTGCGCGACGTTCGGCCGATTTGCGTCGCAATCGCTTCGATCGCGATTCCGGTGAAGCCGACCGGGGCTCGTCGAAGCATTAGGGTTGGTTACCCCTTGTCGAAGAATCCTTTTTCATTGAAAAATGATCGTTGCAAGGCTCCGTGTCCTTTTGCATGGCGCAGCATCCGAATTGGATCAAAGATCGCAGGAAATCGTCCGTCACGATCTGTCTTTTCTCTCGATTCCTCTCGCTGGACAATTTTTACGCGCTTACGCAAGCTTCGTCGCTCGGACAAGGTTCTCAGGCGACAGTGACGTGATGTCATGGCATGGCATGGCATAGCATAGCATAGTATAGTATATCATGGCGTAGCGTGGACAAGTAACGCCTTCGACACGTGTGTAGCCGATGTCGCGGTAACGCACCGTTCGCGTCGAAGATGATCGAGTCGCGTCACGATCGCATTTTTATCTGCATCATCGCGATTCTCGGAACTCGCTTCTACGCTCACACACCCTTATACCGGATCGTATAAACAATCTAGACTTGAATCGAATCGAATCGTATCGTCCGAATTTGTATACTTTAGACGTTTTCGTGTCTCCGACAAATTTTATTATTCTCGCAAAACGAAATGACCGATGTACATCGGGTACGTTGCGAGATTCTATAGCACACATTGAGAACAAGGTTCATACGTTTTTTCTACAAGAATGTATCCAGATAGCACACGACATCTTAAAGATGTCCATATTACGTCCATTTTAGGTCTGTAAGTTGTACTTTCTGAAAAAACATCTTGTTTCGTTGGAAAAAGAGTTTCAACGTTTCCCATCGCAATCTCGCAGGAACGTCTGTTTGACTTTTGAGGTTTGGTAGTATACGGGACACCGAGCTCGGAAAACAGCATTACAATATCGTCGTTTCGTGTCCAGAATACTTCATGACCATAATAAAAGCCGGCTAATTCGTAGGTGCGTTGTTGTCTCGGGATTAGCGTGGACGAGTCAAACGCCGCGACGCGGTGGTGCGGCGTGTATCGTTTCTACGCTTTCTTGTTTCCTTTCTCTTGGCTGTAACTGTAAAATATTCAATGAATTCGAATGTAAAGGAGGCGCGTGCGCATCTCGGATCGCGCATCGCGCATCACGGCGATTTTTAAGGACGCGAAACCTAAAACGCAGCCGAGCGTCGGCGAACGAGGCTGTAACAACAGGTGTCCGCGGCAGACACTTTCACCGCGTGAAACTTTTTAGCCAACTAATCTTCCCGCGTGACGGGAGTATCGCGATTACCCGGACGAATCGGCTTCGCGCGGAGAAAATCGCGTGCAGTTTCGAAGCTTCCGGGATGATCGATCGAGTTCGGGATACATTATGTACCTACAACATCCGTGGATCGCTTCTCGTTCCACCTTTCGTCGCGTCTCGTCTCCTCCGGACCATTTGACCCCGTGGTTCGTACCCAATTGTCTCGGCGATTACTTGTTTCATGCGTCAATGTTCCAACGATGGTCGATTTCGTTTCTCGCATCTTCTTACGGTTTAATCGTTATTTCTGCGCAATTGCGGAACTACAATACCGCAAGACCTCGCGGGGGGGCCAGTAAAGGGCCCGAAATTTTTGCATTTATTATTTTACACTGACAAAAGAAACCTATTTTTTGCGTTTACTCATTTCTAAAAACCATTAAAGAATCTCGATCCTATAAAAATATCGAAAGAAAAAAGGAGGCCGAAAATTATATTTTGCGGGCTGGATTTGCGAAAAGTTGTAGTTCCGCCACTGTTTCAGCGGTATTCGTTGCATTACACACAGAAAATAGAATCATCTACATTCCGTATTTACCGAATTCGTTCCATCGCGAGTTCGACTCGCCGCGTATGGCGAAGACTACGTTTCGTCGCATCGAATCGCACCCTCCTCCGTAGCTGTCCGAACGAATGCCGAAACTTATATCGTGGAATTCTGTAATGAAAAGGAAAACAGAGGACCGGACGACACGCGAACGCGACGAAAAAATGGAATCGACGGAGCAATTACGACCGGAGCAGCTTGTGGGCTTGGTGGCGCGGTCCGCGGAGGGTACTGCGGCGAAAGGGATGCCGATCAAAGGGCACGAGGACCTCTGGGTGGAGATTCAGGCGAACACGTTCAGGAACTGGGTGAACGAGCACCTGAAGCACGCGGGTGACGCCGCCGACGGACCGGTGATCGATCTCGTGGAGGACTTCCGAGACGGGACGCGGCTCTGCGCCCTCGTCGAGGTGTTGACCAAACGTCGGCTGCCCAGATGGAACCCTAGGCCCGCGAATCAGCACCATCACTTGGAGAACGTGTCGACGGCGCTGCAAGCCATCGAAGCTGACGGCGTCAAGCTCGTCAATATCGGTGAGTGGACGATCTCGTCGATCTTGATTCTCCCACGTTTCCTTCCCGTTTTCAGCCCGTTATCTGCCCACCCTTCCGCCCCGCCGCGCAGGCCAGCTACGATTCATCGCATCTCCTATAGCAAGCAGCTTACTCCTAGCCAGGTGTACATAATTACCCAGGCTATTCTTCGAATGACTTCACCAGCCACCGGTCATTACGTCGTCCCCGTTATGTGTCGCAATTTTGTGCGTGACGCCTTCATAGATAATCAAGCGCCATAGATAACCCACATACAAACCGTTTAGTTTTGTTTAGCTTAGCGGGTCGCGAATAAAAGAAATAGCTAACCGGACAGTGTCCGCGCGAACAACTACAAGAAGATGCAAAATTTTTTCCAGCCTAATGAACGGGTTTATCGTAGTTCGGTCTGTAGGACCGTTGAAAAAAGAGAGGGCCCGCTGGCGAATGGAGCGCGAAACCACGAGATTCGTAGGCATCCTCGACTACGTGGGCGGAGATGCCTGGACCCATTCGGCTCTTTGCTCGACCCTTTCTTTCGTTTACACGCGGGCGACGACGCGACGTTCCATTCGAATTAGTCGACTCTTTTGAAACGATGTTGAGATTATCGACGATGCTTGTTCCTCGATCGTGGAAGAACAGCCGAATCGAGGCATGGATCGACCTCGTGGTCTGACTCATGCCGCCGGTTACTACTTGGAACGCGATACCGTATCAATGTAAATAGTTGGTTGTGAATCGACGGGGCATATCGACGAGCTGCATCGTGTTGCATCGCGAGTTGCAATCTCGGTGCATCGCAACGCGCGAACGAGCGTTCGCTCGTAACGAGCAAACTGTAATAACGTCCGTCTGGAACGCACCGCACCGGTTACGCGTCAACATCGAAAATATATGTATAGCTGTTACGTCACGGATCGCAAATCGGACTTCGAGGTCGTTGCCTTTCTTGCGCTCTATCGGCGCCTACGAGACTGCCCGAGTCCCATTATGCGATTATGCTCGTGCAACGCGCTGTCGACTAAATAAATTCTCGGCGAACGAGCGAACGAGCGAATGAACGGGCGAACAAACGAGCGAGCGGCAACCGCGATGCATCCTCGATAAACCGCGTTTCGAGCGCATCCCACCGCGCCGCGCCGCGCCGCGTCGATGCGAATCGTATACTACGAACCGCGACGAAAAATCCTAGGGAATTGTCATCGACGATCGCTCGAGGAGATCGATGGGTCGATTAATTTATTTTCTTTCTCATGACGCCCTCGTCCTTGTTCGCAGGCAACGTGGACATCGTCAATGGAAATTTGAAACTTATCCTCGGCCTGATATGGTCGCTCATCGTTAGGTACCAAATAGGCAAGTCCAAGTTCCCTCCAAGGAAACTCATGCTCGCATGGCTCAAGGTCAGTACACGTAATTGCACCGTCGACCTTGCCGCATCGCGCTCGTGCCCGCGCGAGCTCGAGCACGAGCACGGGCACGTCCGCGACCGCCTTCGTGATCCCGATCTGGAAATACACACGTTTTGTACGTGTGTATGTAACGAAATCTCCGCGGGAAGCCTCGCGATTCGCCGATTCGCCGATTCATCGATTCCTTTTTCAGGCCGTTCTACCAGAGTGCAGAGTGAACAATTTTACGACCGACTGGAACTCCGGCGTGTACCTGAGCGCGTTGCTCGATTATTGCCAGCCGGGTCTCCTCCCTCACTGGCGTCAGCTGGACCATACCGACAGGTACGGGAGGTGCGATCGAAACGGTTTCTCGTTTCGCGATACTATGTATCTATCTGCACACGTATAGCTACCCCCTTTGAAACAGAACCGACGGTACACTTGTACAGGAGAGTTTTTCTGATCGCAGCGTGTACAACTGCCGAAAAGCCATGGAGATCGCGAAACGCGATTTCGATATACCGATGGTACTCGAACCAGAGTACCTTGCGTCTCCATATTTGGACGAACTATCGGGAATGACCTACTTATCCTACTTTATGAAGGAAGGCTCGCCCGGTTTTCATGCCACGTTACGGTGGGTCAACTCTCAATCGCCTCGTCACACCGTGCAGAATTTCACGGTGAGCGTGTACGCGCGATCGCGATCGCGGCCGCATCGATCGCTATCCTTGACGCGTTTCCACGCTGACAATGAAACGGGACCAAATCGATCTTGTTGCAGGCCGATTGGAACGACGGCCGAGTCCTCTGCGGCATCGTGAGAAATTTGGGCGGTCCGGCTCCGGCTTACGAAAAGATCGACCCCGACCCTGCCGCGTGGGAGCACAACAATCAAATGGGTAAACGTAGTATCTAAAATGAAATTGTCGATCGAATCGTCTCGAATACCATCCTTCGATCGTGTCGAGACCGAATGAAAATCGTAAATGAGAAACGCATGGTTTCCATTGAACGACGCGACGCAGGATTAAAGGAATGCCCTCGACCTCGACGCGAATACACCTCGCGCGCTTCGATCACATACATATGACGTAACGCTGGCTTCGTATTTTCCCGAAGGTATCGACGGAGGCAAGAAACTAGGCGTGGAGCCGATTCTCAAAGCGAAAGACATGGCGGACCAGAACGTGGAACATTTAGGCGTGATGGCGTACGCGGCATACTTTCAGTGGGTGAAGCCTCGCCCTCAGGCCAGCAAACAAATACTAGTCCACGTGGATAGTACTTCCGCCAGAGTGCAACAACCGGTTAGTCGGATGATTGTTCTCCCTTGAAAGATCTGCCGACGAGAGCGTTTCGGGCGCGAACCGTGCCCTTTTTCGCGAAACGTTTCACCATCTAGCGAGCGTAGAGTCTCCTTCGCTTCGCTTCGTGGCGAAACGCAGTGAAATTCACCGAGCCGTTCGCTCTCTCGCGCTCTCTCGCGTTCCGATTCGTCGGCCTGGGATTTTTAATGTTCTCGATACCGAGAAGAGAGCAGACGGTTGCACGCAGATATAATTAACGATACAATTTCTCGGTTCCGCGACGACAAACTTCCGAATTCCTGTGCTCACGATTCTTTCAATTATTCCGATTTCCAGGCACATTTCAAGCTGGAGTTACTTACCAAAGAAGCGAACACGAGGGAGGTGCGCGGCGAAGTAATCGGTCCAAGTGGACGAATCGAGTGCAGGCTCGCGTGGAACGGGATCCACGGCAAGGGAACGTTCGTCCCCACGGAAATTGGAATGCACAAGGTACGACAGAAGTCCGCTGTCCGCTGTTCGCGTTCTCTATCGGCGCGTCTCGTGTTTCAGCTGATGGTGTACAACGACAACGAGCTGGTCGACGGATGCCCTTATTATTTTCGAGTTTTACCTTCCCTGACTAAAATCAAAGCATCCGGCATGGACCCCTGCGCCATAGGATCCATCGTCGAGGTTCTAGTCAACAGTTACGGTAAAGAAACGCGAACGCGAACTGCTGTGTTGTACAGCGCGAGATTCACACCCTGTACGTCGAAACGTATCCTATAACGATCCGATTTTTCAGGAACTAGTCATGACGGCATCGATGTGACCGCGTGGTCGCCGACTGGCAGATCCCTGCCGTGTCCGGTGAAAGAGAACGACGGTGTGCACACCGCGACCTTTCAACCGGACGAGACAGGAGAGTGGAGCATCGCGATAACTCACAAAGGAAATCATATTCAAGGCGGACCCTTCACCTGCTTCGTGTTCGATCCGAACGGCGTAAAGGTGCGTCGCATCGGTTACACCTTTGTATTTCCACGGTTCTAGAATATTTCAATTAGATGGATAGTTAGACGGATACGGATAGATTCTGATCGTACGGTATTTTGTCAGCTAATCGACACGGAGGGCGCCATTCCCGGGCAACCGTTCTCGTTCATCGTGGACGCAACGGGAACCGGCGGGCTCGGCGACGTGATCGTGGACCTGGTTCACGACAAGCAGTCCGTACCTTTTAGGATGGAGGACTATGGCCACATGAGGTACCAAGTGTCCTTCGTCCCGTCCGATCCCGGAAAGTACAGAGTGTACGTGTACTTCAACGGCTCGGATGTCCGAGGCTCTCCGTTCTCCATCCGAGTGGGGACGCAGAAGGGATCGAGGAGGTCGAAGGAGTCAACGTCCAGCCTCGAAAGATCGAAACTGTCCTCTCTGGAAAGACGGATGAACGGTTTGAATGTGTCAGTCGGTTCCGACCGGACAAGTCCTGTTCAGAGGCCCTACTACAAGTCCCCCAGCCCTACTCGACACGTCGTTCGCGATTACTCTCCTCTGCAGCAGACCACTTCGACCTACAAGACCACCACCACAAGCAACTACTCGATGGAAAATTCAAGCTCGACGTACCATCACGCGTCCACGTCGTTCGACCGCACTCGGTCGCCGAGTCAGAATCAGAGCCCGATTCAGAGTCAGAGCCACGGTCAAAGTCAGAATCAGAGTCAGAGTCCGAGTCAGATTCACGGTCTCGGCTCGGCCTCGCGGAACCTTCACAGTCCCTCTACTATCAAGGAGACGAAGGAGATTTACTCGAGCAGTATCTACAGTCAGTCCAGATCCCCCACCGTGCAGAGTCCCACCCCACTGAAAGAAACGAAGGACGCGATGTACTCGCCGAACAGTACGATGAACAGATCTCGTTCTCCGAATCCGAGTCCGACAATCCTAACCCACGGGTCAAGGTATTCCCCGCTGATCAAAGAATCCCGAGACATCTATAATTCCGGGTCTCTGAAGAGGACCAGCAGGTCGCCGAATCGCAGTCCTATGGCGTTCCGCAGCGCGACGCAGAGTCCGGTCAACAGAAGCTTCAGTCCGAGAAGCAACGAGAGAGATAACGGATTCGGCAGGAGGAGCTCCGCGGAGAGCAACGGAGCGATCGACACAAGCAGCAACGTTAGAGTGTCGTCAATGGTCGGCGGTACTTCTCGACGCGACTCGTGGGACGCCATCGAGAAGACCAAATCGCTGCTGTCCTACGGCAGCTTGGAGTCCCTAGCGAACCTCGCCAACAACTCGGCCACGCCCGAAACCACCGCGGCGAACAACCATAGCTACTTGAACAACAACTACAAAAATACTCAGAGCCGAAACACCTCCTCGTCGCACGCGCACACCGCCAGCTTTTCGAACTTCACGTCGACACAGAAGTACAGCAACGAGAATCAGAACTCGCGGACCCAGACCCAGACGCACGGTATCTTGAAGAACAAGAACAACAATCATTACAAGAGCATGGACACCACCGACAGCGTGCACGATCGCTACAATACGATAAACAACGGAGTGTCCGGATACGGGAGCGCGCAGAGCAAAATCTCCACCCTTGTCGCCGGAAGCGCCCTCGAGATGCTTCCGATCCACAGACCAACTACTTTTACCATCGACCCTAGCGTCGACCCGAATAATGTCATGGTCAGCGTTTCCGGTATGTTTCTTCGTTTCTTCGAAATCTTTAACCTGTTGCGCTACAATTACATTGTCGCGACGTTTAGAATTTCCTAGAGGAAAAACAAAATTTCTATCAACAAACGGAAGTGGGCCAAATACGTAGTTGTAGGTGGATACCCGTTTGAGTCACTTTTAGAGATCAGGAATCAATTTTGTCCCGACAAGCGCGACGATCAGTTGTCAATCTCATGTCAATTACCTCGGTAACATGTAAAAGTCGAATTTTCTTGTCGGTTGACAATGTTGTTGCGCTATAGGTAGGTAGATTTGTACCCTCGCGATACATGTCGAAGGATCGCGTGACAGTGAGTTATCGACGTGGGCACGAGCGGGGAAACCTTTGCGAATATCGAGTATTTTCAACTATAGTATAATCCGATAACGTTTTACAACGAATTCCAGGTCCAAGCGGAAAAATAATTCCCGTGCAAAAATCGACTCTTCGTGGTTTGACGTACGCTGTGACGGCCGAGGATGTTGGCGAGCACACGATTCAGATATTGGTGAACGGCCAGCACGTTCAGGGATCTCCGTTCAGGTTTGTATCGACTAGACCCGAAGCTGCGCCCGACAATCCAGATCGAGAACAGTTTTGTGTGATTGCAGATCGCAAGCGTACAACGCGCGAGCTATCCAAATTGGAAACATCCCGAACGGCGCCGTCAATCAGCCCGTGGAATTTGAGAGTAAGTACCAGAAGTTACCCGGCGAACGAGCCCCTCGTCTCCCGATCGGATTCTAACGTTGCGTCGACGTTGCGTTACAGTCGACGGTTCCAGGGCTGGATCCGGAAACTTGGAGATCCTCGTGAACGGTGGCCACGTGACGAGTTTCGTCAGGGCGTTGGGCAGCCAACGATTCCTGGCGTCGTTCGTGCCCCACGAGGCTGTCGTACACCTGGTGGAAATGACCTTCAACGGCGAAGTCGTCCCCGGTAAGTCATTCCTTTTCCTGATATATTTACCATCGATGAGCATCGAGCGTATCCCGAGCACACTTCTCGTTCGTCTTTGGTTCTCGAAGGAGAACTCAACAGACTCTCGTCACGTCGTGCAAGATCGAACGCTAATATCGTCGTTCGTCGAGCAACGATTCTCGCTATACGCGTGTCCTACGACTTCCCATTCATATCGGAACAGCGTATTATCATCGGCTAAGAAATTTCCTGGTGAAAGTTATCCGCTTGTTTCCGTCGATTAAGATGGTTGCGCGCAATACCGCGCCGCGCCGCTTTAAACAATTTATCGTGCCCGTTGGTATGTCAAATTTCCGTGCACCTCCAGCCTCGACGGTCACATCGGTCTCTTCTTCTTCCACCCAACGATATTTTCACGTCTTTACACGCGGCAAGACATTTGAAAACTGGCGTTTCATCTTTTTCGCTTTCGATCAAACATTTTATCGCGAATAGACAACAGCAAAAAAAAAAAATGTTTTGAAAAACTGAGGACTCGCAACGAGGTTCCGTCGATCTCGTATGTATGCATGTATTTCGTACGCGCTCGGTCTTTGGATCGCGGTCTCGTCGCGTTTCGTTGTCCCGTGTGGGATTCGTTGAAAAACTGCGCTCGTTCCTCGGTGCATACATCTAGAATTTCACCGCGTAGCCGAGGCACCTTGCGTCTTCGAGTCAACAGGTCATTGGTCGGGTCGTTGACTTGCGATTTCACGCATCCACGTGATGTTCCACTGACACATATCCGACGTCATCGTTTTCTTCGCGTTCCTCAATTTTTTCCTTTCGTTTACCTAACGAACCACGCGGACACGCCGCCATACCGATTCTTCCTTCGCGTATTTTTTCCCCGGTATGTACAACATATCGAATAGATTGCTACCTTTCACCCGAAGGATGTTTAACGCGTCGCTCTTTCCCTTCTTTTCGCGTCAACGATGGAATTTCCCGTGGTAATTCTTCTTGCTCCTCGTCTCGACCGCGCGCAGGAATTATCGATATCTATCTATTCGACGCAACGAACCCGTTAGGCACAAATGGATTGGAAAATGTACTCGGCAGCGATTACAGATAGAAAAAGGATCGGAAGAATTGATGAGGGCACACGATCACGTTACTATTAATTTGTACATTCGAACGATTTAAATGGAAATAAATATAATTTTCAAAGATCCGCGGTCAATTCTACTTTATAATATAATACCTATGGTTAAAAGGAAGAACGCCGCATGTCACATACCTTCACTTTCTTCATATAGGACATCGGTTAAATTGCATTATTTTTCTGAACCTTTCGAATTTGTTTTCGTAACTTTTTTTCTGGTAAATACGTAAATCCTATACTCTAAAGCTCGATTAATGCATAAACTCAAATTTTCGAATTGCGACATGCGGCGTTCAACCACAGATATATCGTCGAAGGTTTCTCGACGGTGGACAGGTACCTTTATACGATCGGAAGAGTGTTCGAGAACCTTTTCACGGAAGTAAAGCCATAATCGAGTCCGTGTTACGCCAGGCGTCGACGTGCGAAGAATATTACGATATTCGGGTGCCGTGCAAAGAAGCTTATTCTGCAATCGTAACCACGCGTTGCACGTGGCCTGCAGCACGCAGCGGAGACGTTGGTCGGGACCTCATTCCGCTTCTAAATCACCACGAGTATTAGCATCAGAATGCTTCGAATTCCGTTACGATCTCTCTTCCAACTAGATAGTCGTTGCGTTACGTCGCGTCCCTTCCCGTCCCGACCCGTCGCGTCGCGTAGTATACGTATGTACGTACGTATTTCCTGTTTTAATTCGAGCTATACCGACAATTGTGGTCAAGGTCGACCCATAGAAATTCTTCGGCGATCGAGCCGTTTACCGATACTCGGTCAAATCTCAAGATGACTCTCGTGTCCCGGCGGCTCGACGGGATTTTCTTCCTCGATCGTTGGAACGCGGAAAAATCGATTTTCCAAAGGTTAACTGTTCGTTAACTCTCTAGGTACCCTCTGGAGCATGACGATGATATAGCTTCGCTACGATTAATAGAACGCGATGTCTTTTTCTTTTCTGCTGGGAATTCGGTGACAGTCGTAGCCCGGTATATTCGCCGATGGTGCCCGCTCCATGGGAACGCTTTCGTCCAGCGATTCCAGCGATTCTAGCGGCACTTAACCGGCCGGTGTTCCTTAAACGCGCGCGTACATTACCAACCGAAAAGGAGTATCGTAGAGACCGTGGGTGTGGTCGCGACGTTAAAGCCGTTATATGCTCGCAGACGTATTTGGTTACGAGCGAGGATAGAGTCGGTGGTCTATCTACCTACGTGGACGTAAACGTAATCGGTCGCGGGACGACGTCGACGGAAATTTCGTACGACGGTGTTTCCATAGTTTCGCGTGTCGTCGGGACGTCGCCGAAGAAAATCGATCTCTTCGTTGGTACGCGCCTACCGGTACTTGCAATTTCCAGTCGTGTCTACGATCGGCGCGGCGACTACAACGACTACAACGACGGCCCAAACAGATGTTCCCGATTGTTTTACTCGCGATACACCCTGTAGAAATAAGATACTGCTTGGCGCGACACGCGGAATGCGAACCTACGTATGTACTATGTACGCGCATAATCGTGGCAAACGCGTTGGATCGCCAATTTCTCTATTTCGCTCGCCTCGGCTTCCACCTGCTGCACCTAATTATTTCGCTCTTCGTAAATACCGAGAGTCCGACGCGTCGCTCGAAATTATTCTTATCAGTTACTGTTACAACGTTAGAGTAAGATGCGGAAATATGGAAGAACGCAGCAAATATTGGAGAAAGGAGAAAGAGGATCTGACAGAGGACTGTGAAGGTGTAGAGAGAATAAATAGAAGTATTGAAAAGATAGTACAAGATTAAAGAGAAAGAAAAAGAAAGAGAAAAAGAAAAGAGATATGTAAGAGATGGCCGGGAGTAATTGCAAGGAATTTATTGCTTAAATTAACACGTTAGCACGTCTTCTTGTAATGCCGGGTCAAACAAGACTGGCCGTCTCTGCTCGATACCGATCATCATTCTTTTTTCGTTCGTCGACCGTTTTCTTCTCCGTTTCTTTCGTTTTGCGATCGTTCCTTTTTCCGACGGATCGATACGGGACAAACAATGTACAGTTCGCTCACAGTCATATTTCGCTCATGGACAATCGGCTTAGAATCTACAGCTCTACAGATAATCAGAAAAAAAGAGAGAGAGAAAGAGAGAGAGGCAATATTTGATGCAAAGTATTAGGATGAATTAACTATTATTACAAATATTAAGATATAGGGTATTGTATGGGATATCGATTAGACGGGTCGATGAATGGATAAAGGGATGGATGAAATAAGGCAAACATTGTAAACCAAGTCCAATATCCCGACCGCGAGGCCGAAATAAATAAATTCTACTACTACTACTATTACAGCGTAGTAGCGCATAGCAGGTGGAAAATGTTCTCTCGAAGTTTGACCGTTCGTTACCCCCGAAAGGGAATCTACTACACTGATAAGTTTGGATAGAAAAGTTTGCGCGCGATCGGCACGGGTGAATTAATTCGCCGTAACGCTCGACAAGAACACGCGTCGACTATGAAAGTGCACCGATTACACCGGTAATTACGCGAACGTTTAGTACTATGCGGCATCTCTCGTCGCTCGGAGAGAAAAATAGAATTACTTATCACATTGTTACGCAACGCGGTTGCTTTCGGTGACTTGAACGCTTCGAAGCTGCAACAGCGATGACGTTGCTCCGTCGCGTCTCGCGTCTCCCGTCTCCCTTCGAGCCCGTGACAATGGATCCCGCATCTCGGCGCGTCTACGTCGACCGAATTCAATTTCTTGTCGTTCGAGACGAATCACCTCGTCGACCGTGTTCGTCGGATCTTATTATCTTTCTAATCCGTCATCGAAGGAGCAATATTTGTCTAGATTGAAAAAATCAATTCCATGCTAATCGCGTGTATAGCATTTGGATTGCCGAGCAGTGGCGGATAAAAATAGTAATGACGATAATAAACAATAATCGAGCATGAATATTCTTAACGCATCTGCACAAGTCCAACAACAAACTTGACCTTCAAGTTCCTCGTTCGTTGAATAAGCCACCGCCGATATTAAAGCCATCGACTATTATTTCGTGGTATTGTTATGGCGATCGGTGTAACGGCAAACGTGTTAACAGTGCCAATAAAGGGAGCGGTCGTCAGCAGCTGCCTCGCGATTATTCGAAAGAGTCGTGCGCACATTCGATTCAATTGATTCCGATTTGCGGAACGTGTACGACCCGCTCGTAACGATCTTGCGACGAGCGGACTCGTTATCTCGAAGTTTACCGCATCCGTTGTCATTGATTTCTATCGATCGAAGAATGGCGCGCGACACAGCCGAGACCTGGTTAAAAAAAAAAAGAAGACAAAAGATGGCCGCGCCTCCGACAATGTAAATCTTTTCGAAAATTTTGGAACAAATCACCTTCCACGGTGACCCGTTATGTCGGGGAATGCAGCGACTCGGGAAGCCGAGCCGAACCGAACCGGCCCGAGCGGACTCCAAACCGCACAGTCTCTGCGCTGTAACTCTGCTCGTCGCGAATGTGGCGCAAAGCAATTCGATTCGATCCGGAAGGAAAACGTCGACTCGACGATTTCCGTGAGCCAAGATCGGTAAAAGTAAAAATGTCTCGCCGATGCGACGCGGCCCGACCCGACCCGACTGTTCCAACAACCGGTGTGGCGCACCGCGCCGCGCCGCTCGCGATCTCCTCGGTTGCGTTCGCAGCAGAAAATCTGCGAAGAGGCGCAGCGCGGCAGGTTGCAAAACGCTAGGCATCGTTAAAAATTTCGTAATTCCACGATTACGGAACGGATCGAGGGCCGTTGTTTCTCCTGGATCGTCTTAGGAGCGCGCGGCTCACGCTGTCACAAACTTCCTAATTGCTATTAATTACTCTCGATTCGCACTCGCCGGCGCTACCATTTGAAATCCATCGTTACAAGTGAATATTTATGCGAATTCACGCACTTTTATTGCTTCAGGCATCGCCGAGAAATAAACGGTTTCATCTTCTACGCTGATAATGCTATTAAACGCTTCTCGCGTTTTATCTTTATTCCGACTATAAACGCTAATTGCCGTTCACGCGTATCGAGAGGCTGCCGCAGATTGATTGTTCGAAAAAATTTTTGTAAGAATAAACGTAGACTCGTTATGGTGTTTTCCGAAGGAAACGTAAACTAGCCACTTTTTTTTAGCCTTCATGGGAAAGCTGATTCTACGCGATGCTAAACAGCGTCCGACGCGTAACCGAAGTTCTTCGTCGCGATCGATTCGTCTCGCGTCTCGAGCACGATTGTTAAATGGGATCGCGATGCATGGAAAATTGCACTTTTCGGTCGACTCCCGCGGAATAGAGATCGCCTGTGACGTGACGTAACGTAACGTAACGTAACGTAACGTAACGTAGGACGATAGGACCGCGACCGGCCGCCTCGAAAAGTAGATCCACGTTGAATGCAAACAGCGAGGTTTCTATTTGCGGGGCCGGCCGACCTTAAGGTATCGAAATACGCAGATCAGGTATCCTGTAAACGTATAGGTGTAGAGTGTAGACTGTAGCTGGTCGAACGAGCAAGAAACGAATGGGAGAGCATAGACGTACCGACCCCATTCCGGGCCCCGCTCTCTAACATCGTCTGCCAACCCGGTCCTTCTCCGACACGTACTTGCTAAATTCCAAACAATTTCCCTCGACAACCGCTGATCTCCATAAGCCTAGAAGAAATTTCTCTACCGATCAAGCAAGCACGAAACAACTGAAACGAGTCGACGCGACTAGCGAATCACGAGTCATGATTTTTCGTTAATTTTAACCAATTGTAAGATTAATAACAGCATGGGAAAATTAATCTAGAACGACTAGACTAGTATACGGAAATTGATTTCATAAAATGAAGGACGTAGTGAAGAAGTAATTATCAATTCCGCAGAATTTCGGTTCCACTTGGAAATAATTTTAGTTATCGATCGACCGTTTCGATCGGTATTCCGAATCGATCGCGATTTTGGACGGTGAACTGTTGTTTCGAATCGTGAGGATTAAATTCGAATCGATCGACGCGACGCGACGCCCGAATGGCCCGTTTCCAACGTACACCGAGAAGCGCACGGCCCTGATGTTGGGCCCGAGCGGCAATCCAGTGGCAAGCATACTCGTCCCGTCGCTCGACCGTTCGACTCGTTCGAGTCTCTGTCGTGAATCGCGATCTGCTGACGTTTCCTCGTCGAGAAGTCGAACCTGACATATCTTGCGGGTTTTCGTTTTCGGGCCGTGCTCGGGTTATCTGCAGCGTGTTCCGCGGAATTCTAACGGCCTCGTGTCCTCTGTTCCGAGAATCGTGTCCTCGTAATGGATCCGCGACAGAATAATTCGCGATCAACGCTTATCGAACAGCGTCTAATAATCGATGTCGAATCGGTTCGCGTGCCACTGTGAAAACTCGATACTGGTTCTCGTACTTATGACCGTGATTGAGGCGTGACTCGTGAATAAACTACTCTGTGGTTGTTGGTGTTATTATTGTTGTTGTTGTTATTGTTGTTGTTATTGTTGAATACGTGTTTAGTTGACGTGTTCTCCCTCGGTGTTCCGGCGATCGACGCGTTATTCCGTCCGTAATTTCATTTACTTCGTCCACACTTTTTTTTTTTGGTTTAGGCTTTTCAGCATTCTTTCAGGTTTCTCGATCTAGAAACTAAGGGCGATCGAGGTAATTCAATCCGTTCTATAGCACTTTCGCGATCCTTCTCTCCCCGTATTTTCATGAAGGTAATTCGGTAAATTTTCCCGCGACTCGTCCAGAAGGTATTTTCCTTCGTGGCTGCCGCGCGTGCCAATTACATGAAGGTTAGGTGACGTCTGATTGGGAGTCGCGCTGCACTTCCGGGAAATAAGAATTTGATTCGAAGACCGAACTCGTAGGAGTCGATTATTTCCTAAAATCGAAAAAATAATACATATAAAAGTATCGATTAATGCATAAACGATTATATATAATTTACCGTGTCTCTTATTCTTAAAACGTTATATTTACAATTTACCACAATAACATTCTTCTTGTACAAATATTAAATTCAGGAAATACCATCCGTTTTCCATAATTTTCTTCTTTCTAATTGCACGTACAACTGTTGTATCATGGAAAACTATGTGTTTGCAGGATCGCCGTGGCGAGTGGGCATCATGCCAGCCCCAAAAATGTCGGTGATCGGGGAATCTATAAGATTGGTTCCTGCTGGTAGTCCGGCATTGTTCGAATTGTCTGCCCTTGGTTTCAATGGTAACGAGATCGACGTTCAAATTATTGGTAAGTTCGCTGTGTGACTTACAAACTCTATGCTTAAATTAATACCGATCGGTACGAGAGGGCTCATCTTAAAGTATAACAATTTCTCTCCAGCTCCTTCTAAAAGGCATTTGCCAGCAAGGATAGAAGAAGAGCCTGGACGTCCCGGTGAGTTTCGCGTTGAATTCACTCCGACCGAAGTGGGCAGTCATCTGGTAGAAGTGAGCATCGCGGGACAAAAGCTACCGGCAGGACCTCTCGTCGCCAAGGTGTACAATAGCAGTTTAATCCAAGTTACGGATGTACCCAGCGCTGTGGTGGGACATGCCTGCCAATTTAGAGGTAGGAAATCTCAATTATCCTGGCAAAACTAAATCCCAAAATGCTCGAACCTGTCTTTATTCTTGAATTTTAGTTGACGCTAGTGCAGCTGGCGAGGGGCAACTCGAAATTTCTATAAACGAAGGAGAAGTGCCTAATCACGTTCAAGTGGTAGGAGGGGGACGTTGTCTCGTCTCCTTCACTCCCGAAATCGCCAAATCGCATTACATAGACATCAAGTTCAACGGAGAAGCAGTGAAAGGATGCCCATTTATTTGCAATGTTTCCGACACGAGCAGAGTAACGTTAAGCTTAAATCATCTGGAGTTGATTCCGGTCGATCAACCTGCCAGCTTCCACATGGGAGTCGACGGCAGTGGTAGCGCGGAACTAGCTGTTTCCGTAAGAGGTTGGTGGCGATAGATCTAGATTGTCGTTGGTACGGAATAAGATAGCGAGAAACTTGATTTTTCAGGACCAAACAACGAATTGCCCGTTAAAGTAACGGGTGACATAAAAAGTGGTTTCACGGCGGAATTTATTCCCAGAGACGTTGGCGTCCATTCGATCAGCGTCGAGTACAATGGTCATCCGGTAAATGGCACACCGTTCTTAGCCAAAGCGTTCAATGCCGATAAAGTATTAATCGGTCCCGTAGCCAGGGGCAGTGTCGGTCAGCCAACGCACTTTACTGGTACGTAAAGGAAAATTGCATCGAAGAATAGAACGTCGAATGTGTCGAAAGTGTTGAAAGTGTCGAAAGAGTCACTATAATCCATCCTCTTTGTTTGTTCGACAGTCGATGCGAGTCAAGCCGGCGAAGGAAACTTGGAAATTACGATATCGGCTCGTAATCAAAATATTCCCACGCAAGTGACGCCACAGGGAAATGCTCGATTTTCGGTCAGCTTTGTTCCATTCGAGGCGTGCGAACACGTAATTAATATAGCCTTCAATAAACGAACTGTGCCTGGCTGCCCGATCGTAACTCGGGTAGGTGGCGATAGTCATGTAACAGTGAGTGGGCAGGCATTGAGCAGTGCTGGATTAGGACGACAAAGCTATCTTACCGTTAGTAACGTTGCCGGTAGCTTAGAAGATTTAGAAGTGAACGTTGAAGGTAAATCAATTTTATTTTCCATTTTTCATTATAGACATTGTCTATGTTAATCTATAATATATATACGTCGCATGTGTATCGATCAAAGTTTGATCTGCGTTATTGTCGCACAAATATCGCTACTTCCACATCGACATCGTACACTTTGTGACCATCATTTCTTCGAATCTAATATCCCAAGCCAACGTTACAAGATAATTAAGAGTTTCTGCACAAACGGTTCTGCCGACGACCGAAGTATGTATAGAGAGCACCTTCTATGTTTCCTTTGTCACGTTTGTGTGAGATTTTTTTTTTTAAACTTTTGTCCAACCTCGATTATGGTGGAAATTTGCACGACATTGTGCCTCTGTGTGTGCGTTGAATGTCTTCTTAATCTCCAGCTTGAGAGCAATTCTCTCTTTGTTGCAGGTCGGCCAGCTTTCAGACTACGACATTACTAGACTTCTCAAACAAAACTAATCTCATTCTTACCTTAATAGCGGAGTACTTTTAAACAAATTGGTGGTGGGTTTTCTAACTTGTTCTTCTATGCGTATTCGAATAGTTTCTTATGCTTTTCCCGTGATTTCTAATCGGTGGTTACCATGTCAGAGTATTATAAAATATGGGCTTTGGTTTCGCTTTGGCGGATAAACACTGAAACGGTGTCTAACGCTTCGTAATTTTTGTTCTATCGATCTAATCTATTGGCTGAACCAAGCAATCGTGCGTATTTGTATATTTCTCATGACAGCCATCCTTCTGGTGCTATACCGTAGAATTACCGATAGTTTCGCGTTAATCGTTAAGTATTATGGTATAATGGTACAAATATTATCGAGTTCGATATTCGTGTATAGTGTAGCGCTTCTACCCAATGTGCCAACTACTCCCTATTGCCAATTACCTATTACTATTTAGTTTAACAACGCGTGTAACTTTAAACCGATCAGTAACGCATAGATCGATCTCTAGTTTAGTGATTCCATTTTGTTATAGTTTAATGGAATCGAGTCGATTCGCGAAACGGTTAGCTTGTTTCTTTCGCGTAATAACTTGACTGTGTTGTTTTTTTTTTTCAATAACACGCAACAGACATTACAAGTAGAGTTAACCAAGTATTAATCACAAATTATCTTAATAGGAGCGAACTAATGTTTTTATCGAATTACGTTAACGCTCGTACATTCGCAGCTAGCATTTTGTCATAACAACTCATTACATTGCTTTCGTAATCGAGCATCTTAACAACTAAGATTAAATAAGAAAAAATGTTGTTGGGCTCGCGTAAATCCCGATCGTCAACTTTTGGTGTCCTCCGTACCGCCCCAGTAGTCGGCTTGTCTGAATTGTATCAAACAACTAACCGGCGGACTTGTTAGGACCCAATGGACAGGCCGTACCAGCTCAAGTCACTGACAACAAAGACACGACGTGCAGCGTGGCGTTTACGCCGAGAGTAGTCGGGGAACATAGAATTTCGGTAAGCCATCGGAATGTTCCTGTGGTCGGCAGCCCGTTCAGCTGTAAAGTCTATGACGTAACTGCTATCAAAGTGAAGGATGCTAAACACGGTGTCATTGGAATGCCTGTAACTTTCTTAGGTATGGACTCGCCTTATGACGCATCGAATAACGCATACCGAACAATGTGTCTGTATCACGCAGTTTGTGCTTGCTTCTCGCTGCAGTTGAAACTAGTCAAGCAGGACCTGGAAATTTAGAGGTGACGGTGAACGGTGGTCGCGTGCCTACGTCCGCTCAAGCTCAAGGTCCCCACACGTACGCGATATCATTCACGCCTAGAGAGCCCATTGTGCACACCGTCGATTTGCGATTCAACGGGGAAGATGTACCTGGTAGTCCATTTAGTTGTCAGGTATGGTCACGCGCAACTGATCAGCTTTCTGCTTTCTCTTGATTTCGATGCTACCTCGGCCGAGCTAAAAATTTTCTTCGACGACGATGCTACAGGTCAGCGACACCGCCAAAGTAATAGTGACCGAGGGACTGGAGAAAGTATCTGTGAATCGGCTGACAACCTTCGCAATAGAAGCGGATGTTTCCTTTGGAACACCCGCTGTAGAAGTTCTTTCACCCACTAGAGAGAGTTTACCGATTCACGTGAAGCAGAGCGGCCACGGATGTTACACCGCAGGCTTCACTCCAAAAGATGTCGGTACGTTCACCGATAGGTATCGACCGATAAACGCCTTCTCGCGAAACAGTACTGTAACACGTGCACTAAAAAAAACCCATAAATTTCCAGGTGATCATAGCGTCGAGGTAAAGTTGAGCGGATCGCACGTGGAAGGCAGTCCATTTTTTAGTGAAAGCATACAACGCGGACAAGGTAAAGGTGACTGATATAAATAGCGGTGTTGTCGGGAAACCAGTTTTCTTCAGCAGTGAGTTACAAGATTTTACTCGATTGATCGGGCGTGCACGCTTAACAATTGATTCATCCGTTATCTTCGAATTCCAGTTAACGCCAGTCAAGCAGGTGCTGGTAATCTCGAGATCATTGTTGCCGTGAATGGTAAAAATGTCCCGAATTACGTTCAAAGCGAAGGAAACGCCAAGTTCAGAGTCAATTTCAAGCCACAAGAACCTGCCGTTCACAGTCTTAGCGTTCGTTTTAATGGGGAACCAGTTCCAGGTGAGCAACGATCTACGACAGCTTCGAATGCAACTCTTTTGCTTCTATATGCTTACGCCGATTCTGTGAATCATACTTTTTGATACAGGTTCACCGTTCAGCTGTAAAGTAGTCGGAGCTGGCCAGGCAATAATCGCGGGTCACAATTTAAAAATGGGTGCCGTGAAGCAGTTGATGTCTTTCACGGTGGACCCGCAAGCTCCGTCGATGAATTGCGACGTGATCGTAATGCCGCCGTCCGGTATATCCCTTCCCATCACGATAGAACCAGTCGATGGAAAATACAACATTAGCTTTGTACCCACGGAAGTAGGCAGGCATAACATTAGCGTGTTAGTGGATTCCGAGCATGTGAAAGGATCTCCTTTCGCCTGCAACGTTTACGATGTTACCAAGGTAAGGCTTTTTATTCGGTGTTCTGTGCGCAACGATCCGATATATACGCAGTGGCCGGCCGTTTTCAAAGTCTTCGAATGAAACAGGTTCACGTTTCTGGTCTTACGGAAGCATTGCTAGGTCAAGCAACTACGTTTACGGTCGATGCTGCTGAAGCCGGCGAAGGAACTTTGGAATTGGTAGTGAGTACGGAGAACAATACCGTTAAAGCTGAGGTAGTTGCCTGCGCTCGTGGATTGTACGACGTCACGTTTGTTCCGCAAACTACTAGTACTCATTACGTGAACATTAGTTTCAACGACGACAATGTACCAGGTCGGTGACTTGATTTTTCCCCTCGTGTTGCGTACAACTTAATGCTTGCGACAAAGTTATAATTCTTTCGTTGTCGCTTATCAGGGAGTCCATTCAAGTGTCCAGTAGTTAGTACAATGATGGATGGGCCATCCATAATTCGAGTTGGCAATACAGCTTATATGGACTTGGAAATGTCGGGATTAGAAGGTCCCGTGTCTGCCGAAGTTACCGGTAAATTTCTCCTCTTTTTATTACTATTTGTTCGGAAACAGATACATATACGGAAACCCGTCTAATGTCGCATTAAAATGTTACGAGTTATTAGGTCCCGACGGCATAATCATTCCATGCACATTGACCAAATTATCGTCCCATCTGTACCGAGTCGAAGTCCGAACGCGACAGGTCGGGACGTACAACGTAATTTTCAGCGACGGTCATAAGATAATTAGTTCTCAAACGCTTCAAGCTTTCGATCCTGGAAAAGTAACGATCAAAGAAGTGTCGGACGTAGTGTGTCATCGTCCTGGAACTATTATAGGTACGATCCTTGTAACGTATTTACTGTACTTGTAGATTTTTTACGCGTGCAGACAACATGTGTACAGTCTGTAGAGCAGAGTATATAAAGTAAACATAAAATGTGTTTGCAGTGGTTGCGTCGAAAGATGCTGGACCAGGAAAACTGTGCGTGAATGTGCGCGCTGCCGGCGCCGACGTTGACAGCGTAGTCAGAGAAGGAGAGAATGGCCTTTACGAAATAGTGTTTCATCCAACGCGAGCCGCTCCTCACAGAGTTCACATAAAGTACAATGAAGTTCACATTGCAGGTTCGATAATTACCTTGCTCTACTTGCATGCTACCCTAATTGCTCGTCACGTCTCTTTGTTCACTTTCCCCGATTTGCTGTCGCCAGGAAGCCCGCTTGACGTAACCGTGCGAAGTCCTACCGGAGGACGAGAAGTAACCGCAACCGGATTGGGACTGTACCAATCGTGCGTTGGCAAAGTGACTTCGTTCACGATCGAAACGTTAGGTCGTCCAGGAAAAGAATTCGACGTTGTAATAAGCGGACCACAGGGTAATGCGGTTCCAGTTAGGTGTTACCAACATCGCGATGGAAATCTACTCGCCGAATTCACCACGAACACCGTCGGTGTGTAATTTCTGTCGACTCTGATTAAAAACGGTAACGCGATTATCACTCCTATCGGCTTGAAAAACAAGGATCTCTTCTGCTTTTAGGAACCTACAAAATCGATGTTTTGCAAGGTGCTAAGCCGGTTCTGGGTTCGCCATTTTTCTGTCAAGCTTTCGACGTTTCCAAGGTGAAACTGCAAGAACTAGGTCCGATGACAGTGTCCGTGCATGATCATATCGCGTTTAAGAGTAAGCACGTTAAACTAATTCTCGCGCGAATGGGAGGGGGAAAAAAGATATGTTTTCACTATCGTGTTATCATTCACCGCTACAGTAACGAAGACAGACGCTGGAATGGCAGATTTGGATGTGACCGCAACGAGTCCTCTGGGCCAAGAGCTTCCGTTACAGGTTACACCGTTAAACGATGGCGCTGAAATGGTGGAATTTTCTCCCAGTGCACCTGGCACCCATATGATCAACATTACGTACGGTAAGATCATCCCGTCGCAGATACATTAAGTCGAAGCGTAGGCAACTGTCGATCGCGTTTCGAGAATCATTTCTAACTATACACGCAGGAGGATGTCCTATACCTGGTAGTCCACTGGTATGCACGGTCGATGCCGCTGGACAAGCTCGCGCGAAAGGCGAAGGTTTATTGAGTGGTCACGTGGACAAAGCAGCACATTTTATCGTAACCGGCACGAGAAGTCCTCCGGCAGTTCAAGTATGTGCTTCGGGAACTTTTCGTAGTTGATCGATCGGTTCGATCGAATTATTTTTTTATGGATATACGGGTAAACCAATTAGCGTGTGTCTCGCGTAGGTGGACGGTCCGGACAGTGTCTCGAAAGCAGTCGTCGAAGCAGGGGCTAATCCAGGCACCTGGAACGTATCTTACGTTCCGTCCGAAGTTGGAGTATTCGATATTCGAGTTGTCTCTGCTGGACAACAACTTCCAGGATCTCCTTGGCATCCGAAAATCATAGACACGCGAAATCTTCGCGTAATCGGTAAGCGACAAGGTTGAAGAAGCATCGTAGAACTCGACGAGGCTAATATATGTATTTTTGGCTTTAAGGTGGTTGGCCAGCCGTGTGCGACGACATCGGACGTTTGAAATTACACCCATCGAACAAAATTAGTTTCGACACCGCTGAAGCTGGCCCGGGTGAACTTAGCGGAAAGATAGGTGACCAAACGTTATCGTTTGAAATGACCTCGAACAATAGACTGAAGCTCATTCCACCGCAGATAAACGGCGGGGAGCATCGTTTAGAAATATTATTTAACGGAGTACCATTCCCAGGAGCACCGAAATTAGCTATAGTTCAAGATTTAGAGGTGCGCGATGCAAAGAGATCTAAAGAATTCGGGCAAATTCGTTACCGATGGCGGTAGGATTTCACTTTTATTTTACTTTGGTTTCCAGCCACCTGTGCAAGACACGAGTCGTGTATTGCTAAGGGGAAGAGGGTTAACGTCGGCAAAGTGCGGAGAAGAAGTTAGTTTCACGATAGACGGGTCTCAAGCCGGTAGCGGAACGCCGAAAGTTCAACTTTTCTCGCCGACCAACGAACTGAACGTGATGCTGCAACATTTAGGTGAATACCTTGTCACTGTTTCAACGATCGTAACTCATCCCGGTTACGTAATATTTTCTCCTCAGAATGATGTATCTGATTTCATGCTCGCAGGGGACTCTGTTTATCGTGCAAGTTATATACCTCTAACACCCGACCCTTTGTTAATGACCGTGTCATGGAACGGAAGACAATTGAAAGGATGTCCCCTGCAGATCAACGTAACGAGCGCGGCTGACGCGTCGCGTGTCATCTGCTCCGGCGATGGACTGAAACACGGTATCGTCGGTCAGGAGATACGAAGTTTCATTGATACGAGACGCGCAGGGCCAGGTAGGTAACTTGCGTTTAGGACCGAGAATTCGTTACCGATCAATGTATTCGAAGAAAACATTTTTCGATGTCCAGGCGAGTTGACGGCACACTGCGTCGGCCCCCATAAAGTGGCTTACTGCGAATTGTACGACCACGGCGATGCCACTTTTACCTTGAACGTGAAACCTCAAGAGGCTGGACGTCACGCGTTGACGATCAAGTATGCGGGAGAACATGTTCCGGGTTCGCCGTTCACGTTACGCGTATCCGGTGCTCCGGACGCTTCGAAGGTAACGTAGACGCCACGAGCGTCCAGAAGTGTAAGAAATATTATAGATATGTATTCGGGTTAAACGAATCGAATGAAATACGAAGAAATCATTTCCACGAAACAGGTACGAGTGTACGGACCAGGAATCGAACACGGAGTGCTGGCGACATTCCAGTCGCGGTTCATTTGCGACACTCGTGGCGCCGGTGCCGGCCAACTCACTGTCCGAGTTCGTGGACCGAAAGGGGCGTTCAGAGTGGAAATGCAGAGGGAGACGCAGAAGGATCGTATAATTCTTTGTCGGTACGATCCGACGGAACCAGGCGACTATAGGGTCGAAGTTCGTTGGGCAGGCGTCTTGGTTCCGGGTTCCCCGTTCCCGGTTAAGATCGTTGATACGCAAGACGAACTATTGATGTTGACGCAGGTAAACACGCGCGCCAGTTTCTACCAAGTAATACTCTACTCGAGTATCTGTTCGACGAAGCATCAAGTTTACAGTTCGGATTATTAATTTCAGGGTGGAGACAATTATTCGACGGGGCATCACACGATCTCGTCATGGCGTGGATCGCAAGCTATGCTGTAAGAAAATTGCATATAAAGTTGTTATTATTTTTCACGGACTAATAATATATTTTGATAATATATAATTATATTGTAACTTATCTAAATGTTTGCAATAAAATCGATATTTTGACAAGTCTCGTTACTCCGCTAACGATGCTTCGGTGATTTTCTAAATATAAATTCATTTATTTTACATACACACGATATAACAAAGACTCGTAGAACACTGTACATATAATATGTTACATCGTATACCGCACAAACGTTCTATCAACGTTTTTTCTTCGACTCTAGCTTGCCGAGTTCTCTGAACACGTTCTTCTTCATTTCCTTTTGTCTTTGAAGCTTTCGCGCTTCCACCGCGGAAATTTGAGCCTGATGAGCTTCGATTCTCTTCTTCATGGCTAGTTTCAGCTGTTTCTGTTTGTGAGCGTAATTGGTTCTGATCATTTGCATCACCCTTGCCACCCTCTCTTCCTTGGGTTCGCGCACTACCGCCACCCTGCTGTCCTTGAACTTGGGCTTGAGTTGTCCAGGAGTCGGCTTCAGCTTTGGCTTATCCTTGTACGGAAGCTCTTTCTGCAGGCTTCGAGGAATAGACAAGGGTCTGAAGACCACTGGTTCCCTCTCGATGCTCGTGTACATCGAGTCCGTATTGGCTGGCATGCGAATATTGTTTTCCCGTTTCAGCTGTCCCGTCGTTTTCATTCCCTGCCAGCGGTTCTTCTCGTCGGGCGGAAGCAAAAGCGATGTGACAGGATTATAGAATTTCGGGACGTCGACCTTGTACCAGGTGCGGCAAAAGACGATATCGCTCAGAAGTATTTTGTCCTCGAACGTCGCCCGGAAACTACCCTCTGGTTTCGACACGGCTCTCTTTATTTGACCACGTATGCCCGACACCGTTTTTATCTTAGCACCCTCGAACTTTGCCACCTCGAGGGCGCTGTTGAACATGTCCTTGATGAACGCGGTCTTCTTGTAGATCTTCAAGGGAACGCCGGTGAGTTTAAGCTTCTTCATGATCTGCGTGCTTTTGTCCGTCTCGATGACAGAACCGGTCGCCGCTATCCTGAATCCTGGCGCTCTACTGGCGACGTCCTGCACAGCCAGAACTCCGGTGCTCTGCGGCGTAACAGGACCCCAAAAGTGTGCCATGCAGGCAACGTGTTCTGGCGTGTACTTTAACATTCTGCTTCTCAAATTATCCTCCAGCTTGGAGAAGATCGGAAGCGTCTGAAATCGTCTCCACCCCACGGAAATGATCAACGGATCTCTGCTCTTGAGAATCTTCGAGTACCAACGGTGCTTCTTGATCCTCGTCTGCACGTATCCTATGTTCTCTTCACCGTGTAAGAGACCTCCGATGATCAGCGGATACGTGGGATCCAGATGAGCGATTAACTCGTAAGGCACGTTCTCCAGTTCGACGCGGACGTACATGCCAGGACGATAGCCTTCCAATTGAACACGAACGTCGTCCTCCACTCCCTCGAACTCCGACTTGTTCAGGGTCGCCTGCCTCTCCACTTCCGACTTGAGTTCGTCGTAATAGGTTTTCGACTCGCCGTTGTCGTATTCCATGTCAAACTGTTCCTTCAACTTTTTCTTCCTCTCCATAAGCTTCTTCTTCTCCTCGACTTCATCGTTTGTTGGCTCCTTCGGCGCTTCCGTTTCATGTTTCTCTCCAGTTTCCAAGTCTTCGAAATCGCCGTAGATATCCTGGTCGTCTATATCGTCCAATTTCAACAGTTCCTCGGCGTCTTCGGATTCCTTCCATTTTCCCGTCACGAAACGATTTACCACGAGCAACTTGTTTTCTTCTTCCAACCAATCTCGCGGCGCTTCCGGAAAGAACACGCATTCCTCTTGATTCTGCAGCTCTCGTTCTTGGATCTTACGCTTCTGCTGTTCCTGCACCACACGGAAGATACCGCCAATCTCGTTCTCCTGGTCCTCCTCCTCCTCTTTCCCTTTCTCGTCCTCTATTTCTTCGGCGAGTTTCCTCTTGTCGAATACTCCGTACACCAGCTTCATTAAGTTCTTGTTGCCACGTTGACGATTCTCGAACGCGGTCTTAGCTTTCTCGGCCAAATTTGTCTTCCACTTTAATTCGTCCACGATTTCCTCGCTCTCGTCCTCCTCGTCCTCCTCCGACGATTCTTGCGAAAAATTCATTTCGTCTTCTTCTTTTTCGTCGTTGTCGTCGTTGCCGTCGTCCTTCTCGAGTCCGGCGCGCGAATCCTCATCGCTCAGTTCGTCGAAGCTCTCGCTCTCGCTCTCGCTATTCCATTGTCTGTTACGTTTGTTCGAGCTAGCGTTTAGAGAATCCAGCGCTTCCGCGATCTTATTCTTGATCTGTATGTCGGACTCTTTGCTCGTCGAATGATAAACTTCTGCGTTGCTCGATGCATCTGCAAGTCGAAAAGCGTCTGCGGACTTTTGTTTCCTAGCGTCTAAATCATCGTCGTCGTCCAAGTCTGAATCGTTCGATGAACTCTTCATCTTCTTGAGTTTGACGATTCTAGTTTCGCTACTCGTCTTCTTTCTCTTTACACCGTTTCCAATCGGTTTCCCCTCGTCCTCGCTTTCTTCTTTCAGTTTTTCGTTGTCGGTACCGTCGTCTTTATCTTCGTTATCAAGTTCGTTCTCGCTTTCCTCGCTCTGCTCCTTATCATCGTCGTCCTCGCCTTCGTCCTCGCAATCTTGCGAATCAGGGAACAAAACTTTTCTTCTAATTCGATCGCCATCGATTACGGTTTCGCCGACGTAATTGCCAAAAGATTCCTCGACGTCCTCTGCCTTGATCGGAGCAGCGTCGCTAAACAATTGTAACTCGCTGTGCTGTAACTTCTGATCGAGAGTCTCTCGAGTGTCCATCAACGCTCCGACCAGACCAGTATCCTCCTCCTTGTGAGAATGACTGCCACCTAGCTCTACGTAAACGGCATCCTTGTCGTAGACTATTCCACCCACGCCCGAGAAAGGTGCGTAAATTAAACGTTCCTTTTCTACCAAGGCGCGTTTCTTTAGCTCTTCTGGCAAGGGGCAGGGATCCGAAAGAAAACTGACATCCTTGATTTTTAGATCGCCGCACCCTGGAATGTGTATGGAAGTTTCCTTGTTCAGAGGAACTCCCCTCACGTACCTGCAACAAACGATACAAAATAGTTGCTAAATCGTAACAAAGAGCACAACTGTAATTTTGCGTATGCCATAATCTTTACGTACCCGTACAAACTTATGGTTCTATCGGCTTTAGGATTTTGTCTGATCGATTCCGGAGGAGTCAAATCTTCCACTCTATCTGTCAGAATGTAGGGATGCGTACTGCGCCAAGTCAGAGGCCTAAATTTCATGACAGATATGAACCTAGCCAAGTTTTTCACCTCCGTTCGTAAATATTCTCCGTGCAGTAATCCAGAAAGGTAAAACAATTTTGCTCCAGCGTACACTTCGGTCCAAAATCGTTGTTTCAATGTTTTTTTAGTTTTTTTCAATTGTTTAGCATTTTTGATCAAGTCCAGATGGGTCAAAACACCCATGATCCTCGGCATCCCATGAACCTGACATATATTCAAAAATTCGAAAATTTCCATTTCGAAACCGAAAGACCCGTCTATCAACAGCAATACCAAATCAGCCACTTTCGCTATGTCTATCATACAGTTGATGTCATTGTTGCATTCGATAAAAGTGATCCTCCTTTTCTTGCTGGAAACAACGGTAACTGGACCTACTATATTCGCCAACGGTTGTTTCACGAAACTCTTGATCAAACATTGAATTACCAAAGATTTCCCTACCTTCGGAGGACCGACTATGGCTACCAAAACTGGAGGTGGCTCTAAAGGAGTTCTGTCCACCAAAGGTACGTGTTGTTTCTTAGTATCTATATCTTGCTTACGTCTGAAGCGCCTTTCTGCTTTAATCGCGGAATTAAACGTGAACGCCTTTGGGTTCTTCTGTTTATCCGTTAGCTCTTGAACATGTTCGTTTTTCGACTTCTTTTTCACAGCTTTGCGACCGGCGTTCCGTTCTCTGTGAGCCCTGTGACTTACCGTACTTTCCGTTTCGTTTGCCATTTTCAGTTTCTTTTTGCGATCTTTCTGGTCGATTAAATACCTATATTATACTGGAAAGATGCGTGTGCTCCAACCAAGTCTTGACTTCACATGCATGTTCCGACAAGCATGTAGGTTATGCGACGTTTGAAATGCGGCTCCATTTGTAGAAAAATTTCCTCTTACCGGAAGTATTTGATACCGCGCATGCAGAAACCGTACAAAATAATCGACGAATGTTTCACAGTTTCTAACGTTTCAAGTTTTATCATACTCGATACAACGCTGGAAGAAGTGTAAAGTGTAAACACGCGGCAGCTGAACGTTGAACACGTGACACCGACCTAACGTCAACAAGTTGTATGATACAACTTGTATCCCTAGTTTTTGGTAATGTTGGTGGTCTTTATACAATATTCGAAACAGTATAAAGTTTGAAATCAATTAATTTTAGAGAACTTTGAGAATGAAAACGCGCGGATATACAAATGTCAATAGTCCCGCTTAGGCCACAAGATACAGACGAGGTACAGGAGTAGACCAATCAGCGTACGAGGTTCCGTGTCTTACGATCTGAAATACCGACATCGTCAACGACAACTCGATTTCTTACGCCCCCTACGACCACAGTACATACTCGTGATTCAGAGCCAGCAAGAACCACAGAGGAAATTTGAATTCGATCTCCTTACCCAGGTGGAGCCACATACAATTTCCACTAAAATCTCCAAATAGCGCCACTGGACGTAGCGGCAAAACGATCAAACTGTTAACCAAATTTTAGTTCGACTCATTCGCCCAGGTGGCGCCACGTGTCGATTCAGCTCCGTCGATGACGTTTGGCTACCAGTTTCAATTGAAATGGTATGTGGCGCCACCTGGGCGAGAGAGTCGAATTAAAAGTTTACTAACAGTTTGAACGTTTTGCCACCACGTCTTTTGGCGCTGTACGGAGGCTCTTACAAAGCGGATGAATCGTGCCGGAATTAGCATTGCATCTTATGGGGACAGCGACAAGAATCATCTGCGACTCGAATAAATATTAAATCGTTGAACAATAAATAAACGCTCGTGTATGATGTGGATGTAGAAAATTCTGCAGAACAATTCCGTTCCCCCTCGGAGTACTGTTTTAATATATTAATTGTCATGTTTCGATCTATTTTCTGGCTATGCATTTTCGTGTTCGCTAGCTAATCGTAGATGGGTTCTGTTCTATGCTAACTTGGCTCGTCCGTGTGTAGTTCGTTTTCCGCATGGACCACGGACCGAGTCACAGTATCACTGGTCACAGTCACAGTTCGTAGTTTGTATCGTCGGCGCCAGCACAAGGTATTTATACTTCGTGGTACGTGTATCGCGCAGATATCTCGTTCGTAGTTCGTAGTTCGTAGTGGGTTCGGTTGTCTCGCTTTTTGCTCCAATGAGAGAAAAGAGACGGAGAATGAGTTACCAGCGAGATTTTACCGTGGATACTGGATACAGATGTCAGCTCGAAATCGCCAATACCGTGAATCAGTGTGTATAAATACAAGTGGTAGTCACATATGCGTCAGCAACAGGTTGTCGAGTCGCGAGTACACGTTCCAGCCGTTCGTGTTTCCAATGTAAGTTCGAACCAAAGAAAGCGAACGGGAACGAAAATTTATTTGCTACGAATCGAACATGGTTCCGTCGTATTTAGGTCGTCTCGTCGATAGTCTCCGTCACGTCACGACAGGTATCCGGTGCTGTTCGAAGGCAGCTGTTTACCGTTGGCGCGTTAGTTGGCGACCTGCTTATTCTCAGCGCGTAAATTTGTCTGTTTGTGGAAACGATCGCAGGAGCATCGACGAGTCAACGTTCAAATGCCGTGTCCATCTTTGTGCGCGCGTGATTTCATATTTTCGTGTGTTCGTGCGTTCGTAGATACGCTTGTGCGTTCCGCGTACTACGTATTAAACACGTAGATTACGTGCTTAAACGCGCCACGAAAACTGAAAAGTTCGAAGTACATTTTGAAAACGAAACGATCGTAGCGTCGACGAGACTTTCTTAAATTGTCGCGCGTACGTATGTTTTTCTCGAGAATTCTTTCGCTGGTGTTTTCTTGCAGGACAATCGACTTTGTTTATCGAGAGGTTAGGGTACACACGGTGTTGTCTAATCTATATATATATATATATATTCGTTCCATCGGTCTTTTTGTCACGACTCGCGATCGTGGCGTGCCGATTGTTTCTCTCGAATCAGATTCGATTTCTTTTTGACTTCGAACGCGCATTGGCGATATTAGCTCGAGGCTCGAGGCGACACGAATGTTAATTCGAGTTCTGGCCTACTTTACAAAGCGGATTATGACAATCCGACGGGCGCCGATGTCTCTTGGTCAATAGTAGGATCGATCGTGCGAACACGTTCATTTCCGAAATTAGAACGAATATCTTTTTTTTTCATTTCAGGCACTTACGAATGGCTGGCCGATACCATAGAGAAGTAAAGGTAGACAATATCCGGATGATCGAGGAAAAAGTAGACCCAATGGAAAGGGCTCGGGGAACTGCCTACATGGAAGGGGACGATCGTCTTCTGGATTATTGGGAAGAGTATCAGGAGATGATAGAAGAAACGAAATTGCTGGACGATTACCTCGAGGAGGAATGTCCACGCACCTACGACGGTAGAGTTCGATTTTTGCGGGATATCGGTAGATCGTGCGGACGAACGGTTAATAAATAAATACACATATGTTCTCAGATGGCGAGGAAGAAGCGGAGTGGTTGCGTACAGCCGGATTGGGACAGTTGACCGAGGCATGGAAAGTCGGGAAAGAAGTGCCACCGGAAGAGCTGGGAGCCGTGCTGCGACCATTGTCACGGGCCCAAGCGGAGGCGGTGAAACGGCGCGTAAAGTCCTTGAATCGCACGGTGAAGCAGCGTTTCAATCAGCGGCAACGCGTACGCAAGCCCGACATCAGAGACGTGTTTAAAGACGTAGAGGTGCGAGCCATCGCGGAGTACCATCGCGAATTTGAGCGTGCGGGATACGAGCAACCTTGCTAATTGGTCTTTTCGTTAGGCGTCGAGCACGGGCACCAGGTCCCGCAGCGCTACGCCCGACTCCCTGGACTCCGTGGCAGACGCGACACCGGAAAACGCCTCACCTCCGCCACCGTCCGCGGTCGTTACCAACGTTATCGAGACGCCTCGTCCGAGGTAGGTACAATGCCCGATGTCCAAGATCCGGGCAGCTGTCGCGCGTTGGTTCGGATTAGCTGATGGACAAATAAACGCGACACCACACCCCTGTTCAGTCTCTCCACCACCACCGAGTAATCTCGCCGCGTTTATTTTCGATCGAGAAGCGTCACCGTGCCGAACTTCGTGTCAGTGTTTCAACACCGACCGTCTCACGAGGCCAAGGAAACGGTACGGAGAACTCCGAGCGCGCCGTTGACCACGGTGCCGGGAGCGCCAGCGGCTCCCGTCTCGCTGCCCGTTCAAGAAATATTCAGACGCGCCGGGAACTGGCTACGAGGAGACGTCGCGACCGATTCAGGTACTTCAAAATATCGTAATTGTTACCGTTACCGTTACCGTTATCGTTATAGTTGTCGTTACACTCGTTACAACCGGCGACGTTATTCGATTGCAGAGGGTATTCAGTTGACAGGCTATCACAGGCTGGGTACGATACACGTGTCGAGGCCAGCCGCGCAGAGACGGAGCGGCAACGATCCCGACGAAATAGCGAGCACGATCGAGCGAGCGCCGAACGAGTCCCCGGCGAAGATCGGTATTTCCCCCGATGACTCGACGTTGAGGTAAATACGCTCTTGTAATCGACGCGGAGATCGGCCTCGAATTTTCAAACGCATTCGGTGTATCGTCGTTGCGGCACGTTTCAGGAGAAATAGCGGCGGGCACGCTACGGTCACCCGAAGCCACAGCAGTCTCTACGGATTGCATAGACCGGCGGACGAGAGTCTGATAACGCGTCCCCTGAGTCGCACGTCGTCCCACGGCCATTTGAGCTTCGAGGAAATGTGTAGGGCGAACGAGGTAAAGTCGCAAGTTTGGATCGGAAACGCGGAAACGTTCGCGGCCGATGACATACAGAGACGGCTAGGGATCGAGACGTTGTCGCAACGAGATCTGACCAGACTGCAGCCGTTGTTGTGGCTCGAATTGACAGCCGTCTTCGACAAGTATAATCTGCTGTTGCAGAAACGCAAACCGAACAAGCGTCGAACGAAAGGTGCGCATCAACGAACGAATGAAAGAACAAACAATCGATCGATCGATCAATTTTAATTGGTTACTATGTTCCTAGCTGGAAATTTGTTCGGCGTGTCGTTGTCCACTTTGCTGCTTCGAGACAGCCAATTGACATCCGAGGAGAGTAATATTCCGTTGGTGTTTCAAAAAGTTCTTACCGAGTTAATGAAACGCGGCGTGAGGGAAGAGGGAATTCTTCGCGTCGGTGGACACAAGCAAAAAGTACGAGCAAGCTTAAGCAATCGTTGAAAAGTATAGATATTTCGCGCGCGACTCCGGCTCGTTCGACCAGACTAAACTGTGATCGTCGTTGTGTTCAGGTAGAGTCGATATGCGTGCAATTGGAAACGGATTTCTATTGTAAATCGAAAGAGATGGACAAATTGTTCGAGCGCACGTCGTGCCACGATCTGGCAGCGGTTCTGAAAAAGCTGCTGCGCGATCTGCCGCAGCCCTTGCTCACCGTCGAGTTAATCGACGCGTTCTACCAAAGCCACGGTAAGTAAACGCGAGCTGTCCGTATCGTGCGTTCGCCTTATCGATATCGGAGGAAATCGTTCGAGGACGCGCCGTCGAAGTTTCAAATACGTACATGTGCTTTGTTTTCTGCGTCCAGGAGTGAGCGATCGGCGAGAGTTGTCGCACGCTTTGAACTTGCTGGTGCTGCTGTTACCGATAGAACACCGTTGTACCTTGAAAGCGCTAGCGACCTTTTTGAAGCTGGTCGTCGAGAATCAAACGTCGAACAAAATGTCGATCCACAACGTGGCGATGATCGTTGCACCGTCGCTGTTTCCGCCGCGGTACGTTCATCCTCGCGATCGTACCGATTTAACGGCACAGGTGAACATGGCCGCCATATGTTGCCGAGTGACGGAGGCTCTTCTCAGCAACGCGGACAAACTGTGGTACGTACCGAACGATCTTACGAATCAGTTGCACAGGCAGTCCGTGGAAGAACGGTACCGCAAGTACAAGAAAAAGTATTGCTAATGCTCGTTAGCGGTCTCGAGGATCGATCGCGATTTTCGAAACGCATAGATAGATTAAGGTGCTTCGGGTGATACGCCACGCGAGGCGGACACCGTGATTACCTCGACGCGCGATCTCGATCTCGATCTCGTTCCAGAGCTGGCCGATCGAATCGTAGATTCTCGCGCCAGCGTTCGCCTTTTAATTTCAACGACGAAGAGAAATCGACACCGGGTATCGTCGTATCGTATCGTATCGTTTCGTTTCGTGTCGTTCCGGCGTACGAGCCGTACAAGTATTCTAATTTATTCGGTACTCCTTCTCGCGCGAAGTCCACGGGAGTATCGCGTTACGCGATTAACGCTCCTTTTTCTCTTCGTTTTTAACAATTTTTTCTACACATGTTTCCGCGATCATGCTCGAACGGATCGCGAAACGCACGAGGGAATCGAGCAACCGCCGAAGCAGGCCTCCAACGAACGCGGTAGCTCGCAGGTTTTCGCGACGGTTTTCTTTCAAGCCACGTTTTCCTCGTGCTCTGTGATGCGCCATATTATTTTAAGGAATTGTACATATCGTATCTCATAAAATTGTTACATTTGCCTCATTAAAGTGCCAAAGAAAATACAAACGAACGTAAACCTTTTCTCGTTGTTCCGGTCTGTTGCGCGTGTGAGTGTTTGTTTGCGTATGTGTTTGCGCGTGCGCATGTGTGTGCGTGTGTACGCGTACGTTCGTCACAGAGGATCGAAGATGTCTCTGTTGGAACGACCGAACTCGCGATTCGACCAAAGCCATTCGCGAACTACGGAGGGCGGTCGCGTAGAAACTCGAGAGTTGGGAGGAAACCGATTGTTGAGGGTTAAATGGAGGTTTAAGTTTAGGGGGGGGGGTCTACCTTACCGTGACTAGATATTTCGTCTCGCGATACTGATTTTGACAAAGCGAGATGAGACGGAACGGGAAAGGTCGCGACGGGACGCGACAGACGCAAGGACGAGACGGTCAGCGCACAGACTCGATCACCCTTTCGAGATCCGCGTCTCCGATGATGGGGGCGAAAAGCTCGCCGGCTAAATCCCGGGGACAACAAGCCGTCAGAACAGGCAGGATCAGCATGATCCTGGCCAACCTGGAGGAGCGCGGCTCGGTTCGTTCGTCCAGATGTCGAACGAGAGCTTCCACCGCCGTATCCGTCGCTCGGGTCGCCAGACGATTGCCGGTTGCGGTTTCGGCGATCTCTACATTTCGCGAAGAAAAAGAACAAGAACTTGAGAACCGGAACATCCGCGAGAAAACACCGGCAAGGTAGGGAAAAGCGAGGGAAGGAAAAGTAGGAAGAAGAGAAGGAAGGCAGAGCGACTGGTAAAGTAAGTTGAAGATTTGTGCATATTTTACCGGGCCGACAGAGAACCAAAGTTTCCAATATCGAGATTTCGATCGAATCGAGGCGCAACTTGGTGACCGAGGATCGGGCGGTGGCCAGAGGATCGTACGCGGAGACTGCTCGGTTTCGAAAGGCCGAAAGGTCGATCGGCCAAGTCGCCGCTCGAAGAGCGAATGCCGCTGCCCATCCTCTCCGTAGAATCCTGTTCTGTTCGTTGGGCTCGAGCGTCGAAAACTCTCGATGTCTGCGGGCGGCTCGCACCGTCGATAGAAATATTTCCGCGGCGATCTCGTATCGCATCGTCGCGGTCGGCCCTGTAACCAACAGAGCGGTCGAACGGGTCAGCGAGTGGTCGGCGTGGCCGTGGACGGGATCGGATCCGAATTCGAATTCAAATCCGGATCCGATTCGATCTCGACAAAGACTCGATTACCCGTTCCGAAAATCCTCGTTGCTCGAACAGGATGCGAGATCGAGGAGGGGGGAAAGCCGCCGCCGTTGCCGAGAACCGTCGGAAGATGAGACCTCGAGAAACACGACGACGCGAGACGGTCGATCGTCGGCGATCTCCACGAGACGTTCGCGTTCGCTTCGACGAGCGACGTCTTGTTACGGGCGCGTGGTCCTCGTTCTTCTTGAACGGCTACGAGAAACGAAAATTTTCCTTTGTTCCGTGATTTCGCTTTTTTGCGGTCAAGAAGCCAGGGGACGAGACGCGACGCGTAAGTGCGCGAACCACGGGAGAAAGGAGGGGGGCGAATCGACGGGGTATTGTTTGCATCTCGTTAGGGTTGGCTAAACTCGGCTGACCGGCGAACAGACAAACGCGCGTGCGGTCTTTTCGATCGGCAGACTTCGAGGGGAATGCGACTTCGACGTACATTTTCGATCGAGAATCTCGCTGGGAGCCGGATGGAAAATGTCAGAAAACCACGGACCCGACGAAATCGACGCGATTCTTACCTGCTGCGTTCATGCCGACGGCGAAACACTTGTGCAGGCGGCAGTGCGGGCACCAATTGCGTCTCGCTTTGTCGACGGTGCAGGTTCCCGTACCCGCTGTAACGTGAACCGAGGATTCAGGACGCGTCGCAACTCGAATCGGATCGTTTCGAATCGAATCGAATCGCGAGACGAATAATAGAATAGGGCAAGGATCCGAACCTATGCAGGTGAAGAGCGCGCCGCGACGCACGGATCGCTTGAAGAAGCACGAGCACCCGTCGCAACAGTAAACGCCGTAATGCTTGCCGTAGGAGCGGTCTCCGCAGATCTTGCAGATCACCGGGGTGGGCAGCGTTCTTCCTGTTTCGACGTGAAGAATCGTTCGGAAAACGTTCCAGTCTCGTCGACGAGACAGGCCTTGCGGCCGCTCGAGCTTAAACGCGTATTCGAGTATCTTACGGGACAACCACTTACCCATATTTCGGTCGAGCCTTGGAACTCGAATCGCGGACCTAAGCGGATACCGAAAAATGCGATCGCGCGCGAACGAACGAAGATGGCCGAGGCCGAGGGTCGACCGGTGGACCGGCGGACCGGTCGAAGCGGCGACGGAGCGGAGAGGCGAGGAGAGTCGGCCGATTCGAAGGCGAACCGGTGTCAGAGGCCGCGACGTTCCGCTGTCGCGTTCACGACCGAACCACGGAAACTGCGACCGACGCGAGGGTGGTTTGGTTTATCGACGGAAAGACGGTGGTTGCTGCGTTCCTGCCGTAGAGGGGAGCGAGGACGGAGATGACAGGCGGACGGACGAACGGACGGACGGACGGACTGGACGACAGTCGGCGGACGGACAGGTAGGGGAGCGAATTTGACGCGTGCGAGTGTCACTCTGATCGTTAGATCGCGAAAAGACAATATTTGTCGAGCAACGGCGAGGCCGAGGCCGAGGCCGATCGCTCGTCGAATCGTCGACTTGACGACACGACCGCTCTCTCCCGCTCCCCCTTCTCCCTCTTTCTCTCACTCTTTCTCTCTCTCTCTCTTTCGCGCTATCTTTATCTCTCTCTCTTTCTCGATCAGTCGACCACTCTCCGACTCGAGTGCGATCGAAGCGTACGTTGCGATTCGTGACGAGCAGTGAGAACGAAAGCTTTGCTCTTTATTGCGCGTCCGAAGATTAATTATACAGGAACTGTACAGAGAACCGGTCGGTCGATTCGAACGATTCTCGTCGCACCGACGATGGAATTGCGTACGCACGGCCCGTGAGACGACAACGGCGGCGTGGCGAGACGACAACGGACGACGCGCCGCGCGCGTCCCTGTCCCTCTTGAACCGTTCGCGTTCGACGAATGTATAGTACTCCGCGGAGTCCGCGGAAAACGCCGACGGAAACAAACGCGCGTGAACCGCTTCCGGTATCGATTCGAAATACGAACGGTCTCGCCAGTCGCAAAGATCCTCGTTCCCGGATTCCGTGTTCCGGGTTTCCGGGTGTCGGGACGTTCCGAGCGAAACGCGGGATGAACGTGGCAGCGCGGCCAAGCGCCCGTACCACTCAAATTATTTACAACTAATTCAAACCAGTGGCTTTCGCGCGTATACTATGAGTAAACGGTAAATGAATGAATCGCGAGATTACGAAGGAACAAGCATAGGACAAATGAATCGCGCGCCAACTCGCAAGCGCGGCGCTCGCGAAATCTCGTTGTAATTCCGTTTTTTTTTCGGCGTGACGCGCTTATTTCGCGAGAACAGGGCGGGAACGGGGCTCGAGTTACGAGGACGCGAGCAATTTGGCGGCCGCGGTCACGTGATGCTGATGATGATAGGGCGCTTCTTGACTCCCATAGTACGTTTGTTGTTGATGCTCGCCGGTCGAGACGCCGATTTGATGAGGATGCTGGTAATACGAGGAGTAAGGCTGGCCAACGATGCCGTCGCAACTTCGCGGTTCCGTCTTGACGGTCGCTACGCTGCCGGTCGCCAACAGGGACGTATGTCCCAAGTACACCGGTCTGTCGGTCGAACTCGAGGCACCGCCGCTCGATTTCGTTCCGTCGATTTGATGCTGCTGTTGCTGCTGCTGTGATTGTTGCTGCTGTTGATGTTGCTGCTGCTGCTGCTGCTGCTGTTGCTGCTGTTGTTGTTGTTGTTGTTGTTGCTGTTGCTGCTGTTGCTGCTGCTGCTGCTGGCTAGCCTTCAGTTCTGCGGACCACGCGAATAGGCCAGTGGTGTGGCTGTTTCGTATAAAAGTCGAGAGCAGATATTCTTACCCGTGGAAGGAGAGGAGGCCGTCGAAACCGCGGCGGTCTCGTGTTCTCCGGCGGATGGTCTGACGTTTGGCTCCGGCGTCTTTTTCGGCTTTCGTTTTCGCGTCTGTATGCCGTCCTTTCGCATGGCCAGCGGCCTGTTCACTCCGTGCAGCTTAAAATAGAGGCCGCAAGCGTTGCAGACCGGCTCGCCCTCGTTGTTGCGCCTCCAAAGGGTGGTGGTCCTGGTCCCGCAGTTTGTACAGCAGAGCCCGAGTCGTCTGGTCGCGGTCTGAAACGTCGACTGTCGTTCGACCGATCGATCGAGCGAAGAACGAAGAACGCGGCGGTCGAACGCGACGCAAACTTACCAATCTCTTCGAGGGCTTGATCAGCGGTCTGTTCATCCCGTTCATCTTGTGGTAGAGTCCGCACGCGTTGCACAGATAATGCCCGGTTCCGTCTCTTCTCCAAAGTGGCGTCGATATGGCGCCGCAGTTGACGCACTCGCGACCCTCGCCGAATTGAAAGTCCATCGCGGTGTCTGAAACAGTAACGACCGACGCGTTCTACGCTTCGCTGGCTACGCATCCCGATTTCGCGTCGATCCGTCGATCGATCGCGAGAACGCACAACCACCGCCCATCGCCACAGCACCGATGGCCTCGCGTTACGGCCAAAGGGAAGCTCTCGAAAGCCGAATTCGAAGGATCAGGATCTCGATCGCGATCGCGGCCACGAGCGAGCAGCGAGCTCGATTGTACACGGCGAATCGACCAACCGACCACTCGACCGCGAGAGAGTTCGTCTCAAAGAAAGCCGCTATCGCTTATCCGTCGCAGATGGCCCACCGCGCGGCGATGCGTCGACCAGGAAAGGAGCTTTTTTTACCGTACAACCATCGCGGCAGCTTTTCCGCCGTGCGTGGTACGTAGTCTGGTTAATGTCTTGCGCGGGCTGCTCGATCCGCGCGATCTCTCTTCTTTATCTCTTCCTCCCGCGCTTTCGAGCGCAAACTCTACGAAACGATCTCCTCGATAGGGGTGCCGCGAACACGGGAAGGGCGAGCGTCGGATAAATAGGTACGAGAACGCAAGTAGGTGGATTGGATAGGATAGGTAGGTAAGCGAGTATTCGACTTGGCGGATAAGCGCAAGGCTGGTAGCGTCCCGCGGTTCGATCGACTCGATCTCGACGGAACACCGAAAACACGGTACGCGTGTATTCGATGGAATACGAACCGTAAGGCGACGCCCGTTGAAATCCTGCCCCGTCGTACGCGCGCCACGACGACATCATGGCGACGTTTTGCGCGTAAAAGGGCGCGGCCGCGGCGAGGCTCGAGTGCGGATGCCCGGTGTGCGGATGACCGGCGTGCGGGTGCGCGTGCCCCGAATGAGGGCCCATGGCAGCTGCGATCGAAGCTGCGGCCGACGCGGATCCGCTCGCGTGTCCGGCGAGCGCATGATGAGCCGCGTACGTCTCCACTCCATGCTGCCAGGAGGCCGCCGTCTTCTCCCTTTCGAAGAAACACGATCGAAACACGATGCAACGAGAACGCGATCCTCGAACGTGTCTTCCGCGCGACACGCTCCCGAGCATCGCAAACTTACCAGGCGGGTGAACCGGAACCAGGGAACGAGTGATACTGAACCGCGGCGGCCGCGGCCGCCGTCGCTGCCGATGGAATGGTCGGCCGCGACGAGGGCACGTACACCGGCGCTTGGAGTTGCTGGCCGTGTTGCTGTTGTTGCTGCTGGGACTGCTGTTGGTAGTCGGAACTGGCACCACCGTATCCACCGCTTCCGCCCCCGTGGAACATCCTCCCCGAGAACTAAAACCGCCACATCTGTTTCGAACAAATGGCAAACGTTTGGTTACGCGGAAACGTCGACCGAGCTGCTGTTTGCGCGGTCGAAAAAATTCGGAATCGGATTCGGAATCGAAATTCGCGAACGCGGCTGAAGAGACGGTACGAGACGGGACGCGACGACCGGGTTCGCCATCGGTTCGAAGAAGGGCGGCTGTCCCCGCGGTTGCCGCGTCCCGGAGCCGCTTCTTGGAATACGTTCGAACCATGGGCGAAAGAGGAAGAGAGAGACTGGTCTCATCGAGGAAAAGGGCGCTGGTAAACGACGAGGAAGGGAAACGAGAATGGACGGAAGGGGCGACGGTGAACGAACAAAGATGGAAAAGAGCGAGACAGAGCGCGCAGACGCGTCTCCACCTTCGAGGCGCGACTTGGCTTCGAGCGTAGAATCAGAGATACGGGATAGCGGCCATCGCGGCCACGAATAAGATCCGTGTAGGCGGGACCAAAGCTATGCCGCTGTCGCGGACAACCGCGCGTCCCGGTCCCGACGCGACGCGACGCGACGGATCGATTCCAGCCGAACGAATCCGTAACGCAAACCGACTCGAGCGTCACCGGGAGACCGCGCGTCCCGTTTCTTCACCCTTTGCACCTACGTTTCCTGGTCGCTGCGGAATCGAACATTTTACTTGATTTCATCCCCGGGGGGAAAAAAAATTATCGATGCAGAGCAAATTTTCGCTCGCCACGGCGCAGCAGAAGGTTCGAGCGACGGCCGAGAGGAGTTCTTTGATAGGAACCGGTTGGAAGAGTAATCGTGTTTTGGGCGCTGGAACTGCGGCTCCGAAACCAAACGAGCATCTGGCGCCAGCTAGACCTCCGCGTTTCGATCCCGCGCTCTGTCGCCTCTTCCTTCTCTGCTTCGAATCGCGAATTCCTCTTTCTCTCACCCTCTCTCGACGACGCGACGGCGCGAGAAGGGGAGCGCTCAAAGTTCGCGATCGTTAAGAAATGATCGTGCAAGGGGCAGATCTCTCGCGACGAGTTCAAATCGTCTTTCGGTAGGTTGGAAAGATTGTTCACTTTGCGATCGACGAACCGACGACACGCAGGACGTTTCGAACGCGACTCTCTGCCCGTCGATGAACGGCGATGGACGGGGGAGAGGAGCGACCTCTCGACAGGGGGATCGCTAATGGAAATAACGTTCCTGGTCTTTGGTCACCCTTTTTTCGTTGATTCGACTAATCTCTCTCTCATACAGGTTCGGCTGGCTTCGAGCGCGGCGACGCGAGAGACAGGAACAAGACGCGCGAGACTCGAGACGCGCGACGAGAGGCGAGAGAGGCGGGAGACGGGAGACGGTGTAGACTCTGCGGACGGTAGACGAGAGACGAGAGACGCGACGAGAGGCGAAACAAGAGTACCGATTCTCTACGAGCCTAATTAATTGCTTCGGACGTCTACCGGTTCTGTTCGAAACTGGCCCGGACGAGTTTCTTTCGGTCTTTTACGAGGCGCTTCCCGTCCTCGTGGTTCCAGGAGTTTTCGTCTCGGAGAGAAACGACGTTTACTTTGGACAGAGAAGGACGGACAGGTTCGGTGACGACGGACGCGCGCGGGCGCGGCGCGACGCGACGCGACGATGTTCCGATGGGAAGCATTTCGATCGACGACGGTTAAAACGCGCCGCGCGCCGGTGGTGTCGGTGCTGGACGATTGCTCGATTCCGAGGCGCCACGGCGCCGACCGCGTAGAAGGGTTTCCTTGTAGGCTCGCTCGGACGACGCGCGCACACCGACGAAACTACGGGCCACCGACACGGACACGAACGACGAACACGGACACGGACGCGGTCCCTTCGTGTTTCTTCTTCTTTCGGCCGGCGACTCTATTCCTCTGTAAGCTGTGGGTTCGCGAGCGTGTGCTCTCTCGAACGTTTGCCGGCAGGTTCGCGCGACGCACAACTTTCGACTCGCGACCATTGCAACGGATGCGTAAAGGCGCAACGACGATCGGACGCGGTGAACGAGAATGACGATTCGCGACTCGAACGCGATCGATCCTCGGACACCGTAAAAGTGCGCGCGCGATCGTTCCTTGCCGGTTATCGCGAGAGCCGGCTCACCCGATTCACCCGGTTCACCCGGCTCCGGTGGAAATCGCGTGACGCGACTCTATAAGTTGTCCTCGGTTACGCGTCCGACGAGTTCCGGCTTGGCCGACGACGAGACGGGTCTCGGGCGACAGTCGACAGTCGACAGCGACGGGACGGGACGGAACGGGACGAGCGCGATATCTTTTCGCGGCAGTCTCGCGGTACCGATCGAGAACCGATAAATCTTTTCAGCCTTTCTTTTTTTTTTCATCTGGCTCGTCCAGTTTTATTCGTCTCGTCGATTTCGGATTTTCGATACGTATCTTTTGTCGCATCTTCGACCTCGTCCCGCTTCCACTAAGCTCGTGGTCCCAAAGGAGGGAGCGAGGGAGAAAGAGGGGTGCGCCTCGGACAGAGACGGAGGTAGGGTCTCGGACCGTAGACAGGAAGAAGCTCCGGATCGGTTTCGGTGCGAAGGTTTCTTTCCGCCTGTAACCCGATACCGAAGATGCAAACGGGAGATAAGATTCCTCGGAAATTGCGGGCCGGTCCAGTTTCGGCACGCGCCTCTCACGCCCCTTTCACCGTTCCACCGAAGCACTTCATTCACGGTTATTCGCTCGAGTTTGTCGACTCTTTCGGCTCCGTTTCGTTGGTTCTCGTCGACGCGACGCGACCCGCGACGGTTGCTGGTAAAAATCCTTTCGCGTCGTACCGCGCGGCTCGGACGTTGGCATAAATCCTCAGGAATTAAATTTATTCGCGTTTACGTAGCTCGACGCTTTGGTCTTCGTGTATTCGAGAGAACGGAGAAACGACGTCCGAGAAAGAGCGCGAGCGTGTTCGAACGAACGAAGAAACACGGAGCAACGCAGCAACGGAGCAACGGAGCAACGGAGCTCGGTGGTTCGTGAGCACGAGGGCGAACACGCGAAGAAAGAAAAGAGAAAGGAATACCGACGCTCGTACCTGTGCGGCGAGGATTTCTGCCAGAGTCCGATCCTTCGCTGCCACGTGGAAATATTTGCGAACGTTTTCGTTCGCGAGCTTTCGGACGCGCCGTGTCGCGTACGCATTGAACCGCGAAAACGCAACTAAGCGACCGTCGAACGATTTGCGCCACCGCGCCGCGCCTCAACGCGTCCCTAGACACCTCGGCGCACTTTAGCTTTATCGGAATGTCTTCGCTTTTTACTGTTCCGCAATGAACATCGTTGTCGCGTCGCATCGTCTCGCGTCATCGCGTTACCACCGTCGAATCCGGTAATAAATTTCCAAACGCGCCAGTGGAAACGTCGCAAACGAGGGATGCTCCGAGTGGACAGATAACCGCATCCGGAACGCGATCGTACGCGCTGTAAGCTGTTACGCGACGAATCCGCGTCGACGCGGGACGACCCACTGTCCAATGCCGTTTCCCTCGAACGCGGCTATCGATTCCGGGTGCGTTCTAAGATAAACGCTTTTGCTTCATCGACGGAAATCTTTGAACGAAGGTAGATACAATTCGTGGCGATAATCGAGAAAACGAAAGAGAGAGAGAGAAAAGAGAAAGGGGGTTTCGAAACTTTGAACGGAGGTACATACATATAGAAAGAGAGACAGAGAGAAAGGAGGTTTTGAAATTTTGAACGGAGGTAGTATAATCCGTGGCGATAATCGGGAAAACGAAAGAGAAAGAGAGAAAAGAGAAGAGGGGTCCTAAAAATTTGGACGGAGGTACATATAGAAAGAGATAGAGAGAAGAGAAAGGGGTTTTTGAAATTTTGAACGGAGGTAGATATAATTCGAGACGATAATCGCGAAAACGAAAGAGAGAAAGAAAAGATAAAGGGGTGCTTGAAATTTTGAACGGAGGTAGACATAACTTCTGGCGATAATCGAGAAAACGAAAGAGAGAGACAGGGAGAGAAAAGAGAAAGGGGTTTTGAAACTTTAAACGGAGGTAGATGTAATCCGTGGCGATAATCGGGAAAACGAAAGAGCGAGAGAAAAGAGAAAGGTGGTTTTGAAACTTTAAACGGAGGTAGATATAATTCGTGGCGATAATCGAGAAAACGAAAGAGTGAGAGAGAAAAGAGAAAGGGGGTTTTGGCAGTACACGCATCGAACGAGAGCAGCTCAACCCCAAAGCGACCAGCTTTGGTCACGACCACGAGACCTACAGATCGGCCGATCGATCGATAATACCAGAAGTGGAGAGCCTTTTTACCATTAGAAGCCACATTTAAATTAAACAGTGATAAAGCAGGCCGCTATGATTTTCTATATTTCACTGTTGGTATTTTTATTTGTTTCGGCGTTCTATTAATTTTCAAAATGTCGTAATCTAAATAATTAAATATTAATCGATACAAGAGCTAACTTTTACGAAGGCCATACAAGAAACATACGGAGGCCGCGTGCGGCCTCAAGGCCGCGCGTTCCCCACCTCTGGACAATACCTTTGATCGCGTCCATTTCCTCTTTTTTTTCGAGAAAAGTTGGATAGTTTGCCTATTTTTCGCCTTTTGTTGGCGTTGCGCGATCCTTGACGGCGGAAGAGAGAAGGAATCCCGGCGGATGTCGAGATCTCGAGATGGAGGGATCCGATATCGCGGGTCGTAGGCGGTAGGCGGAGGAGAGAAGTCGGCGGGGCGCGTTAATTTCCGTGCGTTGCCGTTTCCACGCGACATCTTATCGCCCAATTATTATTCACCGGTACACGGTTACTCGGGTTCGGTAGGTAGGTACTCTACCGGGCAACGTTTCAACTTGGAACGAGTCCGCGAGGTGTTCGCGGGAGTCGAGCGAGAAGCTGCTTGGTTAACGCGCGCGTTAGCGTTCGCGTCCGCCTTTGCGTTAGCACCGGCGCGTTCGAGTTTCCGCGCGGCCAGACTAAACGAGATCTCAATCGCGCATACGGAATAACGCGGCGAGCTCGTAAGTATCGCAACCGACGACCGTTCCGTGCATCCATATGTATGCGCGTTGATTCGCGTTCGCGTTCATGCACGCGTGCAACATACGCCTCGTTTCGTCTTGGCTCACCGCGCCGGTCTTTCTCTGTTCCTCGTGTCGAGAAGCGAGCGACACACGGCGAAGCGAGGCGAGGCGAGCGTCCCGTCGTGTCCGGATTAGGTCGAATCCAACTTGGTTCTCTCCTCTCGAACCGTGCGCCCGCGTTCCCACGCCGACTCGTTGCAACTCGCAGCCCGTTGCTGCCCCGTTTGATCGCGCGATTTTCTCGCGACGCAGGACGAGACGCGACGCGACGGTGCGGAGATCTTTCGTAGCCGCGCTCGCCCGCGGATAATCCGTGTTCGTACGCTGCGCGCCGGATCCTTCGCGGCCGATTCCAACCCGATCGTCTCCTTTCTCGCGTTGCTAGATTCGTCCGGAAAATCGACAAAATGGGACCAATGAAAAACGAGTGCGATTCGTGACACCCGGTTTGCCTACTTACGCCTACTTCCAGCAACCGGTACGACAGCTCATAACCGAGAACGGCGACTAACACGCTGAAACGAAGACCAAGAAAGAGAAAAAGAAAAAAAAAAGAAAAAGAAACGGTGAAAAAACGCAGAACGACCGACGCGACGGACTACGCTCTACTCTCGCGGACTCGCGCCTCTCCGCTATCGAGCGATTCCATCGACGCGACGCGACCACGGGACGCGAGTGTAGAAATTGAAATCGTGCCGTCGAATTTGATCGCGCGTCGCGTCGTCTCGAACTTCCATAGCGAACCGGCCACGGGCGACCAAGCGGCGGAGAACACGGAAGGCAAAGTTAAACTATGGTTAACGCGCGGGTATGCGGGTACCGTTGATAACAGACAAGAGCGACCATTTGTCGCGTCTTAAATATTTATGAATCATAGAGTGGCGAGCCTCGTAGATTCGCCAATTTTTCCCGGCGTGTTTGCCGACCGGGAAGCCAACCGCGTATACAACTTCTCTCGTTCCCGTACTCCCGCTATTCACTAGACTCTAAAGGAGATTTATGTATCCAGCCTCGAGCGTCGAGAGAAAAGCTCCCGCTTCGCGGTTACGCGTATACGTATATACAATACAACTAACCGTGTCTCGTTCGCGCGGAGGTGTACATACCGATTCATCGGACTAATAGAAACCCAATAATCGTTCGAAACCGCTATAACGGCTACCGCTTCCGGTGTAGTCGTGTCGGTTGTGCGAACCTCGTGAAACCAACGACGCGACGATCGAGAAAAATCTACGAACGCGCCGACTCGTTCGAACTCGGGCGAACCTTACGGGGCTCGCCCGAGCTGTGTCGGGGTTTTTCGGGCCGACTTCCGTTTTTCCGGTTTTAACGTCGAACACGACTTTCCAATAAGGTTGTCGTCCGCCGTCGGCGCGTTGTCTGGCCCCGCGCGTATCGTCGTGGCCCGAGTCGTCTATTCCAGGTATATACCGGGGAGTACGCTTTCGACGCATCCCCCATTTACTTTATCTTTCCGAGGATATCTTTCGCCTTTTCTCGGTTTCTCGGTGGCTCGCGGTCGACTCTTTCCGGCCTGCGAGCCAACGCGACGGCTAACGCGCGTCGTCCCTGTGTTTCTCAGTTCTCGGGGATGCGGTCGCGACCGTATTACGGACAAACAGGAGATCGCGATTCTGTACTGCCGAGTGCTCGTTAAGGCGATCGTGAACGGTGGGTTCGTAGACCGTAGGACGCAAGGTCGAAACGCAATACGATCCGTAAAAGGCTTGTCCGCCATTTTACGCAGACCCTCCATTGCGGTTTCTCGGTTCAACCCCGAATCTATTACGGTCGAGCGATGCGGCGCGGCGTGGCGCGACGGCTCGGCCAGCCAGCCAGCCAGCCGGCCGGCCAGCCGACTCTAACTGTCCATTATAGCGAGCCATCTCGTCATTAGTTCCCCCATCAAGCCAGACCTCTTCGATAGCAGGCAGGGGGTCGTCGGTTTATGGGCTCTCGACGCCCCATTCCCCCGGGTCCCTCGGTTCGTTCGACGGCTCGACGGTTCGGCGATTCGACCCCGATGCGACGACGACGTCGCGACCGCTAATCGACCAAGCCGACTACATCGGACTCGAGTTTGTCCGTGAAACTCGAACGTCTTTGCCGAAAACGAGACGCGTCCCCGAATTCTCTCTCCCTCGCGCGCGCGCGCGCGCGTTTTCAAAAATCGATTCGCGGAAACGCAGAAACTTCCACTCGAGAATTCTTTCCCTTCCTTCCTTGTTCTTTTTTTCTTTTTACCAATACCCGCCAAACACTGTCGGTCCACCGTTCGCCGTAGCCCCTAGCCCGTAGCCTGTTGTCGGGACCGAGAATCCGCGTAATTATAATATAAACCTTGCCGCGCCTTGTCGTCTCCCGTGTCCCTCCGCGATTCCTTTTCCTGTCCACTTCCTTCGGGAACATGGTATCCGTTGGCCGCTGCCAGCCGTTCCCAACCGTGCTCGAATGTTGTTCCTATTCGAAATGGGATTCCGCGGCCCCCTTGACGGTCGCGCTCCTTTCGGCCGAATTGATTCGCGAAGAAAATTCACGGCGCGCGACGCGTTCGGATAAGGGAGAGACAGAGAGAGAGAGAGAGAGGGAAGATGGAGAAAAAGATAGAGAAAGAGCAGGCGCTGCGGCAACTCGATCGAGTCGCATCGCATCGCGTCGCGTTGCGTCGCCTCTGGTTGGGTCGCGTCCCATCGGTTGAGAAGCACGGTCGGTGTATCGGCAGGCCGTTGTCTCTATACTCCTCTCGGGCGCTCGATCACCACCAACACGCTCGACCGATCCGATTCGATTCGCGTACGCGACTTCACGGACACGCGACGCACACAGTCGCCCGCGACCAGCCGCTCGTCCAGCCGTTCAGCCGTCCAGCCGTCCAGCCGGCCAGCCGGCCGGTCGACCTGCTAGCCGGTCGAACGGCCGCATAATATGCTCTTACCGCGGCGTTAAAGTTCCCTTAAAAGAGGCTGACAATTTTCCCGGGCCGCGATCGCGCGCCACTTTTTTCTCTCTTCATTGCGGGAACGCGCGTGTGCGCGCTCGCGCGCCCTCCGCTTCGCCGTCGTCGATGCGAAACGAACGATCCCCGGCCGCCGATTCTGCCGAACGCTACGCGACGAACCGACTTTGTACGGAGTTCGTGCCAAGTTGGAGCGACGCGTTCGATTTTCCGTGTCGGGCTCCTTAAAAGACGCGAGGAGGGGGAAATCGATCGCTCGGCAATTAACCGAGTTTGTTATTCGGGCGGCGCCGCGCCGCGCCGCGCTCTTTGGACCGGTTCTGCATCGTTCGCACGATGCATCCGGGTCTATCCGGGTGTATCGGTGTGTATCCGGGAATCGCAACGATCCACGGTCCGACGGGGAGAGACATAGAATCGGTCGAGGGGCTAGAAACCATTCCCCAAAACGGAGACGGACGGTGGGCTCGCGAGTTTCGAGGGAAAAAGGTCGATTCCGGGCCGTGGCATGCGAGACCGGTAGCACAACGCGGAGACACGCATGGGACGCGCGCGCGATCCAATTATCCGGTCGGTCTCCGAGGAGATCGCGGTCGCGGTTATCATAAATCAAGATTAACGGTCGGGAAGATTTTCGCCGTCCAACCGGTTGCGAGTTTCGATTTTTAAAGCCCGAATATCCGCGTTCGGTCTGTCTCGACTCTCGAGCTCACGACTACTCGCTCGTACACAAATATTGTATACATATATGTATGTATGTGTACATATGAACACGAATAAGTACGAGCGCGAGTTCCGCGTGGCAGGAGAAACGAAAAACCAAAGGAACGGAGCAAAAGAAAATGATCGATTAACGCCGATGCGTTAACGGGTTAAACGTATTCGTGATTACGTGATAATTCACCATTTTTTTTACCTCGCGGTTCAAACTGGTTTTCTTCGGCCAAGTGAAAAAGGGAGAAACTTCCCGTTCTTCGAGATCGGGCGCGAACTCGGACTCGAACTCGTAAACGAACTCGTACACGAACTCGGGCGCGAACGCGAACGCGAGCGGTTTCACGCGGATCGAAGATTTTTGATCGTCGATCGTCGGGATCGGGCAGGTCTTGCGCGCGCTCGCGCGCATCGTCCACCGATCTCGGATATAAACCGGTCACCGACCGGACTCGAACGAGTTACGATAAATCGTGAGTAACGGCCGACTGGAAGGATTCGCTGCCGGGTTCGCGTTAATTTTCTGTTTGTTTTCCAATTAACTTTGAGAACGCGCCGTTCTGCCAACCGCGGTGCTCGCGTTCGCGTTCGCGTCCGCGTTCGTTCCTTAGCTCAGTCGCGCGTGACCGTATCGCCGCGAGTTTCTCAGGATTATAATTCCGGCTCGTTTCGAGAATCGGCTCTCGGTTCGATAAATTTGATAATTAAGATACTAGCAGGATTAAGGGCATAATATAGGATAGGGAATATCGCGGCGGCGCGGCGCGTACGTATATCGGTTTTGACGCGTTGCTCGTTGCTCTTGTTTACGCAGAAGCGCACATACGGAAAAAACGCATAAACGCGTTCGAGTATGAATTTGGGTAAGCCGCACAGCATTCTTGCGTTCATTCTCCGCCTGAAAAACGGAAAGATTCGCATGGAGTCCACCGTAGGCACGTTTTCCGCGAGACAAGTCGTTTAAAGGGTGGCGAGCGCCGATATCGAGAACTCTTTTCCAGTCCGAGACCGAAATCGAGCCCGGAGATCTGGATCGAAACCGGTCAGGCTCCGGATCTTACGTACGTATACACCGATCGCGGTATAGCTCCGCTCGCGGGAATAAATCGTCGGCATAGCGCGAGCAAGAAGATCCTCGCGGACGACGCGACGATACCTTTCCCTTTATCGTCCAATTAACGATAAAGATGCGTTGCATCTATTCGAACTCGAACTCGCACTCGAACTCGAATCCAACCGAACCGGACCGGATCGGGCCGGACCGGAATTGCCTGTAGCAGACCGAGACATTACGATTATTGTACCGGCTAGATACGACCGCGATTTTATCGGTCTTCTACGATATTCTCGAATCGAGGCAGTCCGCGCGAAAACATCCACCCCACCGTTTCTCAACTTTGGATCGAGCAGTCGCTAGAGAACGAGAACGAGAACGACAACGACAACGACTACGACTACGACAACACCAACGCGAACGACAAGACGCGACGCGACGCAACACGATGCAACGAGACGCGTCGGGACTCTGTCGAATCGTTTCCACGCACTTGCCCAAGCGAAAAGGAAAACCTAATCCTGCCTGGAGAGTTCGTCGCGTGTCAATTTTTATGAAATCCCGACTGGATCGCTCGGCCGCGTACGCTCGTTCGGCGTCTACACTCGACCGACCAAGGCCGATTTTACCGTTAATCGGGTTACGCAATCGCGATGTATCGAAGCTAGGCACGCGACGTAATGCGACGCGACTCCGCGGCCTGTCGTGCCGCGCGGCGAAAATCTCTTTGGTCGGGTCGCGACCGTCTCCTCGGGTCCCGTCGATCCGGTGTTTTTTCAGCGATTCGACCGCTTTTCGCGGCAACGGACGTTCGCGCTCGTCGCGCGGCTTACGGATCGTGCCAGAAGACGCGGACGGCGCGGGTGCGATATAAACGTCCGCGGGCAAATGCGCATCGCGTTCGTTCGCGTGTTCGCGATATCTCTGGTATGCAAACCGATACGTGTTTTATCGTATCGTAATTTCCACCGACTGATTTAAACTATCGCTAAACTCGAGAGCGAAAGAGAGGAAAGACGAGAGAAACGTGGACGGGAGACGATGGATGACTCTCCTCCCCATCTGCACTCCTCTTCCGGTCGTGTCGCGTTCGTCGTTGCGTTTGCGCTTTTTCGTCAAGGAATATGCAAAAATTTCTACGATCGTGTGTCCGTCCTGCAATTTTCTTGTTGCGACTTTTCCGAGATAGAACACAATGGAATAGAACAGCGTGGAACCGAATGAAACGTAACGAAAGAAAACGAAACGAAACGGAACGCTGATCGATCGTTTTGTAAGAGACGATTCGCGATGGGACTTAATGGTGCTTGTAATCGGCGAGCAGGGGAAATGCCTTGGGCGCTCTTGCTCTTGCTCCCTTCGCGCTCTTGCTCTCGCTCGCGTCTCCCGCGGCCGGACAGCCCGAGAAGAAGAGCGCAATTAGCGGCTGGCTATAATTTAAGCCGGCTCGATTAATGCATCTGCCTTGGCGACGAGGTCGGCCCGCTCGGTGCTCCCAGATAGGCGAGGTGCGCTCTCGGCTCGGCTCGGCTCCGTTTCGCGTCGTCGTCGTCGTCGTCGCAGCCGTGCCGCGCGCATTTGGTCAGACCCCTCGCCGGTAATTAACGCCGCGATACGTCGTCGGTAGGTTCGTTAAACCAGACTCTGCTCGGCTCCCGGATTTTTAATCTGTTACCCGTCGTTTCGTTCCCGGACGAGACAGTCCGACGCGACTCTCTCGTACCGCTCTCGCAACTATTTGCCTCCACCCCGATTATTCGTGAGAGATAACCGCACGAAACGTTCGCCGATCGAGCCGAGCCGAGTTGAGTAGAGTCGAGTCGAGTCGCAGCGGTATCGCGCGCGGACTCCTCGCGGTTTCTTCGACTCTATTTATTCTCGTTTCACGTCCTGTCTCGAATCGTCGCTGCTTCGGTTTTCGGCGGACGGCGTACTCTCGTAAACGCTTCAAGATTCGAACAGCGGCGACGTTCGCGCCGCACAATTACATCGTAGACCCAACAGGCAATTCTCGAGGCATCGGCGCGAGAATGGGCGCGACTACTAGCTAGCAACTTTTCGAATCGAGTCAAGTCGAATCGTGTTGCGGCGGCGCGGCGCGGCTCGCGGCCCGGCCGACGAGAACGGGCTAAGGAAGGATCGCGCGCGGATCTCGGGAGTCGCTATACAGCACACCCGAGCACTCGAGCGGCTGTGTGTACATCGTGGACGCGTGTGCGCATGTATCCGTATGCTGGTGGGTGCGCGCGAGCACGCCAGCATTCGCGCAAAGAAGGTGTTTGCATTGGCCTAGTGGCGAGGCGTTCGCAGCTTAAATTAATTACCTCGTCCTCCGATGTAACGGGTCTTTGGCCGACGCGCGCAAACTCGCCGCCTCGATCGCTCTATACGATTTTATTGGATTTTCGTGCGGGTTCGAGTTCGTGTTCGGGTTTGGGTTTGGGTTCGGGTTCGCGTTCGCTCGACCGATCAGGATTATCTCGCTCGATCGTTTCTCTCTCGACACACCCTGCTTATCGTTGCTATCCGTGACCGAGTCCCGTGAAACGCGTCCGCGTTTTAGGCGCAGCTCGATTTTCTCGGCCGCGTAGGATCGCGAACGTTACAAGTACGCGATTAACGTTTCAAACTCGATGCCGGTCAAGTCGAATCGAGTAGAATCGAAGCTATAAAGCGACGAGTGGTCCGGCGCGGAGCGGTCCGACGCCTAGACAGTTTCGCGTATCTTTGTCCGATCCGATCCGCCGAGGTGGGACAAGAGAGGTCAGGACTTGGACATCCTCGAAAGAGCCGAGAGTCCACCTCCGAGTTTAGAGAATCGTCGTGGCCCGTCCACGGATCGAGCCGAAAACTCGCGTGATAAATTACGCGGCTCCTCCTATTTGTGATCTCGAACGAGCCGAGAGATCGTTTCAGATCTTATCGATTCAACGGCAGACAGCGTGGCAACGTCATTATTACGAGAACCCGTGGCGATCGTTATCGATTCGTAAAAGCATTAACGATCGTTTTACGATGCTCGATAAACACGACATTCGATAAATGCGTATCGTACCGAAAGCGAACGCCAATAAAAATATCTGTCCGATACGCGAAATCGCTATTACGGTAAATTAAACGCGACCTGCGCTTACCGACTACACGGTCCGTTCACGAACGTCGCGTCGCGTTTACGTCGCGACGCGACGCGACGCAACAACGCGCAACGGCACCTTTACGGAAAGATCTGAGCGTAGTAACGCCGCAAATCGCGTGCGTCACATCGAATACCAGCGATTCGCACGAGAACGCATCGCGAACGAACGCTCGCTGCTCTTCTTGGTCGCTCTACGTATCTTGGCGGATCGTTCGAAGTTCGAAATGAATCGCAGGTATTTACCGGAACGCATCCCAAATGCCTGGCGAGAAGAAAAAAGTCGAAGCATCGTGGCAACGGAGAGGGATACACTTTCCCCGAGAACAAGACGAGGCGCCGGGCGACAACCAATTAGGCCTAAAAACCGGACGGGCGTTCTCGTAGGATGACGCCGCCGGCCGCAGCCACAGTCACAGCCGCCGCCGCCGTCGCTGTCTTTACCGTCGTCCCTATCGTCGGTACCGTTTCCCTCGGTTCGGCTCGGCGTCTGGTCGTGTTACGACTAGATCGGAACAGAGCAGAGCAGAACAGAGCAGAGCAGAGCAGAGCCGAGCAGAAGCGGCCGGATCTTCGATGAAAAACCTCTCAAGATTCGGCCCCTTTGCGGCAACGTGCCGTGCTGGTTTTCTCGAGTGGCACGATACAATTTCAAGAGCCACGCGCATGGAAACATCCCGGCCCGGCCCGGCCCGGCCCGGCACCGTCTTCGAGACGAGACGCGTCGCATCGCCCAGAATTTTCCTTCCCCGACTTTTTTGCTGCGAGTCAACGCCGCGCTTATGAAAACTCGCGCCCGCTTGACTTCCAGAACCGGAACTTATTCGTACCGAGTGGCTCGCGCGATACGTTATCGCGGTCGCTTCGTATCCGTTTAGGAGTCCCTGTGCGCGCGTTCGCAGCCAGACCCGTCCGAAACTCTGTTCTACTATTTTTTCCTACATTAGACTCGCCGAGTGATTTTTCTAGGTTGCCGTTTCGCGATTGCTCGGTTGCCCTTTCAGTGTTTCCCCTACGCTACCTTAACATGGGGATCTCCTAGGCGCGGCTGGTCGCAGCGTTTCGCGACCCGTACACCATTCATCGCAACCTTCTGCTGTCCGTCTGGATGAACAAGTCTGCGTTCGTTACGAATGGAGTATGACGAGCCCTAGGATCGCAAAACGTTGGGTCCAGACGCGCTCAGGGGATCCCACCTTTAGCCCGATATCGTGTCACGGTGATTTTGATGCGCGCGTGCTCTCGAAGGATTCGTATGCCTCAAACTAGGAAGGAAACCCGAGTAAAGGTGGGATCTCCTAATCGCGTATCGACGCAGAATTTTGTGATCCTGGGGCCTCTCCGTTCGTCAAACGTCATCAGAAGCGATCGCTCGCGTCTGGACTCGTACGACTGCGTCTAGATACGACGAACGGAGCATGGATCGCGAAACGCTGCGACCAGACGCGCTTAGAAGATGCTACATTAACCCCTTGCCGTATTTTAACGAGTCAGATTCGTGACGAAGATTATAAACAAAGTCTAACAAATAGGAATGATACACCTTTCTGTTTAGATGAAATAAAGTTTGATTTGTTTGTAATCACTACTTCAGCATTAATATCCGTGTAGCCATACGAAAAATATGTATTTTCTTTTCTCTTCTACGACAATTCTGGGGATGAAGACGTTTTAATCACCGTAACCGTAAACAAAGTGGTACAGCAAAGGGTTAAGTAAACGCGGCATAAATGAGACGAGCCAAATAAGCGGCGATTACTCGGTAACGCGTTCAATTATCCGTTCGTCGGCGTGGAAACGTTCTTTGGAAAACGTTGAACCTCCGAGGAATACAGCCGTTGCGAGTAGAACAACAATGCCGGCATGGTTCGACACAAGGGAACGAAAACGGTAATTCCGCTCGACGAGCAGCGATTATCGTTTTCGCGTTCCCCAAACGAGAGAAACTCTATTTCTGATTTCTCTTCGAGCAGATTTCAAAAAGGAAAACAAAAAGGGACTCGTGAACGTGGATAGTCGAGGAGTCGTTGCCGATACCGACGCCGACGTCGCGTCGGCGAGAAGGAGCAGCACGGTTCCGTGCGTTTCGCACGCACGACCTGCCCGCCAAAGGTTGTTAATGTTATCTCGTGTTAATTCGTAACGATAACCGAGTACAAAGTACCGAGTACCGAGTACCGAACGCTCAGATAACGACCCGTATTCTTTCGACGAATGGCTCGCAATCGCCCCTGTCTGCGCATCATCGACCGTCCACCGTCGTTCGCTGGTTAACGCTCCGTTCTTGACAAACACCGCGCGGCGCGGCTCGACAAGAGCTTTGCGAGCACTCAGTCTCTGAAATTACCCCGGTTCGCGAGCTGTTCGGCGAACATGAAATGCGCTCGTGTGTACTTACGCGCGATCAATCGTCGCCGCCGAGCATCCAAAGGTTCGCGAGCTGCCTGTACTCGGTGTTCCTTCGGTCGATCCAGAAGAGGGAGAGATCGTTCTACGTTGAATTCGACGGGCTCCTCCACTTTTTTCCGGATTATTTCACTGTTCGTTCACTCGCGACAGCGATCGACTTTAGTTCGAGTTTCGGCGTCTCGTCGCTTACGGTGGCGACCTTACACGCGAAATCTTGTCGATCGAGGTTTTACCATCCGGACGGTTGATCCGCGGCGCCTCCGTTACCGGACATCCCCCGGTGCTCACTGATCCTGGCTTGGACGTTCGCGGGCCGCACTGATTTCCGTCACTTCACCGCATCACCCGACGTATCCTTCTACTCGCCGCAGCCGTAGTCGTCGCTGTTCTTGTCGATGTCCTTGTCGTTGTCGCCGTCGTCGAAAGCTGAGGTGGTGGTGCCGCGACGCTTCAAGGGTCGGACACGGCCGAAACGCGGCCGATTTCGCAAACGTCTCGAAGAGGATCGCGCACATTCGGCGATTACTGGAATGGAGAATGCGACGCACGATAGCGCACTATGAAGAAAAAAGGAAAGGCGTAGAGACCGAAGAGAAAGCGCGAGGGTGCGGGGCGAACCGAGCGAGGCTACTTCTTGAACGCGGTGCAACCGGTGACTGCGGCTTCGAAACTGCCCTGGACAGTCACCTCTCCGGCTGGTCTGGGCCCGACCGGCGCCGGTGGGGCGAGAGGGGCCGAGAGGGGGAGAGAGGAGTCAAGAGGTAGCGAGAGGAGGCAGACGATGGAGTCGCTCGTGAACGCGGAGGCGGAGGCAATCGCGGAAGGCGGTGGCGCTGCCGAAGGCGGAGGAGGAGGCGGACAGCAACGGGAACGGCAACAGCAACGGCAACGGCTCGCGGACTACCGTAGACAGAACGCCGCGACTGCATCGAGCCGGCCGCGGCCACGGTCCGATCGGAGTCTCGTGGGCGCGAGAAAGACGACCGAAAAGGTTCCCGAGAAGGTAGGGATGGGGACCGCGGCTCGATTGGGCGGTCCGAGGCGGTGCACAGTGCGGGGCGACCGGCCCGGCGGGCGGAGCTTCGACACCCACGGCCGCAAAGGGCGCCGCGTTCCGCGTTCCGTGTTCAGCGTTCGGCATTCCGTGTACGGTGTCCCAAGGTTTTGCCGATACCTAGCAATTTTCGTACAATATTTCTCTTTTGCTCCATTATGCGTCAACCGTTCGGATGCGCCCATACCGTGCCGTCGCTCGTACTCAAATTTCTAAATATCGCTATTCCTTGGTATCTACCATGTTGAAAGTTCGCGGCGATTCGCGAGATCCCGGACGAACGCATCGATACGTCGCAACGTCCTTAGAGGACACCCTTATCGTTTTCAAGCTTCGCGGCCCGGCGTCGAGGTATCGGGACGTCGAACGTCGGACGTCGACTGCGAAAACGATTCGGACCGTGTATAACGCGACAAGGCACGGAGCACGTGCACGTTTCGCGTCAGTCAGCGAGTCCCCTATCGGAAAAACAGGCATAGCGTGACAGGTAAGAACCCCAGCGAGTCGATAGCTATCGTAACACCGGAAGTTCGTATCCATGGGGACTTCTAGCCCCCGGACCTTCTGCCGTTTCTTCCCCATCCCCCTTTTCTTTCCCCTGCGTTCGAGTTCCTCGTTCTCTTTCCCTCTTTCCATTTTCCGTGCATCTCTCTTTCCAGTACGTTTCCCCGGTCTGCTATTGCCCCGCAGGCATCACCCTCGTTTCCCCACCAAATACGGGGTTTTTCCATTTTGAAAATTGCAGCCGATCGGTCGATCTGTATCGGTCTCCGGATCTTAGCTCTTCCCTTCGGACACTCGCTCCGTTTTCCCATCGTGAACAGAACACGAGACGGCTTACCACCCTTGCGAGCGCACCTACCTCGCGACCTCGCGATCTCGCGACCTCTCGACCTCGTCAACAGCGCTTCTTCGTACAGCGAAATCTTTTGGACGCTGCGATGCTGCTTCGAACGCCCGCGCCGATCGACCCGACGGGATTCAACGAGGTTCGATCCGTTCCGCTTTCTCCCGTTTCAGACGTGTCCAACGCAGAATTAGTTCGTTTACGTCGAACTAGCGGAATCCGTTGGTACCTACATCGAGCGCCGTCGTGTCGGCTTCCATGCAGACGTCTTCACCATCGATTCGATCCTGGAGGAGTTAGACCCCGTTCAGACACGGCGGAAATCGCACGTTTTCCGCGTTGGATTGTTGGTCCGCGTAGACAGGTGTGTACGAATACGACCCCGTTCGCGGAGCTTGTTTACATTAGCGCCTTCAACCCTGTTCAGACACGACGGAAACCGCGCGTTTTCGATAGCGCGATTTGCATTTTAAATTGTTGGCCCGTGCGGACTGGCGCATGGCGTGAACGAATACGAAGACGCTAATGTAAATAAGCTCCGTGCGTTCGATCCGCGCGTTTTCCGTCGTGTCCGAACGAAGTCTTCGTATCCGTTCATGCCTGTCCGCACGGACCAACAATCCACAACGCAAATCGCGCGATACAAACCACACGGATCGACCGCGCGGAGTTTATTTAGATCAGCGTCTTCATATTCGTTCACATCTTTACACGTGGATCAACAATTGAAAACGCAAATCGCGCGACCAAAAACGCGCGGTTTCCGCCATGTCTGAACGGGGTCTGACGTAAATACGCTCCGGGCGGATTCCGCCGTGTCGAAACAAAGCCGAAGATGCTGGCGACGGTCTTGCGAATTCGTGAAAGAGTCCCGTCTTGGAAATCATGGAAGAACGTAGAAGTTGTGGAAGGCAATGTCCGAGCGAACAGATTCGAATGCACGGTGGCGGAAACCGAGAAGAGTCCGGGAGCGGATCGCGCGAGCCGAAACGAGGACGCCGCGGAATGGAACGAGACCGTTGCGCTTCGTCAGAGATGTCCGAATCGCTTCGTACTACGAACAGCTCCGTTCGATCTTTGTTAGGTGAACGCGCACGAATTAACAGCGAAACCGCGCAGAGCATCGTCGAGGGGTGCGCGAGCGTAATGGCTACTAAAGAGCTTCGAAGATCGGTTAACGTCGGTTGGCGGACATCTTTCGAGTTCGGAGGGCCAGTCCATCGGCGATGTCCTCTGCGCGGCTCGGCTCGGCACGGCACGGCGCGGGACCAACGTTATCTCTGCGAACGAGCGAGCAACTGCTTCCAAGAAAAAACGAAGTTAGCCTGTGTTGGTCGCTGCATAACACGCATTAGAGTCGGTCCGGTTTTGTTTAGCTGCAACTTTTGTTCCACGATTTTTGTCTCCTCCGATCTCGCGCGGTCGCTTCGTCGGAACACGGGTCGCACCGGACACGGAATTGCACGGGCCGTGGCTGGGACCGTGGCCGGGGCCAGCCCGAAAACGTTTCGAGTTCGCCAAGGCGTTGCGACGTTCCGAAACCTGCTGGAATCTCGCATCGCGGAGCGTACGTCCGCGAACCATACTCATCGAATTCGGAGAATCCGAGGGAGCGAGGTAGCAGAAGCGGATCGACTGGTCGAAAGATCCGTGTAACGAAGGGCCGATTATCTCGTCCGGAGACCGTTAAAATATGGCTGGCGAAGCTTGCCGTTAAGTAACGGTGGAGAGATAGGAGTGGCGCCGCGACGATCGGAAAATCGAAGGGTGTAGGTTCGTCGGGACGAACGCTCGACGCGACGCCCGATCGAAATTATTTGTTCCAGCCACCCTCATCCCCCTGCCTTTCTCGCCTTCCACGTCGCGCGTCCACGCGCGTTTTTCAAGCTTTCACGCGGAATCCCGACGGGAACGGTGGGGCAACGACGTCGACACACGGGCCTCTCGCCTCTCTGTCCGCGAACGATTCGCGTTTCTCGAATCAACGAAGCCTCCTCAACCTCCGGAGCAGGCTGCGCCTTTCACTCGCGCGGGCACCGCGGTCGCGCAACAATAAATCAACCGACACGCATTAAGCATTAACGCATTTACATATCGACGTTCTACCGCGCGCCGCACCGCGCACTAAATCACGCGCAATTTGAAAATAAAGCATCGTACGAATTATAGATATATCGCTCGACGGAGACGGCTCGCGCGGCGCGCTATCCGTTCCACGGGTTTGTCTCCCGAACGGTAATGGTGGTTCGCGTTTTCCGCAACGACGCGAATGCGCGGCGCGCGGCTGTCTTCCTGCCGTTCGTTCGGTTCGCGCCTTCGGTCGAACACGCGGCGAAAGAATCTCGATCGGGCCCCCTACGCGACGAATTCGTTCTCGACTCGAACGAAACTCGCCACGGAGGTTTCTTCCCCGGGCTAATCTAATCGGTGGCTCTCCCCGTCTCGGAATATTTCTCCCTCTCTCTCTTTCTCTTACTCGCGGCCGAGCGCGTTCTCGCTCTCTGCCTCCCCCGTATATTCGCATTCATCGAATCTCGATCTCTGTCCGTTTGACGGAGCGTTTTCTCTTCGTCGCTCGTTCGCCCTCTTCCTGGAAATCGGGACACCGGTCGGCGCGGCACGGCGCGGCGCGGCGGTCGGCGGTTGGCGGTTGTCGGTCGCCGGTCCCCGGTCTCCGATGCGCGGTTGTTTCCACCCGTGTAGGTACACGTGTACGCACGTACACGCAGGCGTTCGTGGGTGCTCAGGATCGGCCGTAGACTCCGTAATAGCCTTGTGGGCGAACGAGTCGCGTCATCGAAAAAGAAGAAAATTCGAGGCGAGCGCGCGGACGGGTCGCGTCTCTGGTTTTTCGTAGGGGGGTTTGCGCGATCAACCGCCAGCATCCTCGCTCGGCAAAACGCGAAACGCGAGATCGAACCGATCGGTGGAGATCGCGCGCGCGCGCGCGCGCACGGAAATCGAACGACGTCTCTTTACAGGAGACGCGATCGGTGTAACCCGGATCGTTTCACCGCGCGCGAATCGAGTCGAGTCGTGCCGAGCCATCGATCTGCCGACGCGACGACCAGCAACGAGACGAAGAAACAATAAGAAACCGGGGAACGCGAAAAGAATGGCCGGGCAGGATTGTCGAGCGGGCCGAGAAAATACGGCGTCGAAGAGGCGAGGCGAGGCGAGGCGAGGCGAGACGAGACCAGGCGAGGCGAGTTGCGACCGGTCAACCGGAGAGAAACCGAGAGAAACGAAGAGACTCGGTCGCGAAGACGAAAGGAAAGGAAGGCGAAACAAGGCGAGGAGTGGCGCGGACCGTGGACGGCTTAACTTACGTTCGTGGTTCACCCGTGAAATATCGCGAGCGCTGCGACGAGACTAAGCGATGTTCCGCGCGGGATCGCGCGATCTAATTTGTTGCGCTTCGAGCTTATTTATGGCGGCGCGGACGCTCGTGCCTCTTTGCGCGTTTCCTGCATCCCGCCGATGCGATGGTGGCAAACGGATACGCGTTTCGAACTCGCTGCCTTTACGACGGATTCCGTGGAATTGCGAAGACGAATGTTACCCTCTCTCTTTCTGTCTCTATCTATCCCCCACCCCACTCGCCGTTTCAATCTGTCTCTGTAATTTCATCGGATCGCTCGCGATCTGATCAGGATTTGGGATGCTCGGTTTCCCCGTGGCCGCGACGATTGGTCGTTTCGATCGACACGAAACGGACGGTGAACGGGATCACGGAGACGTACGGCGAAGAGGGAGACAGAGACAGCAACACGGAAAGAGTTATTGGTAAAATGTCCGAGAAACGAGTGAAACGGAAAGAATTCTTTCGTGTATAAGAACTCGAAGTAACGGTGCCCCGCGCGCGATAAGGTTCAGCGGTTGGCGCCACGACGATGGGGGAACGTCGGACATCCCTTAAATTCCAATGGTTTTGAACGCCCCGCCGTCTTCGGGGCCCTCGTCCCGCTCCGACGGCCACCGCCACGGCCGCGGGAACGCGTTCCAATCGGTTCCACGCCTGAATCGTTTTCACCGATCACCGTATACGTCATTTATTTTGATCGGTCGCAACGACTTACCGCGACGTCGTCGAGCGCGACGTTATCGTTTTTACGCGTGACGCGCTCCGAATTTCGCAGGATCCTGTCTCTCCCGGCGACGAAACGCGTCGCGATGCCTGTAACTCATCGAGGAAGCTGACGTCGACGTAGCGTTCGCCGAGAAAAAAAAAGAGAAGAAAAAGTAGTCGATCGGTAAAAGATACTTCGCGCGGCCGCGAATACGGGAGAGACCGAGAGGAGCGAAAAAATCGAACGATCGTGGCCACGAATCGATGACGGCGTCGACGACGGTGACGACGACAAAGACGACGAGGACGGTGACAAAGACGGCGGCGACGATCGGGACGGCGAAGCTTTCAGAATTTGCTCGCGCGAGAATGGATCTCGAGGGCGGCGCCACGTTTGCGCCTTACAAAAAGTCCTGGAGGGGAATAAAGAGAAGGGAAAAAAAGGAGCTCGCCGAGAGCGGCTAACATGGAATAGCCCTTAGCCGGCACGATAGCCACTCTTTAGGCTGATGGACTCACGACCCTCTCGATTTCTCTCTCTCGTTCACTCGCTCTCTCGCCCGCTTTTCTCTCTCTCTCTCTCTCTCTCTCTCTCTCTCTCGCTCTCGGTTTCCCCACCAGCTCGTTTTCACTCGCGCGTATTCTCTCGGTTGCTTTCACGGTTTGTTTTCTCTCTTTGTCTGGCTCTCCTCGCGTTCCCCTTCCGGCCGTACGGTCGCTCGAATCCGTTCTTTTTGCTCTTGTCAGCGATCCGCGTTTCATCGAGACCGTTCTCGTCTTCTTCTTCTTCTCGTACCCTTCTTTCCTGCCTCGGCGCAAATCCGCCTTTTCAAGGTTTTTTGGCATTCGTCCTCCACCATGCTGGAATTCGATTCAAAAAGAGGCCGGCCAGACTCTCGGGGTTGGCGACTCCGGACTCGGGGTAATACGCGAGGCCGCGTGCCACGATCAATCGTGCACCAATCTATGATTCGGCAGACGCGTTCGTTTTTTTTTTTTTTTTATTGAGTTTCAAAAAGAGTCGCGTACAAAACGAATCCGATCGTTGACTAGCGGGCACACACCCGCAGACAATGCGCACACGGAGCATCGGCGATGGTCGACATAGGTGAGGCGCAATCGCGACCAACAACCGATTCGATGAACGCTTCGATCGATTAAGAAACGTCTCGCACAGTGACGAACGGACGCGTACGCCTACTCCAGGATGATTGAAATAAATAGCTCCGCGGGGTAGATCGATCGACGGGACTCGGGGGGAAAAACTATGTGTAGGTATTCCTTCCCGCGATTCTCGAATCTACGATTCTTTGCCAATGCGACGCTACTACACGAATACATATATGTACACAATAGACTATTCTTTGGGGTTTGGTGTTCGCTGGTACGAGTACGCGTACACGTACACGTACACGTTCGCGTAGTCGCACCTGTGCGCGAGTGTACGATTCGCTCGCGTATTTACAATATATTATATTCGCGAAACGAAAGGGCGACGAAGAACGGCTGCGTGATTTGGTGATTTCGCGTTGTAAATCAGCGGTGAAAGCAACGACAATCTATCGGAAGGAGGCGATGGAAACAGAAGAAGTAGGTAGATGCGGTGGAAGAGTTTGCGGAGGAGGAGGAGTAGTAGGAGAAAAAGGGAGAGGAGGAGGAGGAGGAAAACGGAATGGAACGAAATGACGCGGCGCGCGTCGGACGAGCCACGGCAAGAGGCGAGCAACTTTGAAAACACGCGTGCTTCCTTCCTCCTTCCCCAGAGGGCGTTCGGTTTCGGCGACGCTGCAAGTTAACGATCGATAAGATAGGACGTGGTCGGTACGGACGGTCTCGCTCGTATCGACAGAGCTGGCGACGCGAGATGACGCGCCGCGACGTTTCCATCGCATGGAAATCGCGCGAATCCGACCCAATCGAATCGTGGACGATCGTGGGCGACCGCGAACGATTCGACGTTCGCGTTCCTCGAAATTTTAACGAATAAATATAAGCGACGAAACGACGCGCGAACAGCGACAGAAAGGAATGACGCCGTTCGAGTCGCCGAATTCTTGTTCGACGTGCCGGGGATGGATCGCGCCGATCTACGTGTAAGGTCGAATCGTACGATCGATATCGGTATCCAAATCCTCTTCTCCTAGGTAGTTCTCTCAGCGTGAACAGCCGTCGTAGAAGTTATAACAGAGATCGGGTCGACGCTGGGCTGACTAGCGATTGGCTCTAGCGGTGGCACGCTGAAAAACAACGAATCAAAAATCAAATTGGCCGTTCGCGAATAATAGTCGAATCTAGGATACGAGAGCGAACCGGTTGGCCTCGGACCTCGTCGATTCGATATTCGAAATTCGGAATCCAAAATTCAATATTCGAAATTCGAAATTCGAAGAGACCGCGTGAGACGGCACTTACGTTAGGGTGGTTTGACGGTTCAGAACGGCGGCGGTGGGTAATGCGAGGGGCGAGTGCGCGTGTCCCAAATGCATCGTTGTCGGTGTACCTACAGGCGGATGGTTCTCCTCCGACCGTTCGCTTCCTCCCTCGGTCCCGTTTTCGTTCCCGATCTCGATCTCGATCTCGGTACCGGCAACAACCCTGCCCCCGCACCCGCCCTCTTCCCCATTACCGCTGCCACCGATCCCGTACACGTTCAGCTGCAGCGAGTCCACTGGAACGTTAAAAAGACAACGGTCGATCGATCGGGACTCGTTCGATTTCATCCACGTTCACCCTCTATCGCGACACATTCTCTCTAGGATCGGGAATCGTCGATCGTAAATTTGCAAATTATAATTCGTAACCCGAGGCAGTCTCGATCATCTCCTTTTACCAATACTCGGAAACTCTTATTGCCTATTCGACATTGACCGCGAACGAATCTTCAATTACGATTCGTGTTCGATCTTCGCCGCGTACTTTGCTCTCGATTCGCCGATTCAATTTTGAATCGATCAAGGACGACGCTGCTTCGAGATTCGGAACAACGATACGACGATACCGCGTTACCACAATACGACTGTCGTGTCGGGGGAAGCGGGAGAAACCTGTAGGTACCCGCGATCTATCGATCGATCAAAGAAGATGGCGCACCGCGAAGGGAAAAACGGCTAAAGCTAAACGAGAAAAAGCTGAATGAGAAACTTGCTCACCGAAGACTCACCGAGTAAGTTAGACTTAATCTCGGTCTTGTGCATTCCGCTGGGCCCGGCCATATTCCCGCCAATAGCAGTATGATTTTTCGGTTTCCTTTTTCTCGTTTGAATGCCCTCCTTCTTCATGCTGAGCGGCCTGTTTACCTGTTTTTCAAGAAAACGTTCGAAAACCTTAGAGATTCGATACCGGTCAAATTTAATTGGATTCCTCGAAGCGCGATAAAAAGCATCGATTTGATGCGCGTATCGGCGTTCGCGATCGCGGCTGCCGAGAGACGTCGCCGATAACATCGGCGTCGTATGCGCGCAGACTCGGGGGATTAACGAAACAAGAACGACGATCGCGAACCGACGCGCGACGCGATCAAACGACCGACTGCTATTCGTAAAATTTTGAAAACTTGAAAATTCGTACATTGAATAATTCTAATCGAAGACGACGACGCAACGTTTCCGGATGTATTTGTTCGCGTTGCTTTTTCGAGTAGAGGGAGCAAGAGAGAGGTAGGCAAGAGATGCCGGAAATTCTTGTCGAACCTAGCAGCAGTAAGATGTCGCGTGCGCGATCCCTAACGAACGTCGCGAGTCTCGAGCCTCGATCCCGGTTACGAGCAGCACAAACACCGGATATTCGTTGTTTGCTTGCCTCGCCTCTCCGCGCGGCGAAAGAGAGTCACGGTTTTCCGGCGCGGCGCGAAAAGGCAAGGCGAAGCGAGGCGAGACGATGCGAGGCAATGCGGGGCGAGACCAAACGAACGCGTGCGCTAGGCGATTCGAAACGGCAACGGAAGGGAGAAAACGGACGGAAGTAAAGAGTACCGCGGGCAACGCGTCGAACCGGTCGGTCGCGCGCGCCTTCTCGGAATCCCACTGCCTATGTATCACCTATCTCTGGCAGTTGTAAGTTGTAAGTTGAAAGTGGTAAGGCGGCGCAGCTACGGTGTAAGGTTGACGCTTTTTTTCTCTTTCTCGGGCATACCGCTCGTCAACGATCGTACAAACGGATGCGTCTCGCTTGCCGGGTCCGAACGGAATCTATGGGAGACTTACGTTGTGCAGCTTGTAGTAGAGTCCGCACGCGTTGCAGACCGGCTCGCCGTTGTTGTTTCGTCTCCAGAGGGTGGTGTTGCAGGTCCTGCAGTTCGCACACTGCATACCCGTTTTGCGCACGTTCGTCTGTAAACGATCGGACGACTCGTGAACTTTGCTGGGTCGGAGTCTGGGTTACGAAATAATCTTCGAACCAACGATCTCGATCTCGCGCGCGTCTCGAAACTCCGAGCCGCGTTCTCGAAAGATTCTGTCTAGATGTTGGAAGCGCGATCCTTTCGCGAGCCGCGAAAATGGAACTACTCTCGAGGCAAACAGCCTACGGTAAACAATCGAGGCGCGATCCTCGCGACACGTGTTTGCTCGACCGTAGATAAGGCTGTCCGTCGTTCCAATTTTTGCTCGCGCTCGAGCACGAGCAAAACGCAATGCCACGGATCGTCGAACGGCTTCGGGCGAGGCGAGGGTTCGCGCGGATTCGAGAATATCGATAAACTGATCGAATTACCGGGGCGATCGTCTGTTTCGGCTTGCCGCATCTCATGGCGCCCCTGTTCACTCCGTTCGGTTTGCAGAAACAGTTGGAACAGTAATAGTGTCCGGTCTCGTCCCTCCTCCAGACGGTGGTCAGATTCGTGCAACTGGGACACTCCTTTTGTTCGGCGATGATCATTGTCCCGTCGAAGCTCTCCTCGGAAGTGGATATCGGCAAACCGGACCACGGGGAAGGTGCACCGGCGGTGCCGGGCGACAGGCTGTACCCTCCGCCGGAGCAAAGCTGCATGTTGGTCGCGTCGCCGATCGGGATGGTGGCCACGCCTGCCGGGTAAGCCTGGTTACCGTCGAAGTTGGGCGGCGAGGGTGTACCAGCCGTGCTCCAATATTCCGCGCCGGCCGTCGGCCTCGCGTACGAGAACGCGGCGCTTCCGCCCCCGTACAGCGTCATCTGAGCGCTCGGCGAGTTCGGTTGTTCGTAATGAAGCGACACGCCGCGCGACGCTGCCACCGACGACGCCAGCGTCGGATCGCCTTTCATGTAACTGCTGCCGGGTGACTCGACCTGCGAACCAACCGATTCAATGATCAATGACCGATTCTCCCTCTCTCTCTGTTTCCATCGCGATACTTACACCACCGACTCTCGGGCCCAGCTGACCGGCCGTCGGATACGTCAGGATCAGCTGCTCTCCGGATTTGCCGTAGGCGTAGGTCGGAGCCGGTTGAAACGTTTCGTTGCCGTGTATGTACTGGGCGGCGTACTGTACAGGTTGCGACGGGGGTATCGCGACCGTCTCCAAAGTGGTGTATGTGCTGGACACCTGTTTGTCGTTAGCGACCGAAACCGCGAATCTGTCGACCACCGAGTCGTATCCCGTCACGACGTGGTGATGCTGTTGTTGTTGCTGTTGCTGTTGCTGTTGCGCCGCCGCTTGCTGCGACCCGCTCGACGCCGAGCCGGGGATACCGTCGGCGACGATCGGTGGAGAGTATGCGGGAGCTGCGGGCGACCCCAACTGGACGGTCGGAGTACCGGATCCGGAACCGGAGCCAGAGGCGGAGCCTGATCCGGCCGATGTTCCGGTAGCGCTTTCCGTGCTGGTTCCGGTTCCGGTCGTCGCGTTTGTTCCACCATCGTATTCGTCGGTGCTCGCAACCAATACCGGCGATCCGTGATGATACGTCCTGCCGCCGGTTGATCCGTTTCCTCCGCTGGATTGACCGGTCTCTCGCGGGCTGTACCTCTGTTGGGTCACGGCCGCGTGACCGCGTCTCTCTTGCATCTGAATCGCGATGGCGTGATTCTCCCTTCGCAACTGTTGTCCGTCCGTCGCGTACACGTACATGCTCTCCATCTCGTTTCGATCCGGTCCGTCGGAGGTTTCGTACCTTCGCGTTCAAAATATATCGTTCAATTTCTACAGGAATTCTCGAAAAACTTCGATCTTGAGAACGATCCGAACACGCTCGTCGTGTACACTTACCTCGCAGATTCCTTGACGGAGAGCGTGCCGTGCTCCACCGACTCCGATACCTCGACCTTCAATTCCTGTCCGTTGCTGGTCAGATACACGACACGTTGCTGTTCGCCGACTCGATGGTGGTGTTGCTGCTGCTGCTGTTGAACCTCCGCGTCCGCCCGCGATATTTGTACAAAGTGTTGCGCTGCTTGCTGGTTCCCCGGATCCTGCTGTTCCCCGTCCTGATAGTTGCGCGAGTGAGCTTGCCGATGCTGTTGTTCGAGCGGTTGTTGCTGTAGCTGATGGCGATGATGCGCCTGCAGTTGAAGATTCCCGGACATGGCGTTCGCGTCCGGAGAATCGGGTCCTGGCTCTGGCTCGGTCTCCGGCACGTTCTCGGTTATATGGCCGGCCGTCGTGATCGTGCGCACGTGCCTTCTGGTTGTGATCACCGTTCGCGGACTCTCCATCGCTTGTCGTTGCTCCTCGATCGAGGTCGCGTTCGCGTTTCCGCTTCCGGTCATCCGAGACGAACCCTCGTCGACACGACTCTCCTCCCAGTCGTGTTCGATCTCGCGCTTCACCAGGCTCTCCTTCATGTCACCTCGACGATGCCTGAAACAAGCTTGCTCTGCGAATCGTTGCTTACGCACGAACCGACCCGAACCGAACCGTACCGACCGCTACATCGGAGCGTTTGCTCGCGCACCGTGCATCAACGATCATGCCATACCGCGCAGCGGGTCAAACTGTGATAGACTACTCGTCGAACGCACCCGATCCGTCTCGAGACGAAAAACGAACGCGGAGACGCACGGCGACGGAGAGTGACCGAACAAGACCGACACGGATCGAGCGAACGAACGAAATACTGCGCGCACGGGCAACACGTGGAAGGAGAATCATCCCTGGACAAGAGTGACAGAGGAGGAGCGGGGGTAGGGGTAAGCAGGAAAGGACCAACGAAGTCGCGAGGAGCGGAGCGACGGCGCACCTCGTCCGTCTCGCAAAGAAAAAGAACGAAGGAATGTTTGCTCGAACTCGCGTCACACTTCCCAACGACGATGTCGAGTCAATGTCGACTTCCGGGCCGAGCACGCGACGCGACGGCCGTTCGCTGCGCGCGTTTCGAGAAGCGAAAAGCGATAGCCACGGCAACAACCGAAGCGCGCGCGCGTCGTCCGGCTGCAACCAACGATTTCTCCTTCGACGCGTCGCGTCGCGTCGTCGCGATGCGATGTCACGGAGCAATTGAACGGCAAACTGCATACATACGAGATACGAGAAGAACGATGCGCGTTACACGATAACGTAACGTAACCTAACCGGAGATCGAACCTCTAGGAGTCGCGAGAAAAGTTGCACAGAGTCTCGTACACCAAACTGCAAACGAATCCGTGGAGAACGACGAGAGCTCGTATTCGATGGCCCTCTCCTACCTGCGATTGGCCGAGGAAGCGATCTCGATCTCGCGACGCACTCGCGTATAACTCTTGCCGATTGGACGTTTCGCGGAGCGAACTCGCTCGAACGGCCGCCGTCTACGCCGACACGGTACTCCTCCGAGCGGCCTCTCTTCTTTTCCCTCCAGCGGCGGAAAACTGGCAAAAGAGAGGAGTAAGACGAGTCGAGGATCCCTGGCGATCGAGTGAAAAAAAAAAAGTCGACACGGAGGGGTCCGTTTGTTTGTTCGTCGATAACGAACGGCCGCTCGCTAGCTACGAGCGAGATAACGTCGCGCGTGGAGCTCGTGAGGTGCGCGAGGGGAGCAACAGAGGTGTCCATGTTCTCATCGCCCTTCCCCCGGCCCCCAACCGCGAACACCACGTTAGCCATCGTTGTCAACGCCATTTTGCGACGGCCACGGCGTCGCGTCGGTAGGGTGCTGCTGCGGTGATTCATTCGCACCTCTCGCGGCTCGCAGTTATCGCTCCATCGAAAAATTACATCGACCCTCGGACCCTCGACCCTCGTGTCGACGAGTCGAGAAGCCGAGGAGTCCAGAGATCGGGGCGAAAGGGTGGAACGAACCTACTCGCCGCGTCCAACCAAACGATCAGCCAACCCCCGCGAACCGAGACGGCCGACGAATACGAGCGATCCGGATCGCACCCCATCGTTGCAATTACCGTTTTCTCCAGTGATACGTTTCCCTCGAATTTCTCGTGGTTCTCAAACGCGTACCGATTCTTGTCCGCAGGTAACGACCGTACCCCTTACGTCACGGAGGGAAGTGGGGCTTGCTCTGATTCATCTTCGCAAACGAAGCGTCATCGCGGTGTAACCGGACGCGTTCGTGGCTCGCCCGGACATTCGACCTCGAGGGACGGAAAAACGGAAGTAGAATTCACTTCGGAACGATGCCAGCGTTAACGCGCCGTCGGGTCAGGGATGTTGTTTCGAACCGTTTCCCGCCGCGGCAAATAGATCCGTACAACGAAATCGTCGTACGAATCGACCGGCAGACAAGAAGAAAGCCAACGCGATCGACACCGTTTTCAATTCGATTCGGTTCGATTCGATTCAACGATACGGTTATCTAGGATGAAATCGAAAAATTAATTGTTTATCGAAGAACGAAGGAAATACGGATTGCTTTGCGCCGCGTCGTCGATAACGAACGATAACGAGTCGATAGAGTCATGCTAACCACTCGTAGCCGTTCGGACGATACGTGGACGAGACGAGGCGAGGCGAGAGGAAACTGCTTGGAAACCGGATCGAAAAAATCGAGAGCACGTTCTTATGGGAAAGTTTGGTTTCTGGTTTGAAAAAACGAGGGATCGATGGTAGTTCTACGAGCCTGTGAACCTTCGATCGAGAATATCGAGCGAACGCTTCGGGATCCCAAGATCGGGATTTCGCGAGATTCCGAGTTCCTATTTGGGATGAGAACGAAGCAAGATGATAGCTCGCGATAAGATGGAGAGGCCGATGTTTCGGGTGAATATCGTCGCGGTGTAATCGGTGAACCGTAAACGTCACGTCCGCGCACGACCAGCTCACCGGTTAGGAGGTCGGCCGTGTTGGCTGTGAGAGGCATACCGTTGTCAAAATAAACGGCACTATCGCGATTTATCTCGTTTCCCATGATAATAAGAGATAAAACTGCATCCTTACATTAGCTAGTATATCAGCTAAAATGATAATTTCAGTCGTCGGGTCCGCCAGGAACGCGTAGGGCCGTTCCTCTGGTTTCGCGGTCGAGTTTCGCCGACGAGGGAAGCACGGTTGTCGGGATCGAATCGAGTTCGGTCAGGTTCGTTTCTCGATCGATCGAGACGCGGGTGAACACGGTAATCCGCGTGCGGCGCGTTACAACTTCCGGCGGTTTTCGCGACAGGTCTGCAACAGGTAGGACGACAACCTGTCCGGAACTTGGTACACCCTTTCTCGGATCTTTTTAAGACATTTCTCGGATGATTTTTTACGAAGTACCGCGGCTTGGCAAATGTCCAGCACGACGAGGACACAATTTCCAGAGACGAAGCAAGCCGAAGAAGAGACGTTGGAATTCTCGGGGGAAGGCAAGAGGGTCGTCGACGAAATCGTGCCTCTGCCAGGTAAATCATCGCGTTTCGACGTTTCGACGTTTCGACGGTGCGACGACGACACGTTTCCCGACGTTTCACGGTTACTCGACAATTCTGCCGGAGGAATCCCCGAAACACATCTTCGGAGGAACCGCCTCGATTCGTGTGGCGCGAAGGGTTGCGTCACGGCTAAATGGAATCGCGGACGCGACGAGGTCATTTCTTTATCAGTCGAGTAGGAAATCCTTATCGGCGACAGTGAAAATCCCTGGCGATGACACGGTGGTGTGCGTGTAGGTGAGCGCGTAGGTGCGCCTGTACGGGAACGTGTGAGGGAGAGTGTACGTGATCGCGTTCGTAGGCCTTCGAGCGCTATCGTTGTCCCATCAACCATCTACCGTCAATCGTCAACCATCGCGGAGAAAACGAAATTTTTTTTTCGGCTTAGCAGCAGGTAGGCGTGCGCGGGATCACGCCGCTCGCTCGCCGTATCTATCGTCGCGAGTTTGGTCGAGAGTCCGCGAGAATCGAGGGGATGACGCGTCTACCTAGCTACGTTGCGCTCGCAACCGCGCGTTACGCAATTATCTTCTTCGAAAACTCGTTCCGTTTCATTTTCCGCGATCGAATTCTCGTCGATCGTTGACCCTCTACCCTCGATCCTCTACCCTCTACCCTCGACGAACAGGGCTCCACTGTCGTCACGTTTTTCCGAAGCTCTCCCGACCAATCATCCAGAAATCAAATTGTTTATCGTACAAATATTGCATCGGCTACACGATCGCATTTCACGAACGCGAAATCCCGTTGACGACACCGCAAGAACAAACAAAATGCACCGATCAAGATTTCGCGCAAACAAGACGGACGTCGCGCCGCGCCGCACGGCGTCGCAGCAAAACCAACGAAAATGACTTTACCGGGTTTATTGGTTTATAACGATTTACCCGATAATACGAACCATTTTGCATCGAACGTTCGATTCCGTCGAATCGTTAGAAAATAGTCTACAACGGTACGTGATCTCGGTTGTTACTCGGTCGGGTCTGACTCGGGCGGGAGGGAAAGCGACCTAACCCAGACCAGGGCAAGCCGCGGGACCCGAATAATTAGCCTGCGCCGCGACAAACAGTATTATCGTCGGTGCCCGATATTATTCCATTATCTTACGGCGACTATGTGCTTAACGATTAATAAAATATCTGCGCTGCTGGAGTATCTCTCCTCGATATCGAATAGTTTCGTGCCAGACATCGTCGAGACCATCGATCCACTTCCACCCGGTGAACCAGAACGAAAATGTGAACGCGAACGTGAACGCGGACGTGAACGTGAACGTGAACAAGACATGGAAGTTACAGTGTTGCCGGATCATTTTGAAAAGTACTCCAGGCCTTGGAGAATCGGAAATCGCGTGAACATAAAAAACAAAAAATAAAGCGTACAACAGAGACCGATTCGCAGAACGAAGACGCGGCGCAACGAACCAAAGCCCGCTCCGAGACAAATACGTGAAATCCCTATCGCGTCCGTAAGGACGGGTAAACGAAATAACTGCTCGCGGACAAACCACGACGAGTCCACAAGTGTTGTCGACCGGATCGAACGTAAAACACAAGTGTTTCGTTTCGACGGTACGCGTGCTACCGGGCGGACGGGCCCTGTTACGTCTTACGTCTTTCCAAATACTGCGCTATTCGTACTGCCCCGTCCCGCCTCGTCTCGCCACGCCTTGCGCCAAGCATCGTTTCATCGTTTTGTCGTCCCATATCTTCGAACGTTGCGATTCTCTTTTTTTTTCGCTTTATTCGGTTATCAGTTGGTTTTTCGCGTTCGTTACGTTCCATGATTTCCCATTATTTTGCCGCGACGATTATTTCCTGTTGTCGACAAAATTCTTCGCAATTTCATCTCTCGATCGTCCGTGTTATCAGTTTTCTTACTCTCTCCTTCCCGCTAACCCCTTCTCTCTCTCTCTTTCTCTCTGTCTCTTTCTCTCTCTCTCTCTCTCTCTCTCTCTTTCTCACTGTCCGTATCTGTATCTGTATCTATATCTATAACTGTATCTGTATCTGAATCTATATCTCCTTTGCTCGCGCGTTGAATTTTTGTAATGGAATAACTGCGCTGATAGCGTTTCGCGGTTCGCGGTCCTCTGCAATATCGGTGCACGAACGAACGTAAAACGAGTACGACGGGTTGACGGAGGGGTCAACGGGGAAAGGAAAGTGATCGGGCTGAAAGAGCAGAAAAGAGAAAAAAAGCCGGTAATAACGAAAAAAAAATCGAGACTTACCGTAACTGGAGACCGAAAAGAGGACTCTTCGGTGGGAACGAGTTACCCCTTCGATATCGGACGGCAAACGCGATCTGTACCGCGTCGACGGTCAACGGTCGACTCGCGAGAGCTACGCGAGTTACGTTACGATGCGAGAGAGTATTCGAAAATGGTACAATGCGCGATGCGGCTTGACACAGGTGCGCTGCCAAGGTGTGTCGACGATTCGGAACGGTTGCCGCTTGCTGGCTGCTGGCTGCTGGCTGCTGGCTGCCGCTCGACGTCTGACGCCTGCCTCCTGCCGCCTAGTAGCGTCGCACCGAAGCTTCGATTCCGCCACGGTCGCAGTCGCGGCCGCGGTCGAGTCGAGAGACCCCGTCAAATATTGACCGACCACGATTAGACGAACGACGAACGACGAACGAGATCGCATCGCGCGTCGATCCGTCGATCTCTCGTTCTTCTTTCTGTTCGCCGGTCGCCATCTTGGTACCCCGAGCGCGCTATCACGATCAACCCGACTATTCCCCCCCTCTCCCGCGTCCCGCCGATGGGGTAGCTACCCTCCTCCACATAGTCCCGTTTCAACCTTCGGCCAATCATCGTGCCTTTCCTCCCTTCGCTTTGCTTCTCTCCCCTTCCCCTCCTATTCCCCTTCGCATCCATCTCGTTATCTTTGCTCTCGCTCGCATTTCCCTCCCCGCCGAAACGAAGGAGACTCGGGATTTATTGCTCGGTCTCGGGAAGGTATTTTCCTGAGAACGGAGAACCGTCACCGGCTCGGAATCGGTTTACTTTTCAACCGTGGCGAACGAGATATATATACACCGGTAAGTAAGTAGGTGTACTCGTATACGGAGCGTGCGCGTCGCGTTATCGTCGAAAACAGCGGGAGAAGAGCCAAGCTCGGCTCGAGAGCACAGGGTGTCGTCATACTTACAGAGCACACACGAGATTCCACCGATAAGGCGGCGGTCAGGTGAGACACGGTCGTAACATCGGTAACAACTGTAACGCAACGGCTGAACGTGAACTGTAGCGAGATCGCTGTGCTCGTATAGGGTTTTTCTACGGTTCATCCGTTTTCCCGCGTTGTCTGGCAAGTTTGTTTTTCCTCGAGGCGAAAGAATCAACGAGACCGTCGGGAGAGAAGCGTCCGTCGAAGCGTATCGCGTCGAAGGGGAGGTGCTCGATATCTGAACCCTAACCGAGTACGCCAATGTCCGCGTTCCTCGCTCTAGTCCCAACCTTTAACCGAGATTAACCGAGATATCGCGTTATCGCCGAATATACACACAGGGTTCAACTTTTCCTGGCCGTACACAGACTTCTCCTCGCCAGCTGGTCGGTTTCGTTGCATTCGTTTGCGTTTGCGCGGTCGCGAGGTATCACCGTATCCGTCGCGTCTTCCGCCGACTCCGACCCGGCTGTTGTCCCGTGTCGTCGACTCCTTTCGGAAACCAACGTTTCAATAATTTTCAACGCGTTTCCATCGCATGTCGCACACATATTCATTAAATATCCCTTTTTATTTAAAAATAACCGATTCGACGATACAGCTCACACGACAAATGCGCAAAAAGTGTTCGCTTCGCTTCGCGTCGCGTCGAACAACTCCGTTGTTTCCCGTCGATCTCAGTTCCGAACGGAACACGACAACGATATTATCGTGTAGGAGCCTCGTTGATCTAAACGCGGTACAATAGCCTCGATGATGCGCGTTCGAAACGCGCATGCCCGTTCCTCGCTGTACTCGAAGACCGCGACGACTCACAAACATGGTTCCGCAAAGACAGTAAATGTAATTATTTTTCAAGCATGCCAGCTTACCGAACTAATTACGATTAACGTTTACGTTGAATATGTAGTTTGTTATCGTATATTTACAAAGGACACCGAGCGCGTATCATTTTCGCCGCGTTAGTCAATCGTCGCGACGCGCGACGCGGCGTGGCGCGCAGCATTTTCCCCGACGCGCCGACGAGCTGACAATTCGTCGGGGGCGCGAACGTAGGCGGCAGCAAGATCCAACGTTTCCGAGCAAGCTCTATTCTAGCTACCAGCTCGACGAACACGCGTTCGAGATTATTCCACGCGAAGGATACAGTCTACGCACACATGCACCCACACACACGATCACTCTCTCACACATCGCGTACGCGTACGCGTACGCAAAAATGAATACACACGCGCACACGACCGTCGCGCGGCAATATTATTTACAACGAGTCTTTTCAATTTTTACAAGCTCGCCAACCGTCAACCTCCGACTCGAATTAACACGGAAGCGTGAACATTCGATCTCTTCGATCGAAGCTATTTTTCCCCTAACTTCCTCGACCGCTCCAAACACAACTCGGTCCGCGAACATCTCGCTTCGAAAGGAACATCGCAACGCGATTCGATTCGATCCGATCCGTTTTCAATCGTGCACACCGATTCCTCGATATCGTCCTACCGAAGTGACTCGCGCACGAATTGTTTATCGATTCTCGCAGCGAATCTCGCCCTCGGTTACGCGCTAAAACGATTTGTCCTCGAAATCGATCGCGCTTCTCTACGTCTGCGGTCGCAGAGTATCATAGAAATAAAACGAACAATGTCCGTTCGCGGATAAAACGTAGATAGGCAAGCAACGCTATTTACAACATCGAGCGAAAAACGATCGGCGACGTACTCGCGGAATACGTCTTTCTTTGGTGTAGTTTCGTTCGCCTACGATGCCTTCGGAAACGGACGAAGCGAGAACGAAATCGAGATCGAAAACGAGATTAAAAATGAAATAAAGTCAGGTTCGTGTTTTCGGATTTCGCGCAGCAGAGTCCCCGCGACAGAGCAACCCTTAGGAGGATATAGAAACTACCGTCGGTCGGTCCAGGTGACCGTTGTCCATGATCATTTTCGCGGCTGCTGTGGAGGGCGAGGAATTTTCGAGGGTAACGATATGGGGAGTAGCGAGTTGGTGATGATCCGGCGATCGGTTCGCGCACGGCGACGGACACTCGACTTTCGGCGAATGCGTCTCGAGAAGTTGCGGATGTTGATGCTGTTGTTGTTGCTGGTGTTGCTGGTGTTGCTGCTGCATCATGTCGTAGTACATTCCGGGACTTGCCGGTTGGTACGTGACGATCCGACCGGATGGTGGGGGATTAGGGTAGATCGTGCTGCCGTAACAAACTTGCACACTGTACGTATCTGTCGAGGATAAACGTGAAATCATTAAATCACGATTAGATCGTGAAATCGTTAACGCTAAACCTACCTAAGCATTCAAATCGATTAAAATGTTTCACCCAAGGAAAATGACAAGACTGTATTTACTTAGATCGTGTACAATTTTCATTATAGTATGTGCTGGAATAATGAAACTCATTTCCCATGGAAGTTAACCGTGTAATTTTAATACTTGTAGAATAATAAATATGAAACCGGTCATTCGACCGACAATGATAGGTTTTGCGTTAAATCGTGAATTTTCATCGGTACAATCCGCATATCGAAAAGCTCGCTCGTGACCAATACGTACCGGGTTCCATTTTTAAACTATTGTTGTTGTTGTTGGTAGTGTTGTTGTTGTTATTGCTATTGTTGTTGTTTGCGCAGGAAGGGGTGGAACCTGAAAGGGGTGTATCCGTGGACTTCATGCCACCCTTCGGCTTCCTCTTTCGCGTCTGAATGGTGTCCTTCTTCATGTTAGGAGGTCTAGTTATGCCATGCAACTTGAAATATAGACCGCAAGCGTTACAAACCGGTTCGCCCAGGGTATTGCGTCGCCAAAGTGACGTTACCGTTGATTGACAGTTGCTGCAGACAGTGCCGACGCGTCTCGAAGCGGACTGTGAAAACACGAAATTCTCTTAAAACGCGTTCTTCCGAGCGTTCTGCGTCATTTTAGATTAACAACGTGACAGAGACAAAGACAAAAGCAGAGATATAGAGAGAAAGATACAAAGAGAAAGACATAGCCACACACGCGCACGCATGCACAAATACACACAGAGAGAGAGAGAGAGAGAGAGAGAGAGAGAGAGAAAGAGAGAAGAACAAGAAGAAGCGTGGAAGAAAAGAAAAAGGTCAAATTGGGAACAAAGAACATCGAACAACGTAAGAACGAGCAGGAGAAAAACTTATTCGCTAAAGCAAAAGATTCAACTGGAAAGATTTCGTTGCACGAAATAGCGTAATAACACAGTGGATTCCGCATGAGAATCACGGTAGCCTGTAAACGGACCATTTAAATCGCAACGCGACCATTTTCTAAGCAAATTACATTTATTTCCAGGCTATGCATGATTTCAAAAAGGAAATCCTGATCGTACCATGGGTATAGTGGCACCTTGGAGCTACGACATACGTTCTAGAAGAAGTTGCCGTTCACGGACTAGTCGACGATGAGAAACGCGCGTCGTCGTTGGTCTTCTCGGAGATTTTTGGGAAATGTGTTGCGGAAAACGACGAAAGATGGATAAAAGAAGGAACCACGGTGATCGAATTACAAGGTGAACGAGTATCGACAACGAATCGACAATGATGGCACGCCGGGACTCGAGTGGACTGCTTCGTTAGGAGCCAGAAAAAGAAAACAATAGGAGAGAGAGAGAGGAGGAGGTAATGAAAAAGACAAAAACAAAGAACACGAGGAATAAAGGGAAGAAGAGAGAAAGTGAGCGCGTGCGCAAGCAAGAGATACAAAGAGAGAGAGAGAGAGAGAGAGAGAGAGAAAAAGAGAAAGAGAATGATAATGAGCAGAGTTGGGGGGAAACACCTACCAAACGGCGGCTCGATTTCTCCTCGAAGGCGCGACGGGCGCCACTATACCCACAGAAGCCTTTGTAGAAATCGCCCTGGTCCGCCACTGAAACAGAGACAGGATGCCAAACGTTAGGGGTGTTTCTCTTTGCTTTGGCACTCGTGTGTACGTGCGCGCGGTTGGCGTTGCGATTGGTTTGCCTTCCGATCGAATGCGTGCGCGATTCGGCTCTCGGCCAATCGCGAAACGGACACATTCCGACACGGTTTTCGCGTTCGACGCGCGAGCCGACGCGAGTGCAAGGCAGGCGCGCACAGTTAAAAATTGCCAATTGGTGATAATTGGCCAATTTTGCAATTTGGGCGACGGGCAACGGGTGTTAAAGGGCGTAGGGCGAATTTCCACACAGGCTCCTGTATCGCGTGTAACCGTCGATCTCGAGAAACCGTTCGGTTCGATGTTTCTTCTTGGAAAAGCCCGAAAAGAGAGATCCCGTGTAAAGCCAAAAAGCCGTCCCGTGAAAGAGAAGAAGGACTATTTGGAAATGCAGCGTTAGGATTCGCCGCAAAAACGAAGGACAGCGGCGGTCGATCGCTCGCGCGACCAATTCCCGCTTCCTTCCTTCCTTACCAATCGACGCGGCTGCTTGACCAAGGGCCGATTCATGCCGTTCATCTTGTTGTAGAGACCGCATGCGTTGCAGAGGTAATGGCCGGTACCGTCCCGTCGCCACAGTGGAGTAGAAACTGCGCCGCAATTCACGCACTCGCGGCCATCCGTAAAGTATTCCGTCCCGATGTTGTGCACTGTGCACGGTTTTCGTATACTTTCAAACATGCCTGCCTTTGCAGTCTTTCGGCAGGGACAAATTCAACACGGTTACAGTAGGGCGCGAGGGGGCTGCGATGATGGACGGGAACCGGAGGCGATCGCAAAACGAATAGAAAGGACAGGAGTCACGGTAGGTACAGGACCAACGGGGAGAGGTGGACAACTTGGTAAAATATAAATGAGTTTGGGCAAACCGAAACGAACGTCTTCGTCGCTTGTCGTTTCGTTTATGCAATGTTCACGGGGAACAGCGTGGTCGAGGCTACGACGCTCCGAGGCAAAAGCCGAGGAGCCTCGGGCAAAAACGTTATCGCGTCGCGAAGGTATTCCCCGCAGGCTACGAGACGGAGTATCATCGATGAGTTTTCGGTAGTTTTCCGACGTCCGTTCGTCGCTCTCGAATCGCTCCGGGTTTCCAAAAACACGTTTGCGCGAATTCTCGGCGAGTTTTTTTTCCCGTACAGTCTCCTGGTCGAAGCAGGAAGGACGCAGGAAACGCGGCGGACGCGACAAACGCGACAGAGGATGTAGAAGGGACACGACGTTATCGGAATTTCCGGAGTTCGACGATAATAATAGCCAGGTCCGTACGATCCTCGGGCGCACGCAAAACCGGACTGTCGATGGACATGGAAACGTTACCGTTTTCTCGACGTACAGCGGTGTACCATCCGCGATTTCCGACGGTCGACTTCGGTGAACTCGATGATCGGGGTCGACGCCGATGAGAAATACGCGTGCTTTCGTCTCGCGTTACTCGGTCGCAGGCAAGCGGACACGACGCGAGTCGAAACAGAACGAGAAAGAGAGGAAAAGAAGAAAGAGGAGAAGAAAGAAAAGACGAAGAGAGGTCGGCGTACGGCGGTCGCGCATCCGGCAGAAACAAGGCTGGGAGGCAATCGGATATCGCGTATAAGCAAGCAACGGAGTCGCTGACGGCGGCGACGCGACGGTTTAGCGAACGTCGTCCATTGGACGGATTCGAAACCGAAGAAACGAGCACCGTCGTTCATCGTTCGTCGTTTCGAGAAGCAACAACGGGCCAGAGGAACGAGACGCGATAGACGTCGCGCGTCTCGCACGCAAACGTCGTGCAGACCGTACACGGGACGCATCGGATAAAAAAACGATGGGATTCTTCGGAATATTCAGCCGATAACGTCCGAGACCAACGACGAATATGACGAAGCAACGAGAAATGAGAATAGGAGAGTCGAATTACCTCGTCGGAGGGGAGAGAGGGACGAAGACGAGGGTCGAACTTGGATGTCGCGTCGCGACGCAACGGTAAAAGATGCGAGGAGGGACTCGATGTATACGAGACCGTGTTACGAGGAATGTCGGCACGCACGCAGACACAGGGAAACGGTGGGACATCGGAGACGGAGATGGAGTCGGAGTCGGAGCCGAAGCGGAGAGAAAGAGAGCGGTAGAAAGGGAAGAGGACGAAGGAAGATAGGGGAGGATGCGGACCTACGATAAGAGAACTCTCGGTACGAAGCCGGGGACAAGAAAAGGTCAGGGGATAGAAGAGAATCCTGCGAAAGTATAGAACGACGATACGCGGCTGGCCGGGGATCGAGGGCCGAAAATCAACGTCGAAAACACTGTCGAGAAAAGCGAACTGTGTCTCCTCGATCTATCGAGAAACAAAAAACCGCGAATTCTATATCCGCCGGATATTTTGCTTCGAGTCCGAATTACGGTAGAAATGGAAAAACGGCGCGACGGAACTCAACGCGCGCTCGCGCTCGTAAAACGCTGCTCGCCAGATTCTAAGTCAGAGACACGCGCAACAACCACTCGAAACGACGACGATGCGCTGAGAGCCGCGCACCCGGAAAGCACTCTGTTGCCCTCTTAGCTCTTGGCCCTCGACCGTAAAAGAAAGCAGTGGGATATATGGAAACCGCAGACACCCGATGCATTCACAAAAGATTCACCGCCGACGAGTGTTTCGGACAGACGGAGACGTCTGTGGATCCGATGGCGCACGGCTCTGGTCTGGGGTTGCGGGCCGTCGAGTCTCTGGGACCTCGGGACTTCTCGTCTCGATGACGGTCGACGAAAAACGTTCGACGTTCGCTTTCCATCTTCGGAGCGAGATACGCGCGCGACAATTATCTGAATTTCGCGCTTCCGAAACAGCCAGATACGGCCGAGATAGGCTATTATCGTTTCTCGTATATCGCGCGTAGACAAAACTAGATTAGAAACGTGCATTGTCTAGGTCAGGGTTTGCGAATATCGATGCCTCTTCTCTCGTTCGTCGATCGGAGAACGGTGCGCGTACACGTCGATCGCTTTGTTTCTGAACGCATAGGTGGAGCGTCATCATCATCGTCGGTTACGGCAACTTCTGTCCATCTCTCTTTCTCGGTCCTGGCGTACTTACCCCGGGGGGCCGATTCGACGAGTTCCACGAGCAACCCCGGCAAGAGGAAATCGATCGAATGAATCCTTTACTCGTTATTTATGAGCCGTGTGCAACACGATCCCGACGGTCTTCGTGCGCGATCGCGTTTCTTCGAATCGTTTAGGATTTATCGCGTTACGAAGGACCGAGGGTCCGCGTCCGTAAGGCGAGACGAATCGCGTTCCCCGAGCGCGCGCGGTTGGAAGCGGCGCCCGCACCACACCGCGCCGCTCCGTTTCGTTACGTTACGTTACGTTACACTACTTTCGAAAGGATCGCAAGAGACGCGAGAGACGAGATGGGACGAGACAGGAGAGAGATAGAGAAAGAGTGAAAACAGACACAGGAGGGTGTGACGCCACGGGGGTCTGGCCTGTAGATCGGTCGGCGTCGGTATCGGGAGTAAAAATTCGAATAAAATCGTGTCGATACTTACTGCCGCCGAGACTCGCCGAAGCGGTGAGCTGGTGCTGAGTCGGTGTCGATGGCGAGTTCACCGACTGTCGCCTGGAGGATGTCGCGTACTGCGTCGTCAGAGAGTCGTTCGAGGAAGCGTAGTTCCATGTTGAAGAAGCGTCCACGGAGGTGACGACGCCCCCGCTGCTTTGCTGCGTCGGGTAAGACGGGCTGTATCCACGGAGACTCGGTCTACCGCAAAATGGTTGCGAAAACCCCGGTAGGCTCTGATGAGTGGTAACACCGCCGGAAGACTTTCCAGTGCCGGTGTAATCCTCCGAGAGTCCGGATATGCCCGCGGACAGCGCTATCGTTTCAAACGTCCTCGATATCGTATCTATCCCATCGTTCCCCGTCATGCATCGCGGGACTACATTCCGGGACTAAAAGATAGCGCATCTTACATTCGTCTTCGAGCTTCGCGTCGACGACACCCCACGAACGCGAACGTAAATACATTATCGCACGCGGCAGCGTGCGAACGGGACAAAATTATAGCACAAGCGCGAAATCGTATGCTTCTCGGTTCTATGTATCAGGCTGTCCCAAAAGTTCGTTTCGTTTTCGATTAATTTGCTCGTTGCAAATTCGGAGTAGTTTTCAAGAAAACCAATGGCACGGTTAAGAAAGGGGACGGTTAAGGAATAATAACACATCAGCGAATAGAAGATTGTGTTGTTCGCGTACGCTGATGTTATCCGACAATATGGAATTTACACATAATGAAAGAAACTTTTAGGACAACCTAATATTTTGCAGATACGTAAACTGCTAAGCCGCTAACCTACTAAGCTACCGAATAACAACCATCGAACGTTAAAAGCTAATCGGACGTGTGAGAACATTTTGCGATCTGCATTTGTTCTACAATAAATTGGTAAAAATGAATTGTGGCAGGAAACTAATTGTAACTGTTCGTGAAATAGTATACGTCGAAAGTAAAAGATGAACAATGTTCGGTGACAGAAATATCAAAAGCAACAACGAACAGGAGTCGTAAAACGATAGTATCAACGTCGTTGATGATAGCTGGAGGAATCTTGTCGTATAGAGAACTAGCGAAAAAGTGGATATTAATAAAACTATACAATAAATGTGCACCTAACAGAATCACTGCTGTCATTGAATGTAAAGGAGACGCTCCGAAATACAATATACAAAAATCATTCGCAAATATGTGAATGTTTCTACATACGAGTAGGAATCGTATAGATACGCGTGTGCTATAACTTTGTCCCGATAGATTTTAGCAAAATTTTTATTGAACAAAACTAGACAGGCTGGCGAAGCCGAATCCGACTTGTACGTGTCGATAGAACGTGTCCCGCTACAGTACAATGTTGCTCAAGTGTAGCGTAGAAAGAAATTTCGGAATTAAAATCGTGTACATCCGAATGTGTGCTATCTTTTTGCCCCGGAGTGTATTCGAGCCGAATTAATTTGCTTTACCTTGCGCGTTCCAGAGCTGCGAAGTCGAACTCGTTAATTCCGTGGGGCTGCCAGTCATGTACGGAAGCGCGTAAGGGCCTCCGCTCCCTGCACCACCGCCGGCCATCATCGTTCCAACGCCGGTCATCGTGCGATACAACGGACTGAAATGATACGTGCGTGTTATTCGGCGTGTCTATAGATACATACATTTACGGCCCCGATACGAATAAAACGCGAAACAGTCTCGACGTTACTCCGAGAGGAACGCGCCTCCGGGTCATGCCCAAGGGACTTCGAACGAAACTGTACAATATGCACGCTCGTGGAAACCCAGACTCGGCGACGAGTTCCTCGGGCTAATGTTCCGCCGCGGGAGGCCGGAAACAGGAACCGTACCCCGCGATTCATCGGTCCGTGAATGCGGGCGCGTGCCAAAACAGGACGTTTTGTCGATGTACCCTTCCGACTGGTGACTACCGAGAACACAACTACTCCATTACCATTAGCATTGCCGCCTCGATTACCACTACCGTTACCATTAGCAGCGACGGCCGCTATATACCTGAGTTCGATGGAGCGAGCCGTTCCGAGTTCGAAACCTCGGACAAGATTTCAAGGAAGAGAACAACGCTCTGGCTGGACGTGGTTTCGCGAGACACGGATTGCGCGCGCATCGACTACGGTGGTCGTTTCCATTCGGCGACGACGCAACGCAAACGCGGCACGATCGTTGCGCAAGCCGCGCATCATCGCGGATACACGGGGATAGACGGGAATATGCGGATTCGAAAGTAACCTCCTTCGTTCCACGCCGACCTATCGACGACATCCAGTCTCCCGGCCGTCAACGACTACATCGCGATCACCGTCGCGCGTCGCGAGCGTCGACCATGCGTTTATCGCGGGGCGATCGCGGAATAAAATCGCGAGCACGCCGCGAACCAAAACGATGGACTGGCGCGCGCGTCCTTGACGCTTCCCGCGGCACGGCGAACACGTACGAATCGATCGGTACGTGCTCTCCGAACGCTTTCAGAAATTTCCCGGAACGACTTTGGAACGATGCAGCTCGAGAAACGACGTTCGCCGTAACCGAAACATCGATAACGAAACGCGCAAAGTCGACCTTCGCGCGGTTCGCGGTTCTCGCCGGACGTTCGGCGATCGATGGGGAAATACGCTCGAGAAGCTCGAGAAGCGCGAGTCCGTTCGGAACCGCAACGACTATATTCCGTGATCGCGATAAATCACGATCGATCGGGACACGCTAACGAGTGTTCCGCGCGTGCTCTCGCGTCAACGTCCCCCTTCCTTTCGCGTCCCCCGTTCCCCTTAACCGATTCTCTGCGCACGCACTACGATCCACGACGACCCGTACCTCGAACGATCTATACCAGGTGCAACCACCTCCCTCGTAGGCCATTAACTTCACCGCGGAAGAAACGGTACCCGGAAAAGGTAGCACGCGCTGAACGCCCCCTGCTACGTCCACCTAATTACCGCGAGCGCGTTGTCGAGCGTTCCTACGCCTGCATCGTTTCGCCGAACAATTTTCGAGAACCTCCGAATGCATAAACGGTGACGCGATTCATCGTCCGACGTAACTGGGAGACGAGCGAGAGGGCGTACCGTCGCCGATCGCCGCATAAACAGATCCATTGTATGCGTTCGCGTTGGAGAAACCAAACGACCAAAGGGTTTCGTCTTTCTTCCAGGAACCTTTCCGAGATATTCTCGATCGTCCTAGGTAACGATCGCTCGTAATCTCGATCGCACGAACTGCTATTCTTCCCTGCCACCTTATTTATTCGTTTCTTCTAACTACCCTCTTAATTTCACGTATATCGCGTCACGTGAAAAAATTTCAGGCTACCGTCGCCGATTCGCGGGGAGAGACACAAAGAGGAAAGAAAAAGAAATTGGGATGCTATCGGCAGAGGCGACAGCGTCGGAAGAAGAAAACGCAGAAGAAAGAAGGAAAAGATGACTAGAAGGGGTCGGTACGTTTGGCGAAGTATGCAGATTTTGCGAAATACAATACGAAACGTCGGTGTTGTCGAGGTTATAGCCCCCGCTACCGGACCGCGCAGTGAGCCATCCGAATCTCCCGAGCCGATAAGCCGCTTCTCACGATAGGTGCGGAACACAACTCGAGATCCGTGAACCGTTTGCAATCGAATCCGCGTCGACTGCGGATCGCGCGAAACTATTGAAACCTAGACGGCGGCGTCTATCAGAACCAATCTATGCGAGAAAACACGAAAGCGCAATGGAGAAAGATTGTTCGTTTGCGATTCGCACAGTGCGCGCGCGCGTTGGTTGGTTTACCTTCGGCCATACCCTCCGCGACTTGCGGACCGTCAAATCATTTATTTACGATCTTACCGCGAACGTTACCTTCCTATCGCGGTTTTTCGATGAAATAACGAAAGCGTTTTTTAAAAAGTAGCGTCGAAACAATGGAAAGATTCGTGCGCGCGCATAAACAATTGGTCGAAGAGCACCGGTCATGCGACGGCTCGGTCTCACCGTCGCGCATCGCCGGATGCGCTAATCCGGGAGAATAAGAAATTCTATGAGATACGGGAGAATCTTGGATAAACTGTCCCGAGTGCAATGGAACGTATCCCACGCGTCGCATCGGAAAAGAGATCAACAGAGAACACTCACTACATGTTGTCGCTTGACAATCTGAACAGAACCATGAATTCGTTGTCCAGTTCTGTTATCCGTGCGTCGCGTCGTGTCGCGTCGTGTACCGTCGCGTACCGTCGCGTCGATCTTCCGTTTCCTTCGGGCGGGTCGCACTGTACCGTGTTATCCTGTATCGCGCGTCGACGCGTTATTCGCCACGGTTACGCGAATGCGAAGGAGCCGAAGATCTTGGATCTTTAAAAAAAAAAATGGAGAACTTCTCGTGCAGGTATCGAGAACCGAAGGAATTTGCCAGGAGTAGACGGTCTCGAGGCGTGCGCGCGTCCGGCGCAACTGTCACCGAACAGACGTGAACTGAGTGGAATATAATCCGGCAGTGTGCACGAAACGTCCGAGCGAACGCGATCGTAGGACCTCGAACGTGCTCAGGATTTCCCCTACCGCGGATCTCTCCCTTCCTTAGTTTCTTTTCTTTGCCCGTTCGTGTCCCCTCTCGTCCACCACCGCATCTTTTCCACCTCCCACCTTCGATTGTCATCCGTCCACGCGTACGAATATCTCTATGGAAGTGCAATACATTTTTCTCACGTATGCGCGCCTGCCAGTAATCGTTCGTTCCTCTCGTTCCGAGGCCTTCCGATCAGGAATGCGAAACGGTAATAACGCATTCGACTGCTCTTTCTCGATTATTTCCTTTTTCTCTACTTCTGTCTTTTTTTCTTTTCATTGAGAAAATCTCATAAGAGATTTATTACAACATTCGGAACAAACAAGACCAAAGTACATTTTTTTTTTAAACGTAGAAACATCCAGAGGCAGCTGAAATCTTAACTCGAAGAGATTGTTCAATAGCGATGATTAGACAGCGGATCTTTATGCAAAATAAAAATTTTCTACCGTAATTGCGACAAACTGAAGCTAATATAGAAATTTCTCTTCTCTGTTAATGCGTTGAAAATGATATAACAGTATCTTTTTAATTCTTCTGATATTTTTATTGTTTCTAATTAAATCTGCTCATTTTTGTTATAAATGCGTAAAATCCGCTGGCTAGTGATGATCCTTGAGTATCATACGAATTACACTGCCAAAGGACATGGTTAAGAGTTTCAGCCGCGAGATTAAATCTCCACCTAGGGTTGTCAATACATAATATCGATATGAGCGAGAGAGCCAGCGAGATGATCTGCTCTGCTTCTGTTTAACGTGACAAAGTGGCGGAACAGTTTTCTACGTTTGAACCAAAGACGACGGTTATCGCTATACATAGAAATGAAGATAGTAGAATTTGCCTTTACACAATCCTTGTTTTTTTATTATCATGGAAGTACTGTCTTGTTCCACCGTTCGTCTCCAACATCACGGGACCGCTATTGTTGCTGATATTCTTGCACGTGTTTGGTCATCGATCGTCGTCTCTAATCGTTTAGGTCGGACGAGCGATACGGGGATCGCGTTTTCGACGACCCGTGGCGAGCAGTCTTCCCTTTATCTTTTCGAAAACTTCTTTTCGAAACGCGTCTTTTAAGAATCGTCGATGCCAACGTGGTGGAGCTAAACGACACTCGTTGCAGGCTCTCGGTTAGGCAGGTTAGCTGGCTAAGTGACGTCACGAGATACCAAGAGCTTTCTTGGAACACGATGGGTATATACGACCATTCCGGACTGTAAACCCTCGGATGATTCATGACAAAGTTCGCGTTAAAGAGCAGCGATTACGGTTTACCCTCCTCATTTCTCTTTCTGTTTCTCTTTCTCTTTCCCCTTCGCTATCGATCATTTTCGTTCCAGACAAACATAAACGTGAAACACTATTGACTCGAATACGCCGGCATCGCGTCGACGATGCCCGCACCAGCGGAAAAAACCGCGGTGAGTTAAAATCGAAAAACTATGCAGCCGTACGAACTTAAAAGAGCACGTGCCATAGATAATAAAAAGAAAAAGGTTGAAGGATGTTCGGCAAAAAGGAAAACCGAAGAACGATTACGAAAACAAGTGGGAAGGCACGATTATCGCGCGGAGAGGTTACGCGACGGTCGTCGATCGACGACTTTTTGCGTCACAGAATCGTTCGTACCTAATCGCTGTTCGTCGAGATAAATACGCTGCCAAAAAAAAAGAGAGAGACGAAAATTGGATCGTCCTCTGCACCCGAACATGGGATATCGAAATTCGGAGGTCGTGGCCCGTGCGTTCAACGTCGACGTCGTCCACGTCAACGTCCACGTCCGCGTCCGATCGCCCGTTACGTCCACGAGAGACTCGCGCATACGTATGTACGTATATATAATATCGCTTCGTTTTCTCACAGTTGGTAGGATAACGCGAACAAAAAATCATCTCTATCGGTCAATACACTCTTATCGCGCTCTTGCCGCGGTCGCGCACCGACGAATCGTTCCGAACGCGAATCGATTGACCAATTCTCTTCGTATTGCGGTGCTTCGCGTACGCGGTTACCGAAAAACATTGGACCGTTCGAAAGAGCGAGAGCAAGGTTAAGACAGGGCACGGTGGAGGGGAGACGACCCTACAGCCGCAAGCCGCAAGCACGATAGCGAAAATCCGAATGAGGCGAGAGAGAGAGAGACTCGTGTCCAGGAGGAATCGGTAAACAGAAAAGGTGTTCGTTTTCACGAAACTGTTAGCATAGGGCCGAAGAGGCGTCGCACTGTTTTCCATCGTCGGTTTCGTTTTATTTTCGGTTTTGTGTCGCCTACGTACACAAGCTTTGGAACACGAAGCGGAGAGCCGCGGAGCATCCCCCGAGCTAACGTGTAAATATTTTCGCGTATCGTAAATCGCGATTCGTAAACCGTTTAACCGATAGGAGCGGATCATCGCGAGTGAACGCAACTTGGACCGCAACTCGGATCGCGCCACGATGGATGACGATATTCGAGCTTTCGCGCGCCTTACGATCGACGGTACTGTCGGAAGAAGATCCTGCCGACGATAACTTTGCGAAACCAACTAACCTGGAAAGCGGTCCGCTCGGCGAATGCGACGTCGGCGGTCCTTGATCGTGTTCTTGATGGTGATGGGACGTAGCGGTTTGATGGGCGTAGATCGTCTCCATGTAAAGTTGATCGGAAACCCGATCGGCTTCCTGAACCAAACCGTGATTAGCCTGAACGGAAGACGGCGGCTGCATGACTGTCAAGTGAGGGTAGGATTGCCTGGCCTGCTCGTTTGGACTGTATCCACCATCCGCGTGTCCTTGATGATGCGGCGACGAGAGTCCTTGATCGTCGTGCGGACTCCGACTGGAACTTGGCGAGCTACCGGTACGCAAAGTGGGCGATCCGCTACCTCCTCCTCCTCCTCCTTCTCCTCCGCCTCCTCCTCCGCCGCCTCTTCCGACGCCGACGCCGATGCCAACATCACCGCCGTTACTACCACTGCCTCCGTTTCCACTGTTACCACTGCCTCCTCCTCCTGTTGTTGTTGTTGTTCCACTACCACTTCCTCCTCCTCCTCCTCCTCCTCCGCCTCCACCGCGTATCTGATGCTGAAGGTATCCATCGTCGGTTAAAACCTCTTCCAAGTGATGATGATGGTGGTGTTGCGTTGGTGGTTGGTGATGATGGTGTTGATGCTGTTGTTGTTGTTGTTGTTGCTGTTGTTGATGATGGTGATGATGGTGGTGATTGTGATGATCCGACGCTCCAATTTCATTGCTCGCGTTGGCACCGCCCGACGTGTTCAAAGGGAACATCACTCCCAAAGTAAAATCACCCCGATCGCCTCGCATGGCTGCTGCGATTCCGCCAACCCTTTCCACGTCCTCGTGATCTATATCGTGACGGTGTTGTTGTTGTTGTTGTTGCGATTGCGGTTGCGCCTTCGGTTGAGGGGGTTGCGATTGCGATTGAGATTGCGTATGCGACGGTGACTGCGGCTCGTGCTCGTCCGAGCGACGATGACTCGACGAAGAAAGTCCGGTATGTTGGGACGTGTCCGTCTGCGAATGATGATGGTGCTGATGGTGGTGGCGGTGATGGTGGTGGTGGTGATGGTGGGGGTGGTGGTGGTCGGTCGCGGTTGGCGAGAGCGTTTCGGTACCGTAACGATTCATCGTCGAGCGAGGCGCGTGACTGTCGTGCCGATTTCTCTGCCGCAGCGCAGAGCCTTCGCCGCTTTGCCGGTTATCCCCTCCCTCTCGAACCTTTGCTTCTCTCGCCCCTGGCTCGGCGAATTGCAGCCTCGGCTGCTGCTCTTCGTGGTAGTAGCGGCGACGGCAGCGGCGGTGGTGGTGGCGGTGGTGGTGGTGGTCGTCGTCGCGAAGGTGATGGTGGAGGAACACTTGGCGACGATGGTAGTGGTGGTGGTGTCGCTGCTGTTGCCGCCGAAGCCGCTCCTGTTGATCGTGGTCGTGGTCGTGATCGTGATCGTGATCGTGATCGTGATCGTGGTCGCGATCGCGGCGAGGTCCAAAGATACGTTGCCCTTTTGGTAACTGTTCAACCCTCGACGAATCGCAGCCCTTGTCGCAATTCCAATGCTCCGCCAGATAACCCCTTCGTGACCGATCCCATAAGCCATTAAAATTAAAACGTTGTTCGCGTACATAGATTATCGTTCGCGTGCTACCGTTGGTAATCGCGGCAAATACATTCCTGTTGGGTTTATTCGATTTATTGGCGCGCGAATCTATTTGACCGCTCGACGTTACGGGAGGTCAAAAGCAAACGCTTCGAGCCACGGCCGAATCATAAAACGATATCGTACAATTGTATTCTCGTTATTCTCACCTTTCTAGAGGGTCGGGCGGATCGAACAGCTCGTAGTTGGTCGAAAGTAGATCGTAAGGAATGCTGATATCGCTGTCGCGATCGACGGAAGCGGTGGAAACGACAGAAGAGGCAATAGCTTCTGCGTCGCTCGCCTCTACGATCGCGCCATTTTCAATATCCTGCTGTCCCGCCTCCAGCACGCCCACATTGTCCCCGCCTCCCTCGGTTCCATGCTTTTCGTACGCTGGCTGCCGTCGCGGTGGTTGCTGTTCGAGCTCGAACAGCCGTTCCCGTTGAGCGACAACAACCTTCGGATCCGTCGCGTTCCGGGATAATATCACCGCTCCTTCGTCCTCGTTCCCTTCGATCGCTCCGACAGTCTCGATCCTCTCGATCGTCTCGGTTGGGCCGATCGCGTCCGCATCCGCATCGGTGTCCGCCCCGCTCGCGTTCGTCGACTCCTTCGCTCCGTACACGTACTCCCATGAAATTGCTAGACAACGAATCGTTCGTTTTGTTCATTTACGTATGATCCAGCAAACGATAACGAACGTGCGAGCCGCTTCGCATGTTCGGAACGCGACCGAGGGTGGCATTCTTTCTCAACGGAAGACTGGACAAAGTAAACGCGTTTGATCGCTGGGATCATGCGTTTACGCGAACCGACCGCCTTCGATATGTACATATAGGAAAACCCGAGCAGCCAAGTATCTACGTAGGTAGGCGTATCGAAAAAATATTTGTTATTCAAGCTGTTATTATTTGTCTCGATATTTTCGTGAACATCTAGCGTGGACGATCGAAGAAGCACTGTTGCCAGCCGGTACGTTACGAAAATAACTGGTCGCCGTTATCTGTTGCTCGTTGCCAGTCGCGCGCGTTCGCGGATTTTGCTTGTTGGCGACCGCGTGTCCGTTCGTTGTTGTCTCGTCTCGTCTCGTCTCGTCTCGTCTCGACTCGTCTCGTCTCTTCCCGCCTCGTCTCGTCCCGTCCCGTCCCGTCTCATTCCTTTCGGTTTCGTCGGAACGGACTCCGTGTTTGCCGGCTGGATCTCAATTCGGACGTACAAATCGTGTTACGCTCGAACGACGATCCCCAAGACAAAGATCAAGGATGGAAGAAAGATGGAAAGAGAAAGGAAGAACCGTTTCGCGAACCATGCTCCTGTCGAATGATAAAAAATATTATTTTTAATCGTGGAGGGTCAACCGATGACAGCAACACCGACCATAGGTCACCCGACTATCCTATAGCACACAGATTTCGATTACGCCCATTCTCCACGATTTGTTTCTTTTTTTTCCTCTTCGACTTATTTGCCGGCCGTTCTCGACTCCGATCGGTCGAGTACCGCGCGAGTCCATCGCAATAGCGTCGTGTCGCTGAGCAAGCGTAGGTAAAACTATTCAAAATCGAATGTATAACAAAACAGAGGATCGTGCATAGAGGACACAACGTGGAAGACGACAGTGACGAGAGTCGATTCGGCACGAAGCGATTCCGAAACTGTTCGCGTTGGCTGCATAAAACATTGCGCTGTCGGCAGCCTGTCGCAAATGTCGCAAAACGTCGCGAACTCGCATCGGTAAGAGTCTGAAGCGAGTAGACGATATCTTCCCCCAAAGACGATGTATTGTATCGAGCAATTTAACATTCAGTCGACCTTATTGACGTTACCTAATCGAATTGGAGAGGTCAGGCTCGTCGGATTATCTGACGGTCGGTCCGTTCCAGGGCGAAATCTATGAAAAAAAAAGACACATTTTTCGGGAAAAGTCCAAACCCTGTCGGAGAGTAACAAGCGGGGCGAATAGGCGAGCATGTACAAGTTTCTCTGCTGCTCGAACGTTGTGGAAATCGTCCGAAGACGACCACCGTTTCGAACCGATCGCGGTCGGTTTATCGAAGAGAACACTCCGATTGTTGCGCGCCGTTCGAACATTTTGTTTCGGTGACGAGACGCGAAGAGCGCTCGGCACGGAGACGCAGTGCCGCGACCCCAATTAATCATTCGGACCGAGAATGTACGTATGTATGTAGCTGGGTTGGCAGCGGCGGGCAGCGATCGCGCGAACAATCTTCTGTCGCGTCGCGAAACTGGAGTTGTTCGAAGCCGTTTTAATGTTTGCGAGAACCGTCGAATCTTTCACGCGAATCGCTCGCTCTGCGAACGAACGAATTTGCTAGGCTCGGCGATCGAAAATTTGAACGCGCGCTCGCGTCGTTTTACACGGTATCGTCGACCGAACGAAAGAGGGTTTATATCGTAGGAACAGTAGCGGCAGATTCCGACTCGCTGACCGAGCGGAAGACGTTTAGTACATCGGGGGCAAAGGTGGCTCTCTTATCTTCTTGGTCCCATAAAAACACTCTCTGTTATCCGCAACGCGAGCGACCAGACGACGCGTATCGATGCGGTTTACGAAGAGATTTTCAAAGATTGAATAGCTTCTTTATCTCGACCTCTTTGATCCCCTCTCTCCCTCCCCCTCCGCCAGCCCCCTTTCCACCATGCCTCGTCCTTCTAGGTTGCAAGTTCCACTCGGTTCGATCTCGCGTTGTCCTTGCTTTGCTTTGCCTTGTAACAGCTTCTCGTTGCCCTTTGCCAAGTTTTCTCTCGTCACTCGCTTTCTGTCGCTTTGATTATTCTATCGGTTTTACGATGTTTCGATAGGGATCGACACGCGACTACGAGAATACAGCTTACTTTCGGACGAAATCGCAATTAAACGTGATTCGATTCTTAGTAGTGACGGGCGCTATCGACTAAATTCAACTGTCGACTATTTACTATTTACCAGTGACATAGCATCGACTAAATAGTCGATAGTTTTCAGTCGTCCGAATTGCTTCCCTGGTTGTGTTCTCGATATTCGACGACGTTGATGAAACCTTAGATCATAAACTTATAGATCATTTTCCTTCAAGCAAAAAGATAAAGTAATATGTTAAAGTTTCCAAAGATGTATAAGCTTTTATTTTTTTATTTCTTTTTGTTAAATTCAGTTGATAGCTCCACCCGCTCTACCACTACATAATTCAGTCAATAATTTAGTCAGAGAGGAAAATCGACTGTAAATGACCTGCACAACTGCGAAATTTAGTCGATTGGTCAGTTAAACGGTCGATTAAAAATAGTAACTTTCACCACTGCCAAATTCAGTCGATATTTCAGTAAAATTATTGGACTGAAAATAGCAACAACTACTATCTGCTTAGTTGATAGTTTTTAGTCGATAGTGTCCATCGCTACTTCTTAGGTATTCTACTAGAGATTACGGTCTCGTACTAAAATAGACGTATACACATAGCACGCGATCCGTGCAGTAAGGAATTAACACCGAACCGTCACCGGTCAAATGCAGATTTTGTATTTTACAATTATTGAATTTATAAAGGTGCTTCCACTGGAAATGATTATGCACGATTCTATAAGTAAACAGACATTAATCCGAATAAATCCGATTGTGTCATTTTTATATGGCAACGCGTAGTAGTCCCTTAGGTTTAGTGTTAAGGATCCGTGTACACAGATTCTTAACGCGTGCCACGTGTACCCATGAAACAGAAATACACGTGTATTAAGAATTACACGGATTGAGATCCGGATTCGTCGACTACCCGTGTATCTGTGTATCTAGATACACGGGATATAGGGATCTCTACATATATTCTATCCGCGTGGCGACGAGACGCGACGGTTACCGCGAATCACGATCAAGCGACCGACGCAACGACCGTTTAAATTTGCGTCCACCATTATTGGAGCAACCTGTGTGTTCGCGCGTGCACTCGTACCAAACGATCGGCGATGGTACGGTCGGAGTTCGGATTTTTTCTTACGACGACCAAGATACTGCTCGAGATCGCGGCTCTCGAGGACCACTAAATCATTCTTCGTCGTCGACTTAATGGCTTGTAAAAAGAGCCCGTCTCCCGTTGCTTCGTTCCTCGGCATCGAACCGTCTCGCCCCGCCGCTCGTTTCACGTCCAACGATCTACGGATTAACTTGTCCTAAGGGGTGGGTTCGATGAAACGATCTCTACCCGTCCACGCACCCATCGTCGGTCCCCCCAAGTCGTCGATCCAACATTACGAATCTCTTCGTGAAAACGAACATCGAAATCGGAGTCGAAGTTGAAATCGGAGTCGGAATCGAAGGAACAGGATGATCGAGAACATCCGCGAACAAAAATTTATCACTGCCAGTTTCTTCCGCATTATTTTGGACATTGCTCCGAACGAATTTGAAAACCCTGAATTCGTAGATGCCTCTTAACCACAGAATTTGATTTTAAAAATCCCCCACGGAATTAAAATCAAGCAATGACGAGTGTACACGTCGACCGCAGGGTCCTATTATAAATTTTACGAAAAACGAGGAAGGATTACATTTTTATTTGATAAAAAAATTAACAATTCACTCTTGAAAACAGAGATTTGGATTGACGTGTATACACGTCGAACGCAATTAACTGGTTAACCCATTCACTGGCAACTACGAGATATCACGAAGTCTTTTTTTTTTTATTACTGTAAATCCATTTTAGTACTATATCTGCAATTAAATATTATTATAAAAATTGAATGATTTCGGCGCTAGGTTCGATCAATATTACAAAAAGAAAAATAGTCTGTTTGCAAAAAATTATTATCGATTGATTGATTGACGTTTCGATCTCAGTGTAAATTAAATATTATTGTATATTACGAAAAATCTGTGTTTCGGCGCCCAGGGCAAAACGCTCTAAATTTGACTGACACGGGTTTCATATTTGGCAGGAACCTTGAACGGAACTCCACCATCTCGTTTCGGATATTATGCGACGATGTGACCCGCAAGGAGACGAATTCCTATAAACCAGGAAAACAAGACGAGAAGGCAAATATTAAAGCGGTCTGCGCACACAGCGTGAGAAGGGCAGAGGGGAGGGCGGTTTACGAGAGGGGTGGAGGGTCAGAAAAAAAAACAAGACCCGCGGTGAATCATTAGCGACAAAGCCCGAGGTGGAAACAATGCCGATCGTTCGAGCGGAGGGCGGGGAGGGTAGGTGTTTCGTTCGAAGGCAATAAGGTTAGGGACACGCTGTTTAGGACCCGTAAACGATGCTGGGAATAAAACTGCCCGATTGAATTCTTCGAGAATGCTTACAAAAATGCTGCGACAATGTATCGAATATGCATCGAGAATGTCTTGAAACTGTACCCGACAGTTGCTCCGGTTCGAACCGAGCGTCTGCTTTTCGAGGGGACTTGGTCGTTTTGGAGCAATCGCGGGTACCACGACTCTTACGAACCAGTCGAATCTATTCCTCTAGCATTCTGGCAACCACGGGAATGTGTATCGGGTTTCTGTCTTGTTTTTTACCAACGACGGTCGAGTATCGTTCATCCTCGGTCCCGTATTCGTTTGGCCCCATTAACTCCTCCACCGCGGCGGCCCGGAGCTCGGAGTTTCGAAAAAAGAGAGAAAAAAAAGAAAATGGCCCATGAATCTCGGGCACTGTCAATTATCGGGGAGACCCTTCGCCGAACCGCGTCGACGCGCAACCACTCCGCACCCTGTCACTTGTTGTTGTTGTTGCCCTTCGTTTTTAGCTCAAAAAACTTAGCACAGAAAAAAACGAGCAGGGTCTTTCCGTGGAAAAATTAGCGTCGCGCAAATCTCATTTCGCCAACGTGAACATTATCGAGCCGGGGCGGGGGGGGCTGCTGACTCGTGTTTGCCTGCTGTGTGCGGCGTGCGGCGTGCGGCCCGCGGCGGATGGAACAATAAACAGGTTCGTTTTCCAAGACCCTCGCGAAGAATGCCTGGCATTATGAGCTGCGAAACAACGAAACGCAGACTGCGTGGCGTAACGCGAGAGGAAAACTAATCGTGCTACGTGACACATTTTTTTTTCTCTGTTTTTCGTCCGGTTCGTCCCTCGTTTATCCTCTCGCCCTTGAGCAGCACACGCTCGTCGCTCGTCGCCCGTCGCTCGTCCCAGGACCTTTGCTTCTCGAATTCTAAATACGGTTAAGCGCCACCCCAATGCTACGCGACGGCGAGCATCGCCGTTCGAAACCATTAGTTTTTACGAGAGTCCGTTGTTCGTCCACGATCGTAAAAGACGTGGAGAGACATCGAAAAACTGAATGTCGCACGATTTTGCTCTGACAGTTGTAGAGTGCTAATCGAAGACCTATACCTATTGCTAATACCGGATTAAAAATAAAATAAACCAGCGCGGGGTCTGTAGCAAATGTTACCAAGTAGGCCCTAGGTTTTGTAGGATCATTAAATAAACAATTTTACAGGCTAAACATTTTCTGCTCGAAGCTAGTCCGGCACTACCTATCGCGACCCTTCTTACCGCACGAATAATGTACGAGTATTTTGTCGCAAGTCGTAATCCGATTGTAAGATCCGAAACCGGGAACAGGATTTGAAAATTCGCGCAACAAAATTATTATGTCTACGTGTTTCTACCTATTAGCGCATACACGTGTACTATACGGATCGTTAGGTCGAATCGACTAAACGACTAGTCTGCGGTGATCGAGCCGTAACTCGGCTGACTCGTTGGTCTAAGAGCAGGTTTGCTAGCTGGAAAGAAGAGAGCGAGAGAGAGAGAGAGAGAGAGAGCGAGAAGGCGCAAAGCAGAAGAAAGTGGGGAACGGCAATAAATCAGTCGTCGAGGGGTCGGAGGTCGTCAGCGGTGCCCCACTATATTCACATCGAGGGCGTAATGGGGTATTAAGCTTGGAGGACTTTCGAGTTAATTTTCTGGTCTCTCGAGTCGCAGCTGCGAACGAGACTCGATTATTAGTTTCGACCGATACACTGGTTTTTCTCCCCTTTTTCCTCGGAGTTTCTAGTTCGTATTTTTCGTCGTCACGCCGCGACCAAAAAAATCGTTCGGTTCATCGTGTCAGCTATCCAGCCAGCCAGCCAGCCGGTCGGTCGGTCGGTCGATCAACCACATTGCGAAATCGTATTATCGGAAAGATCGAGTCTCGACCGCGATATCTCCTGGTAAACGTCTGATACGCCGTACGGTTCGGCAATTCGTTGCTTCCCTCGCAGTATGTATTTACCGAGAGAACATGTTTCTTATTACGGTCGATTTTCTCTCGACGATCACCGAGTAACGGCTCACGGACATAGGGCACACAGGCAAACACGCATACAAACACCCGCTAAACCAAACAAATAAGCGGTTTTCACGCGGCTCGAATCGGATCGGCTCTTCACGATCCGGAAAGTCAAGAAATAGGTGCAACCACGAAAATCCGTTCGGCAGCCCTCCGGTCACCCGTCACCCCTTTGTTTTCCTACACAACCGAGACTTCGTGTTTACAACACGGTCGAGAGATTAATGCGCACAAGGTTCGACACGACTGCCGAGAGGATTCCCCTCGAGTTCTTTCCCGATCGATTTGCTTACCGAAATTTTACGAATCCAACGAACGAATCCGTATTATATCGTAAAGCGGCAAAGGAAATCCGAGCTTGCGACGATCTCCCGCGCGAGCTCGGAAGCACACGCCTTGCGTCAGAGAAAAGGAAGAGAAAAAAGGAAAGAACAAGCACGGAGGGGTGAGATTAGGGGGAATAGAGAGAAAATGGAAATTGTTTGCGGTGCAGGCAAGCGAGCGGGCAGGCAAAAGCAAGCGAACGAGCGAGCAAGCGGTCGAGACGGGCGGGCAGGGCAAGCAGGCCGGCAGGGCAGACAGGCAGGCAGGCAGGCAGGCAGGCAGGCAAGCAAGCAAGCAAGCAAGCAAGCAAGCAAGCAAGCAAGCAAGCAAGCAAGCTATGGCAAGCGGGTGGGCAGGTTTACGGTACTCGCTGGCCTGCCGGCGAACAGCAGTTCTGACGTCACATCCTGCGCGGGCGGACATCCGGTTTCGTTGCCGGACTCCTGTCCCGAAGCGATAACAAAATCTACGTTTGTTAAGAGAGGAGAAAGAAACCGCGCGAAAAGGAGAGAATCGCTGCGACTACTCTTCCCTGATTCGAAAACCGCTGAAAACCATTCGTCGATCCGATTTCTCGACCTTGGTCTCTTTATCCTCGCCTCTGTCCTTCGCGATGCTCCTTTCGCGAAAACTGTAGAGGCGAATCGAGGCGACCCGGAGGAAGACGAGGCTAATCGACCGGTTGGAAATTCCATCGGGATTAACCTTCTGACCGAACTACGGTGCGCCTTTGCTTTTCCCACCCGCGCCCCTGAGCCGCCGTACACACCGTACGCGTGTGTACCCTCGTAGAACGAAATCGTCGTTACTGCTTGGTTTTCCTCCGGGCAAGGCTGCGCAACAAACAAGGCCAACTGGAAATGCGCGTGTCGCACACCTAACCGAGGCTCGGCAACAACAGTCCCATGGGACGGTCATTTACAAATATTTGCCTCGTTATTAGTTTATGGGGATGTTTGGTTGCCCTGCATCAGCCGTTTACGATCAGTGGTACCTAGTTATCACGGAGACCAGAAAAAAAAATATTCCCGTTACGAGCTGTACCCCTGTGAACTTGTTTAATTCGACGGATTCCATCCGACCGGATTACGCAACGCGTTTTACGCACGGTCATGCTGGTATACAGCAGCCTGGCCGACCCGATCCGATTATCGAAAATATTTCTACGAACGTTGAAGCTCTCGTCGCGGGATTATTTCGATGAAAATCAACCAGCGAGGATCCACGATCGCGATTACGATGGATCACGACGGATCGTTCGAACCGCGAGTCACAGATGGCATTAGCTCGCGGAACTTTGACGATGCCGCGCTTCGGAACAACAGTAGGGACGATTGCGATTTATTTATGGCATCCGACCTTCGATCTTTGACTCGCTATTCGAAGTACGTACATGCGTACGTTCGTCGCAAATTGGAACTGTCTCGAGAGGAAAATCTCGCCGGAGGGATGGGACCGCGGGAGGATGTCCGTCCAGCGGATATTTTGACAGACGCGGCCGAACCATGCAGTCGCGTCTGGTGCTCGCAGATAAGAACCGGCGCGCGGCGTGCGCGCCTGCTCCTCGGGGGCGTTTTAGGGGCGGTTTTCGATCCTATGGGACTATGGGACTCGACTCGACTCGGACTCGGAGTCGCGGGTCCGTCGCAGCATCGCGTCGCTAGCCGCTAGCTAGCTAGCCAGCTAATTAGCAAGCACCATCCCTCGGGAAAACGTTCTGCGGCCATCGGCGACGAGGCAGGCCGTTATTGCTGACAAACAATACGTACGAGGCTCGCGTCGCTCGTAACGCTCTCGCATCGCTGATCGGACTCGACGACGAAAGGAGCTGTCTCTTCGACCGATAACGCCCGCATAAGTATACACGCGCATACATACGCTCGGTTACTACACGCGGACCGTTCGAAACGCCACCGAGCCGCGTTGTCGCGTTCCGACTTTGGCCTCAACTTAGTTTCCGTTCTCGGACGCATACGTATGGGAAAATAACCGGCTTTTTTTTCTTATCACCGACCCCGGTTCCAACAATTCCGTGTGTCGACTACGAACATTGTTACACTGCTTACCGGCGCGGCGCGCGGCGTGCGGTTCGCTTATTGCCGCGCGCGGGATTGTTCAGCTGCCTTGAGCGAGGCGACGACGACGGGAAAAAAAAACGACGTTTGTAAAGGACACGTTGCGAGCACCTCCGTAAACGTGGCGCAGGTGGCGGTACCACGTTCCGAACCGTATCATCGAGCAAGAAAACTTTACACGGTCTCCGACCGGGTTTCACCCCCGTCCGAAAGTCTATTGCGAGAACGCGGAATACGAGGCCGCGAGTCACGATACACAAAACACGAAACACGGGATGTATCGCGGCGCTCCAACGGGAATCGTCGGTGCATCGTCGTTGCGTTGTGTTTTCTGCGCGTCGAGCCTCGAACTTCGCGGGCCCAGCGGAACAACGAGCCACGAGATCCGCGCGATATATGGTACTCGGATATTCGATAGAGCGTACCGCGGCTAGCGCAAAATGCCACGACAGACCAAGGAGTATTAACATCGTTATGGTTTATCTGCGCGTCCTTGGCTAATCTCTGTCCGCGAAAGATTACCGTATCGCAGGAGTTACGTTACGTTACGCCTCTGCTGCCTTAATACTATACCAGTACGTGGGCGTTTCTATCGCTCCCATCGCTCCCATCGCTCCATCGCTCCCTACGCTTCCGTCGATCGGCGTTTCTCGGAAGATATACATATACGTATTAGGTATCCCCCGTACAGCTCCTCCCGGTATTCTTCTGGTCATCTCTTTCGTTCTATTTCTTCTCGCGCGGCCCAGTGCGCGCTTCGAGTTTTGTTCTCTTGCACGCTTACGGTGGTATCTTTATTTATTTATCCGGTGATCATCAACGGCTTACGAATATGCAGTACTGCCGTTCGTCGCGTCGTACGGTTGCTTGGAAACGTTCGAGTCCGACGCATCGCAGAGCTCCGGAATCCCGTAAAGTTTTGCGAGTTGAACTTCGAATTAACTGGAATCGTTTAATCGAACCGCACGAGGCAAGCTGTTGATGTTGATGTTGTAGTTGCGAGGTAGAACAAGGCAAAGTAGGAGCACAGAGGGATTACCGTGAACGAGGAGAGCCAAGGAAGTCCGGGGAGGTCCGAGGAGGTCCGAGGAGGGCTGAGGAGAGCCGAGGAGGAACGAGCAAGGCGAAGCGGAACGATGCGTTACGTTCGGTCATGCTGCGTAGCGTTATCGCGGGTCCGGTCGCCAGCCGATACCTTATCTAGAGTAGTTGCACAGTTCTACTAACAGTGGTTCCCAACTCGAGCGCACTGTGATCTCTTTTCAGATCGGCGAATCGTTCGTCCGGTGGACGCGCGTTGCGTCGCGTCGCGTCGCGTCGCTTCGTCTTGTCGGGACAGAAATCGAGACTATACGCAAGCAACGAACAAGAACGATTGTAGCTCGAAGAGGTTTGTCGGGACGGAAAAACACTTTGCGAAATCCCCGACATGATTGAAAACTTTCGTCGAAAGGTTCGTCGATCGAACGCGCGTCGCGCGACGTTACGACCGAATACTAGATAGAACGAGACGAATCCGAACGGAACGAGAGCAGTTTCATCGGCGGTAACGGCCACGACGACGGTGATCGAGCCCGGAGACCTCGGGAACCACGAAACGCGTCCAACTAGAATTCTGCTCTATACTAAACCGGAGGAAGACTGCTGGTAGGAAGGAGTTAAAAAGTTTCTTCGCCGAGCGCCGGTGTATCGCAAGATAACTCGTATCGCGGTGGCTGGTACACCGGCCGATAGAACGCCACCCACCATTTCGCGTTGCACGCGTCTAAGATAGAACTCGTTGTCGCCGTCATCGTCACCGTTACCGTTACCGTCACCGTCATCGTCACCGTCACAGTCGTCGTCGTCGTCGTCGCCATCACCGCCGCGTACGTCGGATATCGTATCAACTCCGGCTAGTATATGCATCGTATCATTTGGTATTTCGTGAAATCAGTCGACGCGAGAATCGCCTTCAATTCGGTTCGGTGCTGTCCCATCCACGACTTTCCGTTCTCGTACCCCTTGCGACATCTCCTTTTCGTTTGTTCCCTTACGCCAACCCTGACGATTGTCGCCGCAACGCTCAGCTATAATACCCACCTACCATGGTTTCCTTCGCTTCCGTTTCCGTTACCGTTACCGTTACCATTACCATTAGCCATTTCCTCATCCGTATTCTCGCGCGTTCGTGAAAACGGCCCATGCAAACCGCAACAGGCAAATCGACGAACGCCGCGCCGCGCCGCGCCGACAAACCGATTATTACACGGGCAAACTTCGGTCCGACGCGCGACGTTTAGAAAATCACGCGCGACCATCGAGAAAGCAGCGAACGGCTTCCAGTCCCTTTGCTCGCGAGTTACAAAGCCTATGCACCACGGCACTCTCGCGCGCCTCGAGAAACTCGAAAACAATGGGTACTATACACGCGAATATAATCGGCACAACGGTACGCGTCAGCCGCGACGACCGCGACGACGGTCAACGACGAGGTTCCATGGGGTTCGAGGAGGCTCGAAAAGGTACCGGCGAAACCCCGTTCGCGCGATTTCTCCAAACCTGCCGGAATACCGAACGATCGAACACGACCAACGAACCGAAACAATCGAGAGACGTTCCACGGTTCGATCGTTCTCCGATTTTCCCCGAAACGATCGAGACGAGCTCTTCGTTCGGCGCGCGCCTTTTTGGGAGGAACGCGCGAGATACGCGTACTCGCCGTTACGCGATTCTCGTACAACCACCGTCGGCTCGTAGGGTTGGTCGAGCGAATTTAACCGCAAAGGCGGAGCGACCGCGACCGAGGAGAAAGGGATTCTTTTCGTCCCGACACGACGAGCCACTCGCGTTTCTGTGCCGTATATTCGCGTAGCAGCCATTTTTAGGCATCCATGATGCGCCGCATCCTCCTCCTTTTCACTCCTCCTCGCCGTGTTTCCGTTCTCTCTTCTATCTAGGAGTCTACCTGCGGGAATCGGGCACAGGGCATCTAGCACCATCGGCGTGTCGACGCGTGTACGCTTGCAAAGCGAAGCGCGCGGGCCAATACGCATTCGGAAAGGATCGTTGGAAACAACTAACAAGAGATTTCGTAAGCAACGCCAACGTTGTTCCATTGTTGCGTACATTGACCCTCGACGGTGGAAGATCATCGATGCTGGAAAAATTCTGATAACGAATGGACTTGGACCTTGCCGTACAGTCGGTCGATCGTAGACGCGCGCTCTCGATGGCTCTATTTCGATCGGGAATGTCTTTCGGGGATCGTCGCATTCGCTTAATTTGCCGTGACGTTTCGTGAAGATGCGATTCAACTTCTGAAATTACTGTAAACTATAAGATATAAATAATCGATTTACCACGGACGAGTAGGTATATGTATGCGCATGTTTGACGAATCGATTTCTGAGCGAACGAAAAGGAAGAGGAACCGACGAAGATGTTGACGAAAGCAAATACGGCAAGGGGAGAAAAAGGAATGTAGGTATACCGATCAACGAACAGTCACGGATCGAAATTATGACGCGAACAACCGGCCGCTCGTACGCGACCCCGTGATTCATAACGCTTACCTTACCGAGTACAATTCATCGAGTTTATTTATAACAGAGCCTTTCTTCCTTTCGGAAGCTTCGTCGACGCGCGACGAGAGCACCGGTGTTCCGGACACTCCAATTCGAAGGGAAACTACCAATTCGAGGCTCGAAATTACATTAACGACGTCATATGCATATGTACATGAATACGCAGTTTGCCAGATGCAAATATCTCGTATACTATAATATATAATATCGTATAAAATAGTGTAATGTGTGGACTGCGGATTTTTATGCATTTATGAAGAAATTGGCTAGGTGAAATATTGGGTGGACAAAAAAGTGATCTCACTTTTCACTAATAGATATTCTGATATGCTTTTTTTTTAAACATTTGATAATAAGATTGCGGAGAGGATAAAATATTCTATTGATTAAAGTTCATTGTTCGCATAAAAAATTGGGTTTTATTTCATCTTAAAGTACCGAAGTTACTTTATTGCTCGCCCAATATAAAACAGTGACAAATTTTAAAAATCTAAGAACAGCGTTGTGTTGTTTTCAGTGTGAAAAAAACTATTAAGGGATGAAATGAATTTTTATTTTATTCCTGCTTCCCACAATCGCTGCTAAAGATTTTTATTTTGCATAAAGATCCGCAGTCTAGTAATGGTGACCCAATACAATGCTACAGTGGGAAAATCTATGAATTTCTTGACACTGCCGAGCACTAAAAGCGATTAAAATGTTTCGGCTTACAACAATGACGAGGCTCTATTTATTTAGATTTTGTGCAATTTTTATTTGAATATGTGGTTGGACAAAAAAATTTATCGAATCAATTTCCATGTAAGTAACTTTATAATTTCAATAATTGTACAATGAAAAATGTAAAAGTGATCATTTGACCGGCAGTGCTGGGTTTAGTGTTAATTGTGTACCATTATACTGCAATATACTGTGTGTTTAATATGATATAATATAATATACAGGGTGAGTCTCGCAACGCGACGATCTCAAATAACTCGTATATTATTTGTTATACGAAAAAATGTTTCGAACAAAAGTTGCATGGTTTTTTATCGAGGTACGAGGGTCACCTTCAGTTTTTTTAAATGGAACGTCTAATACTTTTTCTCAAATTCGGATAAATTACGAGATTCTGCGTAAAAAAAAGTATTATAGAAAAAACGTAAAATGAATAATTACTGAAATATTTAAAACTGAAGGTGACCCTCGTATCTCGATAAAAAAGCAAAATAATAAAAAACAAATTGAAACACTGTATGTCCCGCAGGAAACCATGCAACTTGTGTTCGAATCATTATTTTGTACAACAAATAACACACGAGTTATTTGAAATCGTCAGGTTCACCTTATATAATAAAATATATTGTAATACGATAAAAAAGAAACTCTAACGCGAGACGCCCCTAGCCTTGGCGTCGTGAAACGCGAAACACGTAGCGCGGTTGTCCGTTCCGTCGTTCGCTGGTCGTTTTCAACGAAAGCCGACTTGGCGATGACCGCGGTTGCTCGATAGTTGAACTATTTACGCGTGGAGGTCGCAATCCCTCGATCGCGCAAAACCATCGAGCGAAACTACTTACCGCATCCGCGTGGACGATGTTTGTTTGTCTGCCGACGAATCTGACCGTTGCCCCTTCTCTTCATTCTCGCGCGCTCGATTCCTTTCCGCGTTCGTCTTTGAATCTATCGATCGATGCGGTGGTACCTATCCTCTCGACGACCGCGATCGTTTGTTCGTTTGCCGTCGCAACGATCGCGCGTTACTCCGAAAAATAAACGTTCTCGATCTCCGATCCGACCTTGCTTTCCGCTTGCTCCAATTTTACACGCGCAATATTTTCCGGACAAACGACACAATTTCATTCCCGCATTTTCTACGCGCTAGAAAAATCGATATTGATCATTTACTAGTTAGACGAAAGCACACGGTGACCGTGTATTATGCACATAACGAAGAACCAGCGGCAAAGTGAAACCGCTGCAGTCTGCTCGACATTAAAAAAGTGAGAGAAAGACAGAGAGAGAGAGAGAGAACGAGCGCGTGTACGAGAATGCGAGAGGGAGCGCGCGCGCGCGCGAAAGAGAGAGAGAGAGAGAACAATCGCGTCTCTACGGACCGTCAAACAATCGAGTGCAATGTGGATGCTTCGGCTGCTTAATTTGATCGAGAAAAAGCGTAAATTGGAAAAAGCCCATTTTCGAAGCAATGTGAAAACCAAAATAAATGCTAGTAATACATTTCCCGAAAGCGATATACAGAGGAAGGGATAACGTTCAACTCGTCGGGGATACAGCTACAGCGTATTGGTTAGACGGGGGATCTCGGCGGCCCTGTATGCAACGCGCAACTCGCAACGTGCAACGTGGAATGTGGTGGGAGTATCGCGAATAGTACCGAGGAAAACTATGCGTACCGTCGACGTAGATCGTTGCAGCCCAAGGTAGTACTTACCTCCGTTCGCACGTATGCGCCAATTCCATCGGTTTCTGTTTATCGTTTAATGCGCATGCGTCGGTTTTATCGTTCACCAGCGAAACGCGTTTCCGTTATCAGTTAAACAGAATATATATTAAATATAGCCATGTACATATACGTACACATATACATACGGATTCGTGTACACGTGTATCCACATACATATGTATACGTACACGACACATTTTGTGCGACTAGGCTCTCGTCCCCTCCCGAATGTTTCCTGCTCCAATGTTCGGCGTTACTAATCTTCCCCGCCTCGTTTCATCCCCTTTCGAAATCCGACTTTTTCCTGTTCTTATTTTCCATTTGTTTTGTTGCTTCGGCGATTGACGAAACCAATATATCGATTCGTCTCTTTTCGACTGAAATTGATGAATCGCGGTCGCCGCACGATATTCATTACTGGACTGCGGATGTTCATAGAACTTTTAATTTTTACAGGCGAGTTTCAAGAATGTGTGAACCAATCTTATTTCCAGTGGCGGTAGCCTTTATATGTAGATCTGATATAAATGGAAAACGTGCGAAATTCTGTGGAATTTTATATTTCAGCATTTCCTGGTAACTTTTAGAAGCTATAAATGCGTAAAGATCCGCAGCCTATTCACAATGGTGTGGAATTAATTCTGGACACTTTAGATGAAAATGTTCTTTATTTCATATTTGTGAAGAAAATGTACATATATTCTGATATGCTAAATTGATATTGTAATATTTTTATTGTGATCTATAATGTTTATACTTAATATTTTCACGTGATTTGGTTTGTAAATGTTTTAAAGTTTTTATTTTTATAAAATCTAAACTGTGTTGTTATTTTTAACTGTGGTGTGAATATATATTAATAAAATATAAATAAAAAACAAAGGATATCCAACAAAATATTAATTGTTTTGTACCTTCTTTGATGTGTTGAAATTGTAATTTTTGTTGTATATTAAAAGTATGGCTGTAAATGGATTTCTTACTAATTTTTTTGTATTAGCAACGCCATAAAATTAGCAAAATAATTAGAATACAAAATATACATGATTATGTATTAAATAAGTTGAATAAATGCGAAAAATTTAAGTGTCCGGAATTAATTCCACTAATGTATCTATTAGTTGCAATAATTGAGCTACGCACATACCCTTTTCCGTTTTCTTTCTGCAAGGTATGTACTTGCAATACCGTGAGAAAAAAATAATTATTGAAACGGAGAAATACGAGTATAGATTGCAACGCAACGCAACGTAACGCAAGTCGGTAAATAGGTAGGGCTCTTTTATTTACCCTTTCTGGATCGCGAGCCCTATTCGTATTCGAAAGAGCGATACGAGAGAGATGGAGAAAAGGTGCGGAAAGTTGAAAAATGATGGCGTGTCACCGCATCGGTGCGCCGCTCGACCTTTTCAAAATTTGCTCTCGCTATGACTCACCGACAGTTCGTTTTCTTCCGTACGATGAGCCAGCGTTAAACGAAAACAAATTACCTGCGCCTGCGACCAACAAAGTACGGCAAACACGATCTACAAGGCACCGGTGACAAGGTTCAAATGCGGCTGGATTAACGCAAACAAAAGGTATACGGCTGGCATTCGGAACAGCGCAAAGCGGACTGCATATTAACATGAATCATCGCGTCGACCCGTCCTACCGCCAGCTAATATTCCGCGTACAACTAGGATAATGCGCGACAACAACAAAATAAAATAACGAGCAATCGACAAATTTTCTGGTCCACTGGTATCAGGTAATTGGATCCGTTTAACCGGACAAACAAGTCGTAACAAAATCGATTTCGATCGATCGATCGCCTACGCGCCCGATACTCTAGATCGGTCAAGGGTACATACCGAGTTACCGTAAACAATTCCGTATCCACCGCTAAGTTTATTCGTTCGTTCGTCTTTAACGCTAAACCTACCACTTCCGGTCAGACGACTTCCGGTTTTATATTTTTCATTTCGCGATTATTGAGATTATGAAGTTACTTGAATGGAAATTGATTCGATAAATCTTTTTATCCGAGCGCATATTCAAATACAAAATTGCACAAAATCTAAATAAATAGAGCCTTCTCATTTGTACAAGCAAAAACATTTTAACCGTTACTATTCCATTCAGCGAATTTGCCGCGTGTTTCGCGTAATACTGTATCGCGTTTTGCATTTCGGCTCGCTGCTACGTGCCACAAATAAAACCGACGCTTCCTCGTTCGAATACCGGTTTAAGTGGCAAAATAGTTAAGCTACTATTTTATTTGCAACACATTGCGCACTTTTTCTCTTTCTCCTTCTTACGTTTTTTTTTTTAGCTGATCTCACAGAAAGATTTTCCATTACCAATTGTACCTTCAACGAATAACAAAAACAATGTATCGAATAGTATTGTCCTAGGAAAACGAACGAGCAAATTGTCGTTATCGCTCTCGGTTAATTACCGACGCGAAACTATGCCGGTATCCCCTCCAAGGTGAAGACAACTCGACACGAAACCAAGTATACATATATACATACGGCAAAAATGGAGGATTGAACAACCGGCCAAAGGTCAATTTCGACTTTGCCGCGGACGCGCAACCTTATTCTTAGAACAACTCTACGAGTCGCATGTCGTCACGTACCGATAACTGCCGTAAAAATGTCTACTCTAGTATCACGGTGTGACCTACATCGATCTTCCATGGACTATGTCTATCGTACATGTTTTTTTTTTTTAGCTTTCTCTTAGCAAAATTTTGATTTCTTGTCGAATTTCATTTTCATGTTGACTAGTGCGTCGGTCGCATTTTTCCCGACATCTGTTAGCAATCTCGATAACCAGGCACCTCGATTCGCGAAACGCATTCGAAGGATCAAAGAGAAATATAGGATAAAAAAAATGCTTCGTTAAAATACGTTTCTTAAAGTCAACTTTATTCTGTTTTCCCTTGAACGTGTTCGATTCTGGCCAGATTAATTATCGCATCTACATAGATCTGCTCGCGTTCCCCATTCACAATTTCCGTACAGTTCTGGGAAAACAATGTTCAAATTCTTTTGTACCCTGTGCAGCGTACACTTCTACGTTGTGACCTACAGAAATGCTCGCGTAGAACGCATACAGTTTTCTTTTTTCAGAGAAAGGGAAATGGAGGAAAAATGTACTCTGAAAAATTGCATATCACGTCGGACTCGGGCGTCCTCTATCTATCCTATATCCTATATACTGTATACTGTCGCGTATCGTAAGATCGTTTCTCGATTTTTCATTTGTTACATTCTTCACAGAAAACGTATTGGACTGGTATTAGGTACAATGTAATTCGTTTTGCAATCCTCTACGAAATATTTTTCCTCTGTTCAACGTACTCTAATTTAAATGCGCGCACACATGCACACACACACACAAAAAGATTTACAAGTATATCTGCTTCCATTGTATTTCGGATAGACATAAAATAAATGCATTCTACGAACGCGGTAAAAATGTACAATTTCATGCTATGATTTCACATCTTTGTACGAACAAGACAATGAACGGGTGCATGCCACAGAATCAAGGAACGTACATAGCACTTTAATCAAAGAATTCTTTAATCAAAGATAAACCAACAAAACAAACGTATAAACACGGTGGTGAATCGATGAGGTAATCAACAAAGAGAAAGGAAGTGATTGGGTATTATTGGCGCAAATTGCAACGTTCTCGTTGGAAGAGTGCACAGAAATCGAAATACTCTGATCGCTTCCAGTTTCCAACTCCAACCGATCGGCTAGATCGGGGCGCAATTGGTATCCAACTAGGAGACTATCCTTAACCGATTATTAGGCCGCAGCCCAGTCTAAAGTGTTGTTTGCTATGATTCATCATGCCGCTTAACGCGAACGAAAACGGCAATGGTTGCAATTTCTTTTCCAAGACCGCGCCAACCGTCCAATTCGTGTCGACGCTTCCTACAATAAAAACCCCAAATTATTTTAAAGTTTTTTATCAAAAATCCCGCTGCATCGGATCGAAAACGAACACTATACCTCTAAACACTAAATCGGCCTTGGGTAAATCCACTTGATAAGCAATTGTGCCAGTAGCTTCTTGTATCCGACTATTAATTTCTAATTCTGCACCAACTTGCAACTGTTGACTGGCTTTCTGATGAAAGCAGAGATGACAACCAGATAATCCTGATAGAAAAATGGGCATATCGAGATTAAGACGCAACGTTTCCAACGACGATAGAATTTCATGTTGGAATCAAATTAATAAACGCACCGAGACTGCCGCTGATGGTGGAATCTCCATTCGTGTATCTTCCGGCAAACGAAACAACAGCTACTTGACCACCTGGTACACCGGGACCCCGCTGATAAGCCAGTTCTCCGCCAAATGCGACAGACGGTGTTATGCTATGAAGGTAATGCATCACAAAAACGCCTGAAAACAATTTAGCCCTCTACTTACGCTGTAATATTACATTCGCGATTCCACTATTCTATATCTCGCGCGCTTACCAGAAGCGTCGACTATATCTGGATTGGCTACTGTCAAAGAGGCTGTATAAGCAGCGCCACGATAATCCGTTGTCATCTGCATAGCAGTAAATTTATTTTTCTGTACTTGGGTCGCTAGCTTTCCTCTTAATCTCTGTCCAAACTGATGAATCACATTGGCATTAAGATTTCCACTTGGGTCGATGTCGCCTAGTAATACCGGATAACCTTCCGTAGGTACTGGTTGTTTCGTACCGACGTACGTTGCTCCGAACCTGTGTAAAATCGACTACAGTTAACGTTGTTTATCCAGTTATCGAATAAGAGAATCAAATTTCATTGTGCATAAACTCACCTGTACCCCGACGGACTACAGGAACTCAAGTTTATCGTATGAGAAATTTGGAAGTGATTACTGAGCCCCTTACTGACCATTAACTTTGCTCCTTCGAAATTTACAGGAAATACATCTGCCATAACAATTGATGCACATTAGTAAAACTCATTACATTAGTATTAGAACTTGTCGCGTTCACCTGATGCAAGAGTACCTAAATACAATAGCATTAGTGAAATGGATGAAATCGATGAGATACCTTTGCACTTCTTATGAAGATCTTCGATCGTGCCTGGATTTTCCATGCGATCCGCGACTTCGGACGAGAATAATCCCGTGGATGAATCTTGCTTTCCCACATTGGGCATTACACTTGTATCTGGAGGCGGCGGCGGCGGTGTCGATGGCGGAGAAGCTGTAGCGGCTAGTACGTTTCCCATTTTTCCTCGATTGTATGGTTAACAACGATTTCGCGAATTTTGATTTTCCCAATACAAATGCCGGTACACTGAAAGTATTTCAGCAAATGTATACCTGTACGCTGTAACCGTATGTATAATACTTGTTTCTATAAAATTCGTGAGCGGAAAATCCTCGCGGTTAAACGGGTCGGCGTGCTTCTCCGGGAGTCGCCATTTGTAAGAGATAACCACTGGTGCTGTAGTCACAAGATACGCAAGAGGACATGTATGTAAGAACTCGCATATATTTTTATAATGGGTACCTACTTACCTATTTACATGCATAAGCTATGTTACATAAGAGAGGATACTCTTAAGTTACATGAATGTTCAAGAATTCTCTATGGCGATTGGCGAACGACGAAACGGCCTTTTTTTTGGCGAATACGCAACGTGATGAACGATCAAAATTAATGAATTTTCGAATAATAAACAGCATCGTTTAAATGCCGTCATAATCAAGAGATCGTGAGATTATCTCACGAGATGCATAAGATAGTAATAGATGGTAAAATTTAATTGGCTTCCGTGGTCTTATATTCCGTGCCTCTGGCTTATATTACCTTCTATACCTCGCCTGTACTGTGGTATTGCACGAGTCATAAAGAATCAAGAAACATAAATTCACCGACGGCATCGAACCAAAAATGAAATTTTAGTTGGACCTCCTTACCCAGATGGGGACACATACCATTTCCATTAAAATCTCCAAATAGCGCCACTGGACGTAGCGGCAAAACGCTCAAACTGTTAGTTAAATTTTAGTTCGACTCATTCGCCCAGGTGGCATCACATGTCGATGCAGTGTGGCGATTGTCGATAATGAAGATTTCTCATTTATCAACATTGTACATTTTCTAGTTTACCGACATCATCGTATTGATCATTGTAAATATTAATTCATTTATTAATTGTTCATATCAACGATTTTCGTTTGTAAATAACAGTCTTTATTAAACCTTCATTGAGTTAACATAAGATCTGTTGAATTTCATTTAAAGTTAATTTATTTATAAAATAGATAAATAATTCAAATACAAATAAAAATTAAATTAAGAATTTATAAGTTGTGAAGGGAAAGTTATATTAAATTATTGAAAAGTTTAATTTAAAGAAATACCCCACAACTACGCGTATGTGTCGCCACCTGGGCGAGAGAGTCGAATTAAAATTTGACTAACAGCTTGAGCGTTTTGCCACTACGTCTTTTGGCGCTGTACAGAGGCTCTTACGAAGCAGATGAATCTTGCCGGAATTAGCATTGCATGTTATGGAGAGAGCGGCAAGAATCATCTGAGGCTATAATAAATACTAAATATTAATTAAAGTCGGGTTCTTTCAATAAAAAAAAACCCTTACACGTAGCACGATCTTTTAATAGAGTATACGAACGAATAAAACTATACAATAACGTTATGAATTGTTCTATAGAAACGAATCGCTTAAACAAATTTTGTGGCAATGGCTAATAATTTGGTATAATCGGCTCCTTTGCTGTGTGTCTTTTCTTTCATAATTGTTCGTAAAATATGTGGAATCGGTACATGAATTCTGGTGCCCACAGGTGTTCCATTATCGTCTATCAGAACTAAGTTGTTACTATCAAATTTTGGAACTTTCGGATTCTGAGTCTGTTTTAAGCCAACCAATATACCTTTCTTCTTCTCCCCTTTTATCGCAACCAAGACTCTGTCTCCTATAAAATTTAAAGGAAAGGATCAGAGAGAACCAATGATCGAATCTACCGTCGATAGACTCACCTATATATCCGACTCCTATTTTATTGTAAACATGTATGCAACGCGGTGGTTTTCCTTCCATCATGGCTTGCTTTCCTATTTCGCTGTTATCCACAACTCTTAATCGCGTTAATTTTATTATTTGGCTAGACGTTGTTGATGTGGAAATACTTCTAGAGCACAATTTAAATAACGCACCGCCTGTAGACATTACTGCAAAGTTATCTGAAAAATTAAATATATATGTTGTTTTGCGCGAAACAGATAGATTATTATATTCAATTATTACCAAACACCGTGTAAACTGTGTACAGTAACTTGTATAACACACAGCTTTTTACTTAACTAAAAGTACCTTATGATTTTTCAATAGCAAATTTAATGCATGTATTCACGTAAAAACTACCGGAGGTAAAGAGAAGGCTAATAGTAGAACATAACCTGTACACCAAACAGTGTTAGAAAAACGCATGCTTTTCGTATGAGAACATGGAGGGAATACTGTGCTGCAGAAGAATGATAAGACAATTACACATAATTCATAAACTCCGGGCAAATTCACTGCTTGTACGAAAATGTAGTACAGAGAAAAGTTCAAACGAAGGAATAAAAGATATAGAAGAACAAAATGTTGATATTCCAAAATTACAGCCAAGTGGATTCGCGGCAGCATACAAGAAATTCGCTACTCTCGAAAGCACTGATGTTTCAAAAGAATTACAGCCTCGGTCGTTTGCTTCGATGCTTCGACATTCCAAATTTATAGGCGTAAATGTTCCATATTCTATAATCGACTTGCTTTCAACATTTTTATTATAAAATCCGTTTGCATTTTAGCTTGGAGATCCCGAAGGTAAGGTTGTAGTGGGAGAAATTTTCAACGTTGTTGGGAATGATTTGTATATTGACTTTGGATGGAAATTTCATTGCGTGTGTCCAAAACCTAAAAAAAAAACTCTAGGTAAGTCACAAAAATATTACTGTCATAATAAAACCTTATTTGTCGTGTCATTTTTTAGTAAATACGTTAGAGGATCAAAAGTCAATCTTAGAATAAAGGATTTGGAATTGTCTACAAGATTCTTAGGATCAACTACCGATTTAACGATTTTAGAAGCGGACTGTGTTCTTTTAAATTTAATATCCTCTCCATTGGAGGATCAATAAATTCAAAACAACAATTACATTGTACAGTATAATAAAAAATCATCATAGCATATACATAGTGTTTTTTCTTTGTTTCTTACAGTAATATTCAGGAAACCTATTTGCATTATTAATAATGCATTATTGTTTTAAAATTGTACTTCTACTTGTACAACAATATATTAAACATTTTCAATAAGAAAGAATATGTCGTTTTATATATGTATGTATATATATATACCGCCGGTATGTTCCCACGTAATTTAATTTCAGCCAATTTTAGTTCTGTCGTTAACCATAACGTTGCATGATGCAAGTGTATCAAAATGCATTCAAATAGTTTGTTGAAACCATCCAAGATTTGTTTGAAAACGCAAATACTTTACTTTTCAGTTACAAAATGGTAAGCGAGATTTGCACTCTTCGTAATATAATCAAAATTTTATCGAGCATAACCTTAATATAACCTTTTTCTTCGTAATAATATTAATTGCACATCACTCAATTCTTTGATCATATGTGATGTTTAGCAGAGCGTTTGTTGTGGATGCTGCAAATCGATTCCAGTTGATGAACGGAAAAACATATTTGACGAAAATTTATGGATTTCTGTACGCTCCAAAAATTCTGAAGAAACCAAGGAAAACACGAAACAAATCAGTTTAAGCGACAGCATTGAATTAATCACAGGCCTGAAGGTACATATATTGTGTACATTTCTTTGGAATAATTTAGTTTAAAATTATTTAGCATCTAACTATAATACAATTATCGGTTCACAGATTATAGAAACGAACCAGCAGTTGGTTAACTTGTGCCCTAAATGCTTTCAAAATGTACAGTCGTATATAAATCTGCGCACTCAGTTACTGATTTCACTCTGTTCTTCGAACAATGCGACTACCTCAAACACAAATGTCAAAAGTACCCACATAGTTCAGAATGAGAAGTCTATTTGTTCAATAGAGAATGCAAATACAATTGATAATAAACTGATAAGAGATGAGACTGTGCTTGAATATGAAACTGATGTACCTTTATACAACATAATCGATAACAATTCTATTGATAATATTATCAAACTAGAAAATGAGCAAGAGAATAGTACCTCAAACGATTTGGAAAACTCCAAGGACGACTACAGTTCTTCTATATCTAGGACGCTAGATTTCAAACATCAAGATAATGATATAGAGTCAGAAATAGATGTATGTTCTGGCGAGGATGAGGAAGTATTGGAACTAGATGATCAAAGAAGAACCATTAACATCATTGAAATCGACACAACATCGGAATCAGATATAGAGGTATGCGATTACGAACCGCTTACAAAAAGATTAAAAAACCACCATGGTTTTTCACCTCATTTACTCTTTTAATTTATTGTTCCTTTCTTTTTTTTTTAATTAATAAAGTTAAATTATAAACTTGCAAGAGAGTCGTTAAAAATTTACTCTATAGTTCTACATAGTTTAAGGACAATATGTATTTATATTTATAAAATAAAATCGAACTTGTAATATTTATATCTAAAAATGTCGAATAAAATTGAAATCAATTTCGTAAATTTATTCAGTAAAATGATTGCACTTTATTTCCAATATTTGATATACATTTATCTCCTCCAAGAAAAAGAGATGCAGAGGCCCATTAGCTCAGTTGGTTAGAGCGTCGTGCTACTGGTAGCCGATCGGCTAAAAAAAAATAAAAGACAGAGAAATACACAAAGTAAAATATATATATATGTAGTGAAGACTGATAGGCTAAAATAATGTAAAGACATGGTTGTGAGCGTCAATACGGGACCAGGCAATATGATAAATGATAAGGATAGGAAAAAAAATGTAGCTTATTCACTACCCTATTCAATGTTAAAACCCCTTGTTCTCATCGAATTCTTAAATAAAAACAATTTTAAAAAATTAGAGCGCCATGCTAATAACGCGAAGGTCGCGGGTTTGATCCCCCATGGGCCAAAGTTACTTTTTTTAAATCCTGGCACAGTCATTTTGCAACAAATTTGCAACGGTAGAAAGTGTGGATGTCGGCCCATTAGCTCAGCTGGTTAGAGCGTCGTGCTACACATAGATAGAAAATCTAGCGACAAAAGGATACTGTACCCCCCAAACATAAATTGTAAACACACAAACATTAGAATAGTATACAACACAGCTATACCCAATAGAGACACAGAAGATGAGTACCTGAAAAACAAAGACAAATATTGGTGGCTATAAAACTGATTCAAAAGCCGGAGAGAAAAATTTACTAAACAATTATATATAAAAAAAAAAAAAAAAACCGACTAGTATTAAATAGCTTAGATTTTAAGTACATATTCCTGTAAATAGTGTAAAGTGTAAATAGTGTAAATAATGTAGAAATAAGTAGTATTAGTCTCCGTACCGTGAAGACCCAAAAAACAGATCCGTTATTTTTCTTATTTTTTTTGTTATTTTTTTGCGGAACCTAACATTAAGTATTTTAAACCAAAAAGTTAACTATTATATAAGTTATAAATAAACAAGAGCGAAGACTGATAAAATAAGCTAATGCAAAAACATGGTTGTGAGCGTCTAAATATATGGGACCAGGCAATACGATAGGTTTTAAGGTTAGGAAAAAAAATGTAGATTATTCACTACCTTACTCAAAGGTAAAACCCTTTATACCTTTGACTTTTTTTGAATAAAAACTTTAAAAAATTTTTTCTTATTTTTTTTTTTTTTAGAGCGTCGTGCTAATAACGCGAAGGTCGCGGGTTCGATCCCCCCATGGGCCAAATTTATTTTTTGCAATTTTTATTCTACGATAAACAAATGACAGAAGCTTTTCTCGATTGAATTTTGGTATTCCAGTATTTCAATATTTTGAAGCTTCTTTCACTTTTAATGATTATCTCTTGCGTAATTTCCGGTGTATTAATAATAAAAAAAAAAAGCTTGAACAGTCTGATCGGATGAAATACCCTAAAAAATGAATTTTTTTAGACAAGAGCGCGTCCATTTTATACATCGAACAGTGAAATACATTTCGAGTGAAATTCTAGAACCACGGATCACTAAAGTCGGTCTCCGCCGCGCCGTTCCTAAATACGTTTTTACATGCTCGACGAAATCCCTGCGCCTTTGTGAACGTTTATTACGTTTGCCTCCCAAACAGTGTTGGGATATTGCGCGGGTTACACGCGCATGCGCAACAATTTTAGCGTCAGTAAAGTACTAAATTGAGCTAAAATGGGGTACCTTGGTCACCCCGCATAATTCCACAAAATCTGATTTTTTACATCTGATAGTCTTGTTGCATGCAATACAAAGCGCTTTATTTTCTACTGAAGAAGGAGCTAACCATAATTTAAAGATATCATCTTCCAACCAAGAATTTTGGAAGCGTTGTGCTCTACGCTTCCTTGTAGCTCCTTTTCCAATAGTTGCCATTATTAAACAATTGAATATATTAACATTTTCGGATGACGCTCGTCTCGTCGTGTCGTCTTGCACTTTTCCGATGGGTTCCCGCCAATAACAGTCCCCTTCTATTTTCCCCATAAACTTAGGACGTACATACGTTCCTGCATTTATTCGCGCATGCGCGTGTAACCCGCGCAATATCCCAATACTGCTCCCAAATGATGTCATTAGATATACTTAGGCGAGACTTTATCGTCGTCCTTTACGCTGTACCAGCGGCTCCCGTTCCTCGGAGATTCGCCGTTCATGATTTATCGTGTTATTACTCCGAAATTCGTTCTCTTCCCCGTAAGCAGAACGGGATCTCTCTCGAACACGCGAGAACCGGCCATCTTTTTATTGGCCCGCGCAAACGAACGAGCCATTTCGCGGGAAGTTTTCTCTTGCGATACGTGCGCGGTGCGTAGTGTTGGGCACTATCGAATAAATTCAACTATCGAATACTTACTATTTAGTCGCAATATACTATCGACTAATTGTTCGATAGTTTCCTAGTTACTCCCACAGATGGCACAGTTGACGCTGCAGCAGCGCCATCTGAGGGAGTAACTAGGGAGTTACATCAAGCTCCCTATCTTAGACCATATATATTTATAGACGCGGCGCAGATAATTTTCCCCTCGGCAAAGATTAATGCAGATGAAGTACCGCGTGACGTCACATTCTCGAAAGATGTATAAGGTGGTATAAGCTATGCTCATCGACAGTACCAACGCTTGGCTTATATCATGGAATAATCAATTATATACTATATTTTTATTCTGTATGTTTTATTAAGATATTACAATGAAGTATAATAAAGTAATAATAGTATTATATATTAACAATTTTAGGAATCGCGCGATATTTGATTCTGAAGATTAACAACTTTCGCATATTATGCAGGTTACAAAATGGTTTTCTACGTATTTACATATGAATTGATCACATTTACAACATTTTAAGGTAGTAAGTACTGCTAATTTCATACAATTTACATTTACCTCGCTTGTGATTAGTTATTACTAAACTGCGGATCTTTATGCATTTACAAAAAAATTGAGTAGATGGAATACAAAATCGTTGAAAAATTTTAAAAATTGAAAATGTCAATACATGATTTCTGCTCTATTACAATCATTCAGGGAAGAAATAACATTCAATTCAATTGTTCAGGTTATGGTCGAAGTGTATCATGGCGTAGTGACGAACCGAACCGTTTCGCTATCACAGCGAAAAATTAAGAAGACACAATCAACGACAAAAAAGGATAAAGTGATTAATAAAAATGTGTTCAACCATCTCCTAAAGGCGGCAAAATATAAAGAGTGGCTAGATGGAAATACTCTCCATTTTAATACACATCTAATGAAAATCCTTAATACAAAAAAAAGACATAATAAAAGTATAACCGAAGTCTAACATTAAAGAAAAAACGAGACATCGTCTGATTAGTATTCGACACACAAAGTCAAAATGCCAAAAACTGCAAGCAGCTCTAAAAAACCTAAAGAAGCAGACAAAGCATATGAAAATATGCAACAAATGATCGAAAGCCTGAAAAATACGATTGAAATCCTAAATAAACAACTAAAAGAAGAAAGAGCCAGAAATGGCTCGCAAACAACAAAGGAAGACCAGAGCACAGAAGAAGTGAACATGGCGGAAACACCAAAAAGGAAAAACGCGGGAAGCGATAATACGGACAGAGAAGGTTACACACACGACCAAAGGCGTATCACAGACCCGAACGACAAAGGACCAGAGCACTTTTCGGATCCCGAAAAGACGTACCGATTGGAAACACGCGGATGGACACGGATGAAGAGCAGGACCTGACAGTGGCATTTATCCTTGAAATAATAGGAGCAAACAGAGACGAATATACATACCGATCCCGGAATGAAGCCGAAGCAAAACAAAAGAAACCAGTCACAAGACCGGAGAGTGCACCATCACCCACACAACCTTAGAGATGGCATGGAGCGACAGAGGTAACAAAAACCACAAAACCGCCAGTAATACACATTTACGAATCATCACAAAGCGTGACATATAGAATCGCGAAAAAAACTCTCAACATAAACAATTTTAGAATTAAATACATAAATAGCAATAAACACTTATTACAACTAGAAAATATGAACGACTACACATTAGCCTTAGAGACACTTAATCTAAGGAAAATAAAATTTTTCACCTACACACCAAGAACAATCTTACTAAAAGGGATTGACAATAGTTTTCCGGCAATACTTGACGAACTCAAGAAATTAAAGCTAAAGAATGTAGAAATATTAAAAGTCTCTAAATTCACAACAAACAAATCCATACAAAACAATAGACAGCTACCCTTTTACATCATACAAATCACTCCAGATAGCGATCTAAAAATGTTAATAATAAACATTAGAATATTATATTATAGGTGCGTCAAATACGCAAACAACCACGAGCACGGCAAATGCTCTATATCAAAAGACGAAGTGATCGATAAAAATAGGATCTACTGCGTCAGATGCAAAAACCACGGGCACCCCGCGTCTTATAAAGGATGCCCGAAGTACAAAGAATTGAAAGACTGATTCTTAAAGAACAAAAACAAAAAAATAGAGACAAACAAAACTATCCTTGAAAACAGTAAAATTATTCTAGCACATCAAGGAACACACCCACACAAAACATATGCACAAAGTCTCCAGACCAGTGTACAAAATACACAAAACCGAATCCAACAACACACAAGAACTCAAAACGAAATGACACGCACACAAGTTAATAGTACTCCAATACCACAACTCCCATCACAAACAAACACGGAAACAGACACTACCAAAATAAAGAAAACCAATTAGACGAATTCAAAGAATTCTTTATACAACAAATGCGTAGAATAGAAAACATAATCACACAAAACTCAAAAAACATAAAAAATCTTAGCGACATGTTTCATGGATTAGACACAGACTTAAACGAAACAAATGTAAACGAAGCACAGAAAGATATTTGAAATGGTTAACACAATCAACAATCACATTAATACTCACTACACCATAATTTCAGCCAATGTGAATTCTATCGTAACAAACGAAAGAAGACACAACATTTCTCAAATGCTGATTCAAAATAACCCAGACTTCCTACTCTTAAATGAAACTAAACTCAAACAAACACACTGCCCTAAATTCAAAAACTACACAATAATAAGGAACGACAGAAAATCTGCAAACGGAGGCGGAGTTGCCATTCTTACTAAGAATAATATAGAATACGAACACATTATACCAACAAAAACCCTAATTATATTAGAGACTGTCATTTCAAAAGTTAAATTAAACAGCAATAGTAACCTATACATTGTTTCAATTTACGCTCCAGGTAACGATTCAGCACAATTCATAAACGAAATAGAATATCTAGTAAACTGGTTAGACCTAGAAAAATTAAATAACTTTTACATAATAGCAGGAGACCTTAACGCTAAACACCAAAAATGGAAAAACCAATATTACAATGGCAGAGGCTTAGCACTTGCAAACTGGCTAGACGACAACAACGTAAAATACAAAATGTTGCTAAAAGGCACAAATATTCCCACTTATTACAGGGGCAATTCATATATTGATGTGGGTCTGATAGATAGCAGAATCAATTTACACAACTTAAACATAGACAACACGCTAAAAACAGAAGCAATGGATAGTGATCATAGAGCCATAAAAATACAATTCACTCTCCCTAACAAAGAGAGAATAATGTTTTCAACGCCATACAGCCCTCTAATTTATAATAAAACAGATTGGACAGAATTCCAGAAAGAATTAATTAAAAACTACACCAACCCCATACCGATCAATAGAAATTTAACAAACCAAGAAATCGATACAGGACTTATAAAGCTCAATGAAATAATAAAAAGCGCAATAGAAAAAACTCGTACCAAAACAAGGTGAATATAACTCCTCCGAACTATACATAAATAGCAAAATTAAAAACTTAATAAAAACTAAAAGCAAATTAATATCCATATTAAACCAGGAATTTAAAAAACCCTCAATACAGGCACACATCATAATCAAGGAAACCAAAGACCTAACCTCACACGAGATGTTCCCAAAATTAAACCCAATATTTAGAAAAAAAAAATAAAATAGAAATTCCTAAGCTAGAAATAGACCACAAAAATGCAAAAATAATTAAAAAAGCAGACATTCCAACCAACTCAGTCTCCAAAAATGAAAAGAACAATTTCATAATAACTAACGAAACAGACAAAATGAATATTATAGGAGCAAGTTTTGCAGAAGTCTATACACAAAACAAAGAATTAGGCAAAAAAAGACTAACACAAATCGTAGAAGATCATAACAAAAAGCTAACCCAAGAAATAAAACAATCAATGCTATCAGGCAAAAACTTAATCCAATTCGCAGATAACAACACAGCAACGAATCCCTCTTGGGAAGAAGATCCGAATTATTTCACAAATAGACACATAACTGAGAGAATATTCAAAAAACTTAATAATAAGAAATCAGCTGGAACAGACAAGATTCCTAACATAATCCTCAAAAACCTGCCACGCCAAAATATAAGCGAATATAACACACTGTTTAATAACTGCCTAAACAACTGCTATTTCCCAAAGGACTGGAAAACAGCAAAGGTCATCCCGTTATGCAAAAAAGGCAAGGAAGCATCCATACCATCTAGCTACAGACCAATAAGCCTTCTGTCAAACATCTCAAAAGTCTTTGAAATCCTCATAAAAGAGGCACTAGAAATATTTTATAAAAGAAACAAAATTATCCCAGATGTACAATTTGGTTTCAGGCATAAATTAAGCACTGTACACGCCCTACAAAAACTAACATCAGATATACATGAATCAATATACAATAAAGAAAGCGTAGCAGCATGCCTAATCGATTTACAAAAAGCCTTTGACACGGTATGGGTAAAAGGCCTACTATATAAATTAGACAAAAAAGGCTGCCCAGACCACCTAATAAAAATCATCGCACACATGCTACATAATAAAAAATTCTTCGTTTCCACAAACAATAAAAAAAATAAAACATATAATGTAATAGATGGACTACAACAGGGCACCGTAACAGCACCAGTATTATTCAATTTCTATAATGCCGACATCCCTAAATTATTCAACTTAGCAGAAGTTATAGATACGAAAGTGCTATTCTTTGCTGATGATCTCATTACTTACATAAGAGGGAAAAATGTAAGTAAGCTACAAGAAAAAATGCAGGAAATCGTCAATAAAATCGATGAATACTATAAAATTTAGAAGTTAAAAATAAACCCATCAAAATGCGAGAATACTATTCAGACGAAATCTAGTAAACCAGTGCCAAACTTTCAGAAAAACTTCTAAATTGTTCCATATTAAATCAAACAACACAATCATTCCGCACAAAAACAGTCAGATATTTAGAAATACACCTAGACGATCTTTTGGTGTTAAACAACCATGTAAAAATCTAACTCGCAAAAGCAAGAAAAGCATTCATGGCAAATAGCAGACTCTTTTACTCAAATTACCTAAACAACCGAATCAAAATCATCTGTTACATGCTACTAGTCAGACCTATCATCACATATGGTTGCTGAATATGGTACAATATAAGTCCGCACCTAATGGAAAAAATCAGAGCATTCGAAAGAAAATGCCTAAGAGCGTGCACTTACATGTACAGGAGCAGCTCTTCAAATTACAAAAGATACGAAAGCTGTATAAACATATACAACGAAGCTAATATCCCACGAATAGACAGTCACATAGTAAAATTAATAAGAGACTATTTTGCAATAACAAACAAAATAGAAAATGATAATCTGATCTTCACATCCTTATATCCACGCAATGAATATTACGCAAAATGCTTGAAACAGGCAACATTCTTTCAGAAGCCTTCCTCCTCCTGGATAGAACAAGCAGAATAACCAATATCAATAATATACCAATAATATACCACCTAGACTTAATATAAATTGCAAGGATACAAACCTTAAAATAATATACAATACGGCTATACCCAATAGAGACGTAGAAAATGAGTACCTGAAAAACAAAGACAAATATTGGTGGTTAAAAGACTGATAGTATAGAGAATGAAACAAATACAGAAAAGAATACACGAATAGATATATGTACAATAAAAAACGAAGAAACATACAAACAAAATAAAAATGTTTAGTATTAAGCCGTTCCTACGTTTTTACATTCTCGACGAAATCCCTGCGCCTTTGTGCACGTTTATTACGTTTGCCTCCCAAGTCGTCCTTTTCGCTGGACCAGCGGCTCCCGTTCCTCGGAGATTCGCCGTTCACGATTTATCGTATTATTACTCCGAAATTCGTTCTCTTCCCCGTAAGCAGAACGGGATCTCTCTCGACCACGCGAGAACCGGCCATCTTTTTATTGGCCCGCGCAAACGAACGAGCCATTTTGCGGGAAGTTTTCTCGTGCGAAACGCGCGCGATTCGTAGTGATGGGTATTATCGAATACTTAGTATTTAGTCGCGATATACTATCGACTAAATTATTCGATAGTTTTCAGTCGGTAATTTCCTAGTTACTCCCGCAGATGGCGCAGTTGGCGCCGCAGCAGCGCCATCTAAGGGAGTAACTAGGGAGTTACATCAAGCTCCCTACCACCAATTACATATGTTCTCGATATTCGATAAACCTTAGACCATATATACTTATAGACAAGGCGTAGATAATTTTCCCTGTCGGAAAGATGAAATCAGCTGAAAGACATTGTGACGTCACATTTTCAAAAGATGTACTTACAAGCTGTGCTCATCGACAGCGCCGACGCTTGGCTTACATGGGGCAGGGGGGTCAGCGAGCGGGTCGTGTACACAGTACACGGAAAGAATGAATAATTTCTACATAAGCTTGTACATAGTTCGAAATTTTTATCGTTCAAAATTTGAATGCAACTGCAACAGTGAATACAGCTTGGTTTTCTATAAAATCAAATAGTTTTAAACAATTTTTAATTTTAAAAGTGGTCTGAATAATTTTAACGAACTATTATTTTCAATAATATTAAAATAGTGTTTAGTTCAAATCTATTTCAGTAATGGTGTCGTTTGACTAAACAGAATACTCTAGCTTTTGTTTTATGTCTGAGTTATTCAGTTGTTCCCCTTTACACATCTGCTTTTTAAAAAATGAAAATTGGCGCGCGGTACGAGCAGCGCGCAGCGGCCGTCCGAGGCTGTATATTGCGGTGCAACGTTCATTTCAAATAATTTTAATTCCGTCAATTTTCAAATTTTCATTTTTTAAAAAACAGATCCGTAAAGGGGACACTTGGAACTATATCCTCATTTTTTTTACAATTTTTTAAAAAGTGATCTGCTATGAAATCACGGCATTTGTTTAAAACAATTGCAAAATAAATGGTGAAAAAAACATTTTTTTCAAATGACAACATTTTTAGTAGATACTTTTATGTTTTCATTATAAGCTCCCAAAAACTCATTTTCATTGGTTTGATAGTTCTTTACACGTCTGTAAAATCAACAATTTTTAAGATATCGAAAAATCCTTTGAGATTCGTTGATAGGTCACTAATGACTACAAAAAATGTAGTATGATGGAGTGGAATGACTCATTTAAGAAAAGTCGTATGAGAAGATTCTTTCGTTCCACAATCATATTTTACACCACATAAGTTTTCCCATTTATTATAATAAACAAAGACAAGTTTTGGTGGCTAAAAGACTGAACCAAAAGACTGCTAGTATAGCGAATTAAACCAATAAGAAGAAGATTACACTAATAACCATAAGTACAATAAAAAACAAAGAAATACACATACAAAGTAAAAATGATTAGTATAATTTAGTATAGTGTTAATGTATATGAAATATGAAATAATATATATGAAAATAGTAATAGTTTTCGTCTCTATACCGTGAAGACCCTATTTACAAACAGAATCGTTTTTTTTTTTTATTTTTTTGCGGAATCTAACATTACGAAAAACAAACTAAAAGGTTAACTACATATTATATAAGTTTCAGACAAAGACTAGCGAAAACTGATAGGCTAAAATAATGTAAAGACATGGTTGTGAGCGTCAATACGGGACCAGGCAATATGATAGATGATAAGGATAGGAAAAAAATATAGCTTATTCACTACCTTATTCAATGTTAAAATCCCTTGTACTCATTGAATTCTTAAATAAAAATAATTTAAAAAATTAGAGCGTCGTGCTAATAACGCGAAGGTCGTGGGTTCGATCCCCTCATGAGCCAAATTTTTTTTGCAACTTAAAGTTAAACATTTGTAGGATTGTATTACTGACAATAAGTACGCGATGATGTCACGAAACGAAAACCAATTTATATTTTACACAAAAATCATTAATTTACTTTGGCGATATAATGATTTGTGGAGCCATATAAAAAATTGTGTTCATGTTTATAGAATTATCTTATCTAATGCTGCGCAACAAAATGCTCGTTTAACCTTCGATAACAAATATTTGGTTGCTCAGTTTATGCATATCGTTTGCGTTATTTAATGATATTGCTCATTTCTGGACTTAGTTCTTCAGAAACTTGAAACAGTCAATTGTAAAAAATGAATGTTTCTTCTGTACGGTAAGTAAACTTTAACAAACCAATACTGCTATTGATAAATTTTTAACTAAATATATAAAATATTATGTTTTCATTTCTATCTGTGCACAGCAAGTTAATTGCAAATGTTCAAAACATGCAGATCTCAACAATTTCAACAGCCAGGTTCTGTAAAGTAAGACTAAAAGTTTTAAGTATGTAACATCTTGACAAATACATCTGTGATTATTAAATACACTTTCGTTTGTCAATTACAGATCCTTATTGCGAATAGAGGAGAAATAGCATGTCGTATTATAAAAACTGCTAAGAGGCTAGGAATTCAAACCGTTGCTGTATATAGCGAGGCTGATCGTAATGCTATGCACGTGGAGCAAGCAGATGAAGCGTACTTTATCGGTCCAGCACCTTCTAGTCAAAGCTATTTGCATCAGGATAAACTTATATCTATAGCAAAAAAATCAAAGTGTCAAGCGATACACCCTGGTTATGGATTCCTTTCGGAAAATGCAGAATTTGCAGAACTTTGTGAACAACAGAACATTACATTTATTGGACCACCAACAAATGCAATTAGAAATATGGGAATAAAAAATACCTCAAAAAATATAATGGTGGCAGCTGGAGTTCCTGTTATAGCTGGTACAAAAATCTTATCTTAGAATATACAATGTGTTTCATTTATATTGGTCGTTTTTGTGCTTTGGTTGGTTGCTTGCACCAGCAAAACTTCTTTACATCTCAAACAGTTTGTATCTCAACAATCACTTTTCTCGTTACTTCTTTTTTCATGATCTAAGTATATTTCCTCTATAACCAGGAACGGTCTAACAAAAGCGAGCATAGCAAATGCAACACAACATATAGCAGTATGTTTATATCGATATATTAGAAAAATTTTGCGAACAACCGTTGCAGGATATCATGGAGACGAACAGTCTAACGAAACTTTGCTACTACAAGCAAAAAGAATAGGTTTTCCATTAATGATTAAAGCTGTACGTGGTGGAGGAGGAAAGGGAATGAGAATCGCTTTCGAGGAGTCACAATTTATGGAAGCTTTAGAAGCTGCCAGAACCGAAGCTGAGAAAGCGTTTGGTGATGGAGCTGTTTTGCTGGAGCAGTATATCCCTGAATCAAGACACATTGAAGTACAAGTCTTTGCAGACAAGCACGGAAATGTTGTGCACATGTTTGAAAGAGACTGCTCCGTTCAGAGGAGACATCAGAAGATCATCGAAGAAGCTCCTGCGGTATGAATTGACTGAAAACAAATTACATAATAGATGTGTAATGTGTATGGGATATGTTGTAGCCTGGCATTTCAGCGGACTTAAGATCCAACCTTGGTATGGCAGCAGTTCAGGCTGCCAAAGCAGTAGGATACGTCGGCGCGGGCACCGTGGAATTTATAATGGATCGTAACGCGGGTAATTTTCATTTCATGGAAATGAATACTCGTCTTCAAGTGGAGCATCCTATCACCGAAGCGATTACTGGGTTGGATTTAGTGGAATGGCAATTACGAGTTGCAGCAGGAGAAAAACTTCCACTGAAACAGGAAGAAATAGGAATCTCTGGACATGCATTCGAAGCAAGAATTTACGCTGAGGTAGCTAATTTATTATCCAGAAAATTATTATATTTGATTCTTTATTTCGAATACGTTTCCTGATCGTCGCGCTTTAGCAAATTTTGTAGATGCAAGACATGCAAGATTGGTTATTCGGTTTCTTTGATGCTTGCGCAATTTATTTGTACTCTCGTATCCTTTAGTTGCTTCTTCTGTCCTTTTCTTTTTGGTTTTTCGTGTTAAATTAAACCAAAGAATCCAAGGGATGGTTTCCTACCAGGAGCTGGACAGTTGTTATACTTGAGAACACCAAAGATTCTGCCAAAGATGATTAGGATTGATACAGGAGTTCGCGAAAAAGATCAAGTCTCAGTACATTACGATCCTATGATCGCGAAATTAATTGTTTGGGGAAACGACAGAGGAGAAGCCTTAGCCGTACTCAGATCTAAATTAAGCGAATACAACGTAAGTATCGATACAGTAACGTAATGTATGTAATCTATGCTACCATATACGCATTATCATGAAATTCTCCCATATAATTTTCAGATAGCCGGACTGGACACCAATATAGAATTCATCAAGGATTTATGTTCTCATCCTAGTTTTCGACAAGGCGAAATACACACGGGATTCATAAAGGAACATTACCAAGAACTGTTTCCCAAGTTACATGTTCCACACTCGGTCGCGATACAAGCGGTTCTCGCTTCGATATTCTACGAAGACCTTCTGTCGTTGCAATCTTCGCTTGCCACTACCGACCCTTTTAGCCCTTTTGCTACAGAAATTGGATCTAGATTGAATCATACTCTAACGCGAGTTTTTCGTTTCAATGTTTGCAAGAATGATATCGATATCGAAGTAAAATATATCGAGCCCGAAGTTTATTCTGTCAGAATAAATAAAGTTGGTCCGTGGAGAAGGGTAACAGGCATATTAAAAAAGAAAGACAGCTCAACGTTAGAATTGTGTACTGAAATCGATGGTCAAATCACCAGAGCGTCGGTGATCAAGATTCATAATAAGACACATTTATTTACCCAAGTTTGTATACTCTTTTTGTAATATACACTTTAAAATGTCCGGTTTCGTTAATCTCTGGCTACTTGTAGGATCGAGAATGGCAATTCGTTGAACCCTCTAAGAAATTTCTTTCCGACATTACAAACAATGATTTCGAGGCAGATCCATGTAAAGCGCTAAGTCCTATGCCTGGTGTAGTAGAAAAACTGTTTGTTGCGAAAGGAAGTTCTGTAAAAGCCGGCGATGCTTTGCTCGTTATTACTGCCATGAAGATGGAAGTGAGTTTTTTTCATTTTTTAAAAACATTATTAAATCTTATCCCATCGTTAATCGAAAATTAATTTGATTTGTTCACAGCATATCATTAGAGCGACCATAAACGGAACAGTTGAAGATATTTTGTGTTCGATAGGCGATAACGTGGCAAAGAACAAGATTCTCGTTAAATTGACTAAATCATCTGTATCTTGAAATAAAAAAATTAAAAATGATAAAATTTTTTGTTCTTTGCTACCATCCGTTTCTTCGCGTTGCTACAAAAAAAAACTTTTTTTATCTCGCCATGCGAGTCAATTTATTCGAATGAACTCGAAATTATTGCGATGCGTGCCCACGAATAGAAATTTGAATAGACTCGGTCGTCTAATGACTTTTCCGAACGTAACCGAGACGATCCGAACTAACGCCAGTACGGCGCGCGAACCGTTAAATATCGTTCAGCGAAGCGATTGACGAAGGATACATTCGACGAAATTACTTTTTTTGTTTTTTTTGTTTAGTAAACGAGTATTACGACTGTTTGGGAAAGTAGTTTATAGGCTATATCGATAAAAGATGAGCAGTTTTCGTTCTCCTATGCGGTGTATTTCTCCTAATGCAAGGTAAACCGATTAACTCGAAAAATTTGGTTTCAAGAAAGGTTAGAATGCCAGTTTTTCGAATCTTAAACAATTACTAAATAATAATATGGTTTTAGAGTTTTAACCGCTAAACCTCAAGTAGAGCAGACACTTGATGTCAGACAGGCCCAAAATAAAGCCAGGAACAGTATCACGTGGTTTTTCGTCAACAGCTCTTTGCTTGGAATCATCGTATTTGACATGTAAGAGATTAAATGGTTAAAGTATTTGAAACAACTAATGATCAACATTATAGATCAAAGCTTACACTATTTTCTCAATTATTTTGAAGATTATACGGAGGCGCCGCATACAAACCATTTTGTTGGGTTGAATGGTGTCTAGCCTCTATATTCGCATTAAATGCTCTCTATCACATTGTACGATACGCTTGGGCAACTTTCACTTTAAAACCAGTTATCCTAAGTCCTAGACAAAGACGGTTGTTAGGAGTATCAGAGGACGATCCTATTTTCAAAAATGAAATTCCATCGCCTCAAAAGTCATTGGAGCCAATATCTCCTTTGAATTTGTCTTGCATCAGTTTCAACAGACGTTTGACATCTCTGAGCTCTTCAGGATTGAACGAATCCAGTATGAAACGTATTTGTTTTCTGCGTGTTCTAATTTTTGAATCTATAAATACGTATATTGTATATAGTAACATTTTGTGTTTTCCTTTTCTCAAGAGAACTTTACATCGACCAGTCCGTTTTGCAAGTATGGCAGTCCAACGTCTCAGAAATCAACGTCAAGTCCCAATGGTTCATTCAATAAATCTCTTAATACTTCGACAAATGGAAATTTAACTGGTGAGGATTTGATTCAAAGTGAGAAGGACCTACAAAATTATTTGGAAGAAACCCGACAAAGGAAGCACATTCTGTCCACTGATATCGATCAACCTTCCAACTTGCTTAGCTCGTTCTGGTCGCATCCTGCAATTAGAAGTCCAGGAGAGGTTTCGCCTTTATTGAGAAGATGCGCGTACCAATTAGCGCCCATTATTGGTATCGTTATAGAATAATATTTTTGTAAGATAGTCAAGCTTTGAACCATGTTATCGATACGCACACATGTTCTGACTTTGTAGATAAGTCAAAGTCTGCTAGCCCTGGTGCAGAAGAAGGACATTCACCCAGAGGTATGCTCGGAGTATCGGATGTTTGGAGAAAATATAGAATCGATCCAAACAAAGTGAACGAGTGGACGGCTAATCTACGCATGGTAGGTCAAACTAATTTTATTCGAAGTAAATGCTTTAAGTGTTGCGTGCTAAGCACGCGTTAATCATGAAACCGTTCTATACTCTATATTTTAGTGGATCAGTAAGACCGTTGTCGAACGAGTATCTATGGAAATTGATAATGTTTGCTCCGCTCTAGTTCGTCACGGATTAAGCGATTCCCAACCAGGACATGTGGGATTGGATAGATTGCGAAAACTTGCTCAAGCGCCGTTTTTAGTCACCGCAATTCCCACATTACCGACTTTGGTACCATTTTTGGAACTTTCCAATAATCAGGAATATTTAATCAATAGGATCAAAGTTCTCGCGAAAGGAGGCTCTATGAGCGAATTCAAATGGAACGGCGGTGGTTGTCACGGTGGCAAGGAATGGGATTCTAGCCTACCAACAGATTCGGCGGTAATTTATCAAGTCTCGTATGCAGTTAATTGTGTAGAACAGAGCTGTTCAGCGTCTGCCCGTACGGGCAGCAATTTTCAAGAACAGCGGGTACGAAGGTACGTTTCTACGGGCAACGCTGTATGTATTGGTTACACGCATTGTTGTTATTTGGCTGAAGCTAATGACAGAGGCCGACTGCAGGTTACATGGAAATTGAGTGAAATAGAATGAGCATCGGACGATCAGCATATAGTGGTAATGCGTTCGAGTGAGAGAGCCCTACCTCTATTTCTCTAAGGCTTGTCCGTAGCTCTGCCCGTAGCTTTGCCCACTGGCATTGAAGGGCGCCCTTGCCCGTTAATAAGCATGTTGAACAGCTCTGGTGTAGAATGTAGGAAATGTACTTTGAATGACCTGTTTAACGCGCACATCTGAAACTTGTGCAGATAATCATGCATTTGGTGTCTACATACATGGACACGCAATTGGAAGCGCCGTTAGATCAACCAGACGCACGACCCTTTACCTCCAGATACATGGCTAGATCTGGAATGTCTTTACCACGTAGCAAAGGACCCATTATAGTGTGCCAATCCATAAACCCACCTTATTACAGTTTAACGCACAGCGGTGATTCGTTGCCCAACGACTACGAAGAAATACAGCGGGTGAATATATTTGTTAAATTTCGGATCGGGGCAGTTAGTATTCGCGATCGCGGTGGTGTACCATCGTGATCAGATGCGAGCACGACATTAAAAAATTTAATCGTCTGTTTATATTTGTTTTCAGGGTAGAAACAACTTATTTCATATTTTACTGTTGTTCCTATATATCGTTAAGACGAGAGATAACGGCATGTTGGGTCGTGTAAATTTAGGTACTTCAGGTATAAATGTCTTGTGGGTGATCGACGGATAAATGTCTGCGCATTCATGTTGATTTAAAACATGAACAATGAAACGTTAAAACCTAATAAAATATGAATCGGACAAATCGCATTTCATCGAGACCGTTCCATCTTTTCATCTGGCAATGAATAACTACCTACACCATCGTCGAATCCGTACCGAGAAACGTGACATGAAATACTTTGATACCACTACAAATGCTTTATTCACAGTATTTACGTTTATGTACAAATCAATCACAAAATACGATCCATGCTTAATGAACGTAAACTTTCAATTATTCGACATGTTGTAGTAAAAGGATACTACCGACAGTTGCAACGGTTTCTCAACTATCCTCGAGCGTGATTTCTGCCAATTTGTCAATATACTTACTTGGTATTGCATAGTCGTATGCGTGCCCATAAATAAGATAAGAATAAGAACAACAATAACAATAAAACAAAAGAATGTTTGGAAACATTGTAGGTTTTTGGAGAATGGAACGAATCGATCGAATAAATGCATACGAAGATATCGTATACTATAATGGATAGCGAATACGTTTGCATTTCTATCGAACGAAATTTGCAACACGTTATTATAGAGGGAGTACATTCATTTTCTGGCGTTACTACCGATGCAATAAATTTTGTATACAATTTTATATCGCGTTTTTATTGTAATTTAACGACCGAAAGTCATACTTCGTAAAAAATTATGTTACACTCGTCGTGCAATTTATGATACAATCTTTGGATATTGGTTCTCTTAAAAATCAATCGGTATGTACATCAAACTTTATCGTCATAATAAAATTAAAATGAACTATTCAACGTGCGACTGAAAATCAACAACGTATTGCTTCGCTAGCGAATGTCCAACCCTTCCGAGAGATGTTTGTGCGCGCAACGCTTCCATCGAAAGTTAACTAAATCTAGAGGAAAAAAAACGTGAAGTAAAAAGAAGATGCATTCTCAGAAAAGAATTTCTACAACGATTTGCTGTTATAACAATAAGCATACGTATATACGCATGAGTGTGTCTGTGTACTCGTATTTTTTTAACTGTTTTACATTACGCAGGTATTCAAATACGTAACACGTATTTCTATGCAATGTGATTTGTTTTGTTGAAATTAGCCAGAAACTAAATGAACCAGAAAAGATGAACGATTCAGAAATAATGAGAATATGTTTAAAAATAGCATATTTCATACGAATAATAAATCTTGTACTCGTCAAAAGCAGGAGAAAGCACAGTTCCCATCTTCCCTCATTGTTTGTTACACTTTCAAGACTGTGTCATCTCATATCCCAATATATTCTACGGCTTTCGCAATTTGTTTCGATATAAACAGAGATATACAACGTATAGTACAAAATTAAAAAGATTATCTCAGGTGGTTCGCAATTTCGTTACTTGTTTCACCCTCGTTGTTCCATTTTGTTTTGTCATTTATTAATATATATATATATATATATATATAATATGATTATATATACCTAATATATTATATATATATATATATATATATCTGTCTCTCCCTGCCTCTCTTTCGTGATTACCACGGGGAAACGTTCGACGTTATAAAAAAACTTGCGAATGATCAACGATCAAAGAGAGAAGAAATCGACTGGTGTGGCATATCCATCTACCACTAGGCTTCAGCCTTGTCCGATGTATTAGATGGATAGGAGACAATCGTTTGAAAAAACGCCGATAAACTTTTCCAGCTTAAGTGGTCGTAAACAATTTGGTTCCTTCCGGTAATATAACTTCTTCGCTGATATCGGCGACTGTGACGGTTAAAGGAAAGATCAGGGGCATTATTATTTCTTGATGCTGCGCAACGTGTTGGGCAGCAACGGCATCTGGTTGTCTAGTGATCGTAATAGTTTTAATGTTCTGCGCTTTCAACAGTTGCGTCTGTCCAAGAGTGGTTTGTTGATGTAATATTCTTTGCTGATTCTGGGCAGATTGTACTTGTGTCAACGTTTGACCACGATTCTGATTTTGAACAAAATTTTGTTTGCATCTCTTGCTGTGGGCGTAGCGACTTCCGTTGTTGTTGAAACGGCGGTCGCAAGTCGGGCAAGCGTATGGTCTTTGACCCGTGTGAATGAAAACGTGCTCCTTCAGGGATTTCAGGCGACGGAAGTTTTTCGGACAATACTTGCAGTGATACTTTGCCTCGCCGGTGTGCGATGTCAAGTGATTGGCGAGCGTGTCGGCTCTGGCGAAAGCGCGCGAACAGTACTGACAAATGTACGGCCGTTCTTGGGTGTGCGTCCTCATGTGCATCTTTAGATAGGCGTTTGTAGTGAACGGTCTAGAACATACCTCGCAAACGTACGGTTTAATGCCGTTGTGAGCCCTGAGATGCGCGATCAACGTCGTCGATTGGGTGAAACTTTTCGAGCAAATCTCGCAAAGAAATCTTTTGGAGCTATCAGTTTCTTTATTCTTCTTAAAAGTTCGATCGTGTTTCGACAAATGATTGGTCAGTTGTTCTTCTTTGATGAAACGTTTCGTACATCGCGTACACTTGTATGGTTTGATCATGTTGTGCTTGGCCACGTGTATCTTCAAATGTTCTCTTCTGTAGAACTTTTTCGGGCATATGTCGCAAAGGTACTTCTTCCCTTCGTGAACCTGAATATGACGCAGTAACCCTTTCCTAGAGGTGTATTGTTTGTTACATTCGGTACACTCCAATCCCACTATATCGGTCCTTCTTTTCCTACCGATCTTCTCTCCTGGCTTCTTCTCTTCCGGGCGCGGCTCGATATCCCTCAGGTCCTCCTCGGTAAGAATGCCTTCAGTCACGTGTTTCGATCTATGCTCTCGCAATATCTCGTTATTTTCGAAACTGTCCCCGCAAATGTTGCACTTCCTCACCTGATCAGGGTTCTTTTCCGAGCACTTGTCGTAGTGAGCTTTCAACTTGTCCTTACGATAGAATTTCACGTTGCAAATGTCGCATTCGAAATTCGGTTCTTCGTGCAAAAGTTGATGGCGTAGCAACGATTTCTTCGTGCTGTATCGTTTCTTGCACTTTACGCATTCGTGATTGTCCATCGGCCAATCCAACCCGCTTTCGAAATCTGAATCGTAGTCGTCGTCCTTGTTGATCTCGTTCGATTCAACCGCGTCGTTCGCGCAGCTCCTCTGTCGTTCTCTTTTGTCCCCGAAGGTGCCCTGTCTTTGTCTTTGCCTTTCTCTCTCCCTCTCCCTCTCTCGTTCCTTCTCTCTTTCTCTCTCCCTCTCCAACTTGACAGTTTTCTCCTCCTTCACGTGTTGTTCCATGTGTTTCGCTAGCGACTGTTTCGAGCTACACTTTTTGTTGCAGCTCGTGCATTCCAACTCCTTTTTCGAGCAATTGTGTTTCTTCGGTGATAGAACGTCACGCTTCTTCCGTCCGTAATCTCCTTCCGTGGAGTTCCGTTCGACTATCTTCTCCTCCCGTTCATCTTCGTCCTCGTAATCTTCCAGGCCGTCTTCCGTCTTAATTTTATCAATTATTTTCTGAGCTGCTCTCGCAGCCACTCGTTTGATCCGTTTATTTGGATCGTACTCCTGTCCTCTGACAAAAGTTTTGTGATTCGTAGCTATAAGATGATTTCGTAAAGTCAGTTCATTACCGAACGTTTTATTGCATTCTGTACATTTGTAATTTTTAACACGCTCGTGTTGCTCCATATGCCTTTGCAACAAATCCATTCTCGTGTATCGCTGATAGCATACCTTACAACTGAACTCGACCTCCGAATGCATCTCCGTGTTTCTAAACAAAACAACATCATTGTCCGATCATTGTCAGCATTTACGATTCTTAACCAATTTACGATTCTGAACGTGTAGTATATGAGTATACAAGTGGAGTATGACTACTCTTACATGTTACCTACCTTGCGCTTCTCTTCAACGCGTTCTCCGATAATTGTGCCTGAGATTCTCGTTCTCGATCTCCTTCCCGTACCCGTTCCCCTTCCTTTTCCTTTCGCCTTCTTCCTTCGTGAGTTCCTTGTTCCTCTTCTTTCTGCTTATCCACGACAACCCGACAGCCATCCTCGTCCCTGTCAATCGGAAACTCCGAACCCGTTTCTAGATCTTGTTCGGACAATACACCTTCAACGACATGCTTTGCCCGATGGTTTCTCAGCTTCTCCAACGAGTCGAACTCTTCTTCGCACACGCTGCATCTGAGAGCGGCATGCGAAATCGTGTGTTTTCGCAAACCTCGTCTAGTAGAGAATTTTTCTAGACACTTGTCGCACGCGAAAGACGATTCTACGCGCGCTTCGCGTTTCTTTCGTTCTCCATTTTCATTTCGATTACAGATCCTTTCTTTACCCTCGCCGCTTGTCTCTTTCTCTTTCCGTTTCGCTTTCTCCTCGCATCCGGTTCCTTCGGACTCCTCGTTTTCTTCGTCTACAGCTTCTTCCTCCTCTTCCTGTTGCTCTTCCTCCGTCTGCTCTACCACACTTTCCTCTTTCTCCGATTTCGCTACAGCCACGCCTTCTCTTTTTCTGACTCTTTTTCGGTACTCGGAATTCAAGTTATCTTTATCCGAAAAATCCTCGAAATCCAAACTGTGCTCGTCTTCGTGAAACGAAATTTCTAATGGCAACGATTCCTCTTTCGCCTCTTCTTTCTCTTTCTCGTGTTTCTTCAAATGTTTGCTGAACGATATGATGTATATATATTGTTTACCGCAGTAAGGGCATTTATTCGATCTTTTACCAGATGGAGGTAATTTCGTGAGGTTGCATCTATCAACGTCTTTCTCTGGCTTTTCCACGGACTTTCGCAACGACAATACCTGTCGGACTTCCTCGTGAGAATGCATGTGCTCTCGCAAAACGTTTTTCGATAAAAATTCTTTGTCGCAAAGGTAACACATGAAAAAGATTCTTTCCGATTTGTCGGAGTCCTCGGCTTTCTTCAGTCGCGAACTTAAATTTAAGTTTTCAAAATAATTCTCCTCGTCGGAATCTCGCATGGCGTCGGTGTTACTTTGAACTTGCTTACGTTTGCTTCTTCTGGTCTCGCTTTGACACTGAGAATCTTGTTCCACCTTTGCATTCGTTCTCGAACCCTCTTCATCAGGTTGCTCGATTTCGCTCGGATCTTCGTCTTCTGCGTCTTCTCTGTGAGTCACGTCAGCCGCTTTCACCAACATATTTACATACTGTACGCAATCGTCGCGCGAAAACGATTCTTCTGACATTAACTGCTGCTCTTCTCGCTCTTCCTCTTGTTCCCCAGTTCCTTCTTTTCGCCGACTATCGTTTTCCAGTATGCATTCTTGTTGCAATATGTAATCGTGCTCTACCGTCGAAATATTCTCGATGCAATTTTCAGCAGTTTCGTGTTTCAGAATTATTTCGTTCTTGGTTATAATCTCCACAGCCTTACCATTTTCTTCCTCTCTGTTGGAACACTCGTCCAACATCTGTTCGGACACGATCGCTTCTTCCATCACCGAACTATCGTGCTGTTCTAAACGCGAAAAGACTTTTAATAGAACGTAAACGTAAAGCTTTTTAATTCTATAAAGGAAAACCTTTTATCTACCGGTTATCGTTTGTTCCTGTTCAGCCAACTTTCCCACTTGCAACAAAGCCAACTGATCCTTCAGTAGGGACGACTTTTCTTCTCCGGACATTGTCTCCAAAGTTTCTACAGCGCTTTGATAATGATTCTCTATGTGCAGCCGTTCTATGTCCTCGTTTCTTTCTCCTACCTCCAGGTGTACTTCGACTTCGTTGAAAAATAATTCTTCCTTCATATTCATGGTGACAAACTTTTCTCTTAGAACCGTGTCTGCTTGTTCCACCTGTAGCTTGAATTCGTACGCGGACTCAAGTTTATCCGCGCACATGCAACATACTCGCGTTGGCAGTCCATCGCCGGGTAACATCTGAAACAATCGAACGGCACCGTTAATCAGCTTCTACATATCTAGTTAATTGTTTAATAATATCGTTGAATTTCTTTACTGTGTTTAAAAGTTTGCATAACAGAGAAAAATCTACGCGATGAAATATCAAAAGTACAGTGCAGGTCTGCCTAACAACGAAACGTAGAACATGCTATTTGTCAAAGGCTCTTTCATTTTTCTATAGTTAGACGAGTACATTCGAGCTCGCTACGTTTTCTATAAAATGTAACCTCCAAATGGCAAGTCTAACCTTAACGTTTGTAAAACTCATCGCTTTCGCCGATAGAGAAGAAACCTCATTCTCTAGAAACAAGTCCCGCATCACTAGATTACCCAGAAGACAAACACGACATATTTCCACTGTCGACACGATGCTTTCCTCCTCATTTTGCGCCGAATCGGATGTATTTATTCCTACGGCGTCCATGTTTTGTTTGGTGGACTAGGTGACCCGTATCTGTATTAGCACTCGCTTCCCACAGTCCACAGTCCGCAGCTCGTAGCCTGCAGACCACAGTTTCAAACCTTTCGTTCCCTCCAGACTGATATACAGTATGTACCTATGTTTGTACCAACTATCAACTACCAACAGTCACTCTCTTCGGCTAGCCTTGCAATAGCAATAATTCATCCTGCAACAATCTGTCAAATGTAATATCACAGACTGTTCTTACTAATTAATCATCTATCGTCGCACCCCTTTTCTATACCACTCTTAAATATCTTCATCGATAATATTATTTCCAGCGTTATAAATCCAACACTTTTCTTTCGTTTTATACGATTTTATCTCGTTTGTACTTGCATGTATATAGATACGAGTATGTACTATAGGTACAAGCAGTACGAGTTGGAGTAAGTAAGAGTACACGCTCCGTTGCCAGTCTATGATCGTCATGTGGCTCGCAATCTCACACATTTCACTCCACGCCACTCCACGGTCCTTTTTCATCGTTACCTGAAAGTTCAAGTCACGTCTCGACTCATTTCACGGCGTCACGATCGAATTAGCGAATATATGTATATATATATGTAGTATTCATCAGTTGCACTACATAGATGGCTGATTCTTTAGTTTTATTTTTATATAGGCATGTATATCTATTTACGTATGTGTAAGGTACTTATATATGTATCTATATCTATACAGTGAATATAATATATATATTAGGTATTGTACACGCACAAGGAAACACATGTAGGATATATATAGGATATTCTCTCTGATGATACTGAATAAATATATGTGTGTATTCGAAAAAAAAGGAATTCTATTATTATTGTATTATTCAGAGTAAATCGTGTAGGGATTCTGTTGTAAAACCCGCCACGTATCTGTTGAATTATTTGTAATCCTGTGTATCTCTAACTAAATATCTGCTGATGAAACTCATTAAACTGATAGTGAGCAGGGTCACCAGACAAAATTTCAAGTTATTTCGGCGTGTGTATCACGCGATCAAAAAGTAGGGATACAAATGCTAACAAATGTTAGCTGTCTGATGTTGGTTACTATACATATACACACAAAACCTGGAATAAGGTTTTTCATTTCAAAGTAAATAATCAATTTTCGAAGCGGGCGACAAAATTAAAAGCCGTAATAAGATGTTTTTCAAAACTCTTGTAAAATTTCAAAGCGCCATCTATGATGAAACTATCGAAGCTTTAATCAATTTAGTAACACGCTCCTACAGTGAGATGACGCCAGCAGGCTGGTTCCGAGCGTTCCGAGAATCTGGGTTAGGGCACAGACGAGGAATAGCACAAATGAGGTATAGTCAGAGAGGATATGAGAGTGCTTATACGCCCCGTGTCTTTTTTGCAATCACTTTTGTCAGTATAAACAGGGACAGAGCATACCCAGGTCACCAAGTTTAGCAAGGAACAGAACCTATACGCATATTTAACATGTTAAAAGTGGGTATTGGTTCTGTTCCATGCTAAACCTGGGTATGCTCTGTCCCTGTCTGTACTGACAAAAGTGGTGGTAGAAAAGACCCCGGGCGTGAGCACCAGTGAGCACTCTCATATCATCCTCTCTGGTACAGTATAGGTGGATACCTATGACAACAACTCGCTGGAAAGCTATGACAAACCTATAGAAAGAATTGCTACTTATTTGCTACTGATCGTATGACTGTATTATGTATTTACATATACATATAGGTACTATATCTAAGTCATATACCTACAATACATATGCATGTAAATAGTGAGTAAGTACATAGTAAGAGAGTAAGACCCCCGTTGTTGGATGAATCATCGTACGATGCGCGCGCAAACAAGTTGTACGTATTCTATTATAGATATATACATATATATATATATATATGTGTGTACGTACGCAGTAGCACATCACACTGATCACACAGTACTGTGCATCGTTTTCTTCCTATTCGTTGGAACAGTCGTGCTGAACTGCTCTCAGTGAAATATATAAATGTTGACAAACAGTTTGAAGCAACATTGAAAAATACTATTTTGCACAATTTGTATTATATGTTGAACATTTACGTATCCATCTAAAGGCACGACACGTTTAATCATTTATGAAGAATCAAGAACTTCTATCACATAGTATCGGTAAGTTGTCTATAAATAGAAAACATTTCGGGAGAATGAATGACGGGATTATGCTGCGATACATTATCAACGTATTCGTAGCATTCATAATTTCGGTTCTAATACTGAAGGATAGTTTTTGGTGAATGTTTCGAACAGTGTTTTATTTACCTTGTGATTCAAATACTTCGATAGAATGTGTGTTATATCTACGTGCTGCGTGATTATTTCGTGATTTCAACGAAATTAGTTCACCTCTGTATATGTGTACAATGTAAGAGTGAATTAATATACATTTATACACGTATACGAAGAGCGTAACAAAAACACGTAATTTCGCATCGTGTACGGTGTACATGTATAGTATCGGTTTACACGACGCGTTAAATCTCAAGCTGCCGCGTTACGGGGGGGTTTGTACGAAAAAATGTTCGAGTCAATGTGAGTGAAAGGGATGAAAAGAAAAAGCATGCCTGAAATAGAAACCAACAGAGAAGGACTTTGTACGGATATCTTTCAGTTGGTAGGGAATATAAGTATTTTTAGCAGACAGAGTAGGTATGCGATAAGATGTTACAGTCTCTGAAATCTTCTCGAGCCGATGCCCTTTAAGCACGGGTTTAGATTATATGTATTTTCTCAAGATATAACTTATATTTTTTATTCTGTTAGCGTTATGGAGAACGAACAACGATATTATGAATTACGAAGCGGAAGTAGATCTCGTTCTCACACTCCCTTGGTTCCAAACCGTGCCTTAGCAGAATCGGAGATGCTGGATCGCCATTACGATTTGAGAAATCGAAGTCGAGACAGATCTGGTACTCCTGGAGAAACTATAAATGGCAAAAGGTTTGCTTTTAGAAGTGTTTTGTAAGCGCAAGATATATCGAACGTGATCGACCAATTTTCAAACTGCAACTATTTTTGTTACTTAGATCCAGTACAGGTAGCAAGATGCACGATCAAAGCATGGAAACAATAACAGAAAGAACGGAAGAAATCATGTCTTTGAACACACCTGAAAATTATAGTAAAAGGCCAGAAAATTTGTCTACCTCTGTTAAAAAAGCAGAACGACGATCGGAACGACAAAAGGCGAAGAGAGACATACATGCGAATGGCCAGAACGAGAAGAAAGATGACTCGTTTGATGAAAAATATGAGAAGAGGAGTAAAAGTATTTCTGCGCGTACAATGGTAACTAGTGATTATTCTTCAGAGGAGGGTGAAAAAGAGGATTTATCTACCAGTTACGAAACGATCACCCCGCATTCTTTGGTAAGTACAGTATACAAATCAAATTGTATGCAGATGTATTTCACAGTTATCAATACCTATCTTATTAGACACTGAGCGTCAACGATCATGGAAAATCCAAATTCGAATACACGAAGTCATATGTAGTGGAACAACACCTTTGCAACAAACAAACGATTTACACCGATTCTAAGGGATCAACGAATTTTCGTTCAAGGTTTGTCTGCTTGAATATACTACTGCGCGATTGGAAAAGGGGGTTTTGGAGAGAAGAAAAAAGATATTGACAAATTACGCGGATTTTGTAGAAACGTACAACTTGCTCCTTCTTTTTGTCCTAGACAATTACTGTGTTCCGATATGCCATTAAAACGCCTCGATTCTCGCAAGTTGAATGTCACATCCACTGTTGACTCGGACACAGAATTGGACGAAGCTGTAACAACGTCGAGCAGATCGAACGAACAAAGGACACTCATGAAACGTTTCATAAGAATTACATCGATCGTTACTTTGTGGTTCAACAGGTTGTTTGAGTTTTTAAAGTTCAAGACAGTCAGAAGAAGAGATTATCAAGATAGTTACGAATACTCGAGACACGGTATTGTTGAATCAGTAGTTCCAGCAAATTTGCGGATCTATTATACTTGGGCCGACATAATTCAAAGCGAGAAAATCAATTGTTATAATTGTTAATTTCTTTCGATTGCAGAATCTAAATGGTACAAAGCGTGGCAATACGTTGAGCGTTGTTTGCAGTATGTTTATGTCTTTATGGTTAAAGCGTTTTTCTTCGATTCGTGGCTACTGAGCAGAGTTTCGAATATTCGAAATTGGATGCAGCAAAGAAGCCCTAAGGTCCTTTGGGTCGTCCTACTGCCACTGCTTATTTTAATGGGTAATTGCTGACAAATGTCAAATCATTTTAACGTAACAGATTTACCGCGAAAAAGAATCGTTACGACCTTATCGTTTTGCGAGACCGTATCAAGATTTTCTTAAATGTTCACCGTCAACGTAAAATGAAATAAGCTGAAAGAATCGACGTGGCGTCCTCGAGCAGATTAGTGAAATGTCAGCTATTTTGGCGTTTCTTTTTCTTTTTGTTTCAGGAGTTTACACCGTGAAAAAACAGAACGTTATCAGTCTGGATTTGCTGCACGATATTCCCTATGATATCACCGAGACGTGCAGTCGCATCTATTGCGATTTCGTTAATGTAACATCTTTCGAAAGCGATTTACTCGTCGGATATTTAATGAAACTGAGAAATTTCCCAGCATATATTCTACCCAGTGTGAACGTGTCTTTGCCCGAGATGCCGAACATTGGTTGGAATTTAGACTGGTGATTGATCGCGATAGACTCTTTCTCCGTGAGATTTTTCACGGTAAACTTTCGGTTGAACACTACGCTAGGACAGTCCTTTTATCATCCTGTTTTAAACTTGTATTTTGTCGGAATCTCGACCGTCTCAATCTCGGATGTTTTAGTTTCCGCAACGCTTACTAACCTTTTGCTTTCTTTGATACATAGGTATTTGTATGTATATGTTGGAAGTGTCACAGTGGCAAAACTTTTTATTCTTGCCGCCTGTTTTATTAATCGTCCGTTTCATTTATATAACGAATACGCGTGTCTGCATTTACTAACGTAGAATTATAAATACTATTGTAGCGTGCGTGGTGACGTACTGTCGCGTTACGTATTTTGCGAGAATGATAAAGAGCATTCGCAACAGCTATTTGAGCAGCTATTCTCTAATCATTTCAAAAAGCATTTTTATACCGAATACGAATATAAATCCGAATACGGATACGGACTTCCATCCACGGAGTTCCATCAACTGTAAGAACAACGTCGCGAACGATGTTTTTCTGCGTACATTGTCAGTGCCACGGCTGTATCTGTAAAAAGCGTGTTCGTATATTGTTGAACGCTTTTTTCTGTTCATATGTTACTTCTTGGAATATCTTCGCGTCACGCGTGTAATACGACATTTGATTCGATTCGAGTATTCAAACAAATTTGGGTTAAGCAAATAGATAAGTTAAAAGACGGGAGAAGGATAGAGGGAGTAGGATTGCTTGACTGGCGATGTAAAATTGGAGTATTCGCGCTTCACGGGGAATGTGGACACGATCGATATCTTGATGTCATCGGAATGGTGAGTCCCCTTCGTCTATCCTTCTCTCGATACCTGTATCGAATATGGAAATCAACAAAGTTTAACGAAAGTTGCATTTGAATTTTTCAGGTAGTTGGTGTTTACCGTTCATTTCGACGTCGCTACTTTCGATCGACGCTATCATTGGACAACTTCGAGGCCAGCACCGGACAATGACGGAACTTTTTATAGCCGATAGAGAATCATCTTTTACAGCAGAACGTTTTGGAGATGCAGAAGACTTCAAGATGATCGCCGAAAAGTTGCACAATAGAATCAGTCGATTGGAGGATCAAACTATGAAACAAGCGGTAAGAATGTTGGTTGTTTAAAATAGATATTCGTTCGTTTAACCATCCGATTGAATTGAAATATGCTCTTTTTCCGTTTTGTTATTATTACGCTTGCCGTCATTGCAGAATCGTCTTTTAAATATGAATGGAACGATCGAGAAATTGAGGGAGAACGATTTTGTTTGGTCGAGACTCGATGTAAGTACCAAGAACGTACGCAAGTATGGTTCGGAGAGATTCTATTCGATTTAAAGCGATATAATGACGTAAGATAATAGATTACACTTATCGTAGACTAAGATACAGTCGCTGGAGAAAAGTATGGAAGATCGTGATCTAGTCAATACGTATGACGAGGAAATTAGAGCAATGAAATTGCAGTTCAACACTTTGAAGGAATTGTATTCAGAATTAAAGTTATGTTGTAATACTCGTTTCGATCAGATCGGTAACAATGATTTAGAGAAACGCGTTGAAACGATCTTGGCCGAGTATTTTGGTGCATCAGTGTCGAAAAAAGATTTGTCGAGAGCAATTCGAAGTGCGATACTTGCGGCCGATGGATACGAATCAGGCATGGGTGCGAATACGAATACAAATATGAATATGGATATCGGTACCGATACCGATTCGGATACTGGTAAGGGTAATTTATTATTTTTTTTTTTTGTTTGTTGACTTTTTAAAATTTTATCGATTGCACGGTAACACCTTAAAAAACGAATTAACATATTTACAGCGAGAGTGCAATCTTCATTTGTCGCGAACGATGAACGAGTTCGCAAAATAGTCAGAGATGCCTTGCGGATATACGACGCGGATAAAACAGGCCGCGTGGATTACGCATTGGAATCTGCAGGTATAGGATAAGTTTCTAATGTAATAATTATTGTTATTGCTACCTCGATCATTACCGTGATTAATTGCCTTTCGTAGGAGGTCAAATTATTAGCACGCGTTGTACGCAAAGATACGATATAAATACGAGAGCTTTCAAATTGCTGACGTTTATGCTCTATCATGAAAATAACAATCCTCGAACGGTAATACAAGGAAATCCAATACAACCTGGTGCTTGCTGGGCGTTTCAAGGATTTCCAGGATATTTACTAATTAAATTGCGTAGTTTCATTCACGTTACTGGATTTACGGTCGAGCACGCACCCAAGTCAATATTACCGAATGGGGAGATGAAAAGTGCTCCCAAAAAGTTCAACGTTTGGGTAAGTGATTCACATTTTAATCGCTAACGACGCGCATTCGTTAAACTCGTTGTTCGTGCAGGGTTTTGTCGATGAAAACGATCCCCTTCCGGTGATGTTTGGAGACTACGAATTTGCTGCCACTGATGACAATTTACAATATTTTCCCGTTCAAGTAAGGTCACTTCGATACCGTAAAATTCCTCGGTTGCGAATGTTGTTTAAAGGTTTACTATTTTTATTCGCAGAACACAACTATCGAGACTCCGTACGAGTTTGTGGAATTAAGAGTGAATAGCAATCACGGACAACTAGATTACACATGTTTGTATAGATTTCGCGTTCATGGGAGACCAGTATGAGTCAGTGTACATCGATTGCGCAAGAGTGCACTACATTATAATCAAGATTCATGATGCGGTGGTAACAACAGCAGCAATAACAATAGCAACGAGCATGACTATATTATAGGTGAAACTCGCGTCTCGATCGAGAAGAAACTCTTATCTCTGGATACGTGCCTTCAATTATCATCGTTGATGAAACGACTGACGTTGTCGTAATCGTAAGAGACCAATCTTGAAACGCGCTCTGTATGGTGCGAAAACGAACAAGATGAACACGAGTTACCAATTTCGTCACCGGTAGATTATAGAACGCTAGTGTCGAGTGTCGAGTGTCGAGTGTCGAGTGTCGAGTGCACCGAGTCGGTATCGGAATCGATCGCTTTAACAACTAACTCCACTTTTTTCTGGTCATTTGCGTGCTTATTCGTGATCTTTTCTCTAATTTTATAATAAAGCACAACAAATACGATAAGCGGCCTTAGGTATATGTACGACTTTTGTGTACTGTTATTTTTACATCAAGATAGAAACAAGCAAATCGCGCTTTAATTTCTACGGAAAGTAGGCGCTGTGTTCCAAATATTATCCAAAGCTGAATATCTCTAAAGTTGTAAAGTTAATGCGACAGTACAAATTATAAGAAGGGAAACTAAAATCTGATCGTTATTTAACAATTGCGTTTGGAGTGTTTTTTTTTCTTTTCTACGATCATCGAATATATGATACATAATGTCTCTTTTTTTTTTTTTTTGTTATCCTAGAAGTTTAACACATTTTGTTCGTAATATATGTGATTTATGCCGTATAAGCATGCGAGCATATACATATGTATGTATACATTACTGGTATGTACGAAGAATTAAGGAACACTATTTTGCAATAATGCATTTTGGAATTTTACCCCTACCCACCGTAAACGCATCGTTTTCATAGCGTGGTCGCATCTCTCCTTTTCCCCTAATATATGTATATTTTTTTTTTCAGTGATAGCATACGAACACATGCGGTGCTATATATATGTATATAGCATCTTCGTTGCATTGCAGACTGAACATTAAATGCGTTTTCTGCTTAAAAATCGGAAACTGATTGGATTTTGTACCTTTGAAATAGCGTTTGTGTCGCGTAGTCGTTCTCGTATCGCGAAACTCTGAAAATGGCAATTTTCGGCTTTTCCTTTGAAAAACATGGATACGTTTGATCGCGTGATTTTCATCGATACGCGTTACGTCGATTGCTCCCAAGACTAATTGATTCACTGATTGATTAATCGATCGATCGATACGAATATAGATACGTGTATAGATCTTACGACGTTGATTTCTTAAAGTTTGTATGTTCCGTTGTCCGGAATACCAGGGTGAAGTCTAGTGCAATGAAAATATCGGGAGATCGCGTGCAGAAGTGACATCGCGCACGCAATTATACATTTATACTTACGCGCAGTCGAGACTTGGTTACTTTTTACGTTTACGAGGTAAGTTATACTACAATAATATGTAACAAACACGAGAACCTTATTTACGTAGCCACTGGATTTCGGTATTTACGTGAAATTCGAACGATTAATGTTATTTGCTGTGCACGCCGAAGATGATACTTCTCGCTACATTTGCCATGGACATTTTTTTAAGCATTCTCATGATGAGATCGAGTAACGAGTATAGCGCCATCTACAATCAATTTTCACCGTACCGTGTTCGAAATTGCAAAAATGAAAGTTTATCGCATCGAGATCACAGGATCATACGATAGAATCATTTAATGAAATGAATGGCTCGAAGGAAGTTTTAGAAGCAAAATCATTTAGACGGTGATTCTTGAATCATCTGTTTATTCACGCGCAACAAGATAGACTGGAGTAGCTGTGTCAGTTAATTGTTTGCGTACACACACATACAAACACTCGCACACAGGGAGTACGCATCGTTTAAACGTATACGAACGAAGCGAATGTATACATTTTTATACGCGCATCGACGCGACCTTATGCATTATGTTTATGAGGTGCATGTGTCGCAGGGTGTGCATGCATATGTACATTTATGCGCGCGCGTCTTACTATACATGCGACAACCACGCGTTTGCTAATTGTAACATATATACTTTTATTTATATTATTTATATTTATATATATATTTTTTTTTGTATGTATGTATAAAGTATCTAATATATATATACATACGTATATGCATTTATATACAGTATGTATGTATATATCAGATATTACATGCGTTATAATGTAATATACATTATATATAAAATTTTACACGAATCGAATTGAATAGAATAGAATACGCATTCTTAGCCGTTTCTTGTTTCGTTTCTACCTGCGCGTGTTAAACAGAAGCAACGATTGTGTCGGACCGTTCTTGCATCGTAAACCATAGGATAGCCGATACGAGGCATGTGAATAGCGAGACGATTGTGAGATTGTGTCTGTCGAGACAATACATACATAAAGGAAGAAGAACTGACGTTTCGTTTTGCGCGCGCGCGCGAGCGCGATTAATTATGAACGACTTTCAGCGGGCTTACGCCAACAGATTAAAAATGTGGTTGCGGCGCAAGAGAAACGAAATAAATTCATGTTTCGGCAAAGATTTCGGAACGATAGCGAAGTCGGAATAGCTTCAATACTGATCTTGGAATGGTTCGTTGTTCCCTCGAATGGGAATGCGTCGCAGCATTAAATAATATTCGATAATGTCGAAGGAATTTCATTAGCGTGTAGTCGCTAATAAGTCCTATGCGAGAGTAAAAATCAGAGATCATCTATTGGAGCGTAATTATACACGGAAACGTGGCATCCCGGTCGGTTTCTTATAGTTTCCTATTTGATAAGCATGTGGAAGAACGTTGACGTACACATAAGTTTTCTGACCGCTTTACGATCGTCTTCCTCCGAATTCGAGAACGCGAACAAATAAATAAATACTATGTGTCTACTACATATGGATAACTCCGGCCGCCACTCGACAGCGTCGTAAAGCTTTTCATTCGCGTTTTCTACTTTCGAAAACTTCTGACGGTGGCCTGGGAGTATTCGCAGCACTGCCATACCAATCATAACAACAATAAGTATGCTATAAACTAACGAGACAATAGCAATAATAAGTTAATGATAGTTGTAATAGTAATAATAATAATATTAATAATAATAATAAGAATAATAATAGTAATAGTAATAATGGCGGTAATGACGACGACGAAAACGACGATGATGATAGTGATAACGACAACGGTAATGATAATGGTAATGGTAATAGTGGCGATAGCTATAATGGTAGTAGAAATGTTAGCGATATTGACGAATGAAACAACAGTGGTAACGATCCTTGTCGTAATTAGATTCCTGGCAATGGTGGCGAAAATATTATTAGAAAGACGGAGAGTGAAAATGGTACACAGTAGCAATAGGTGCAATAAGATCGGTAGCATCGGCAGTAGTAGGCATCGCGATAGTTTTTTGTTGATCATGTTGTTCATAGCGACATCGTCGTAGATGAAAGTGGTCTATGCGACCAACGTTACACGGATTTCAGATATTCAGAAATAAAAACCGTTTGCCACTAGAACAACTTTACAATTGAATTATTGCGCGGATATTACTTCTGTGCTCGGGGCTTTCTTTGTTCATCTTTTGTTCGTTGTTCATGTACGTATTATTTCTATGGTACGACCGAGCGAGATTTTCCAACGAAATTTCGACAAATCGGTAAAAACTCTATCTATTTGTCTATCTATCTATCCACTTATTGAAAGCATACACTGTATAAGTAACCACGTACTCGATAGTTGATTTCTGCTAAAAAATAATATTATTATAATATATAAGAAAATAAAAAATAATAATCGTCGCTATAACGACAATGCTCAACATAAATAATTAATAATTATTAACTGGATAAAAATATGGCGCGATACGTGAGCGCAAATATTCTGTCGACTAGATTCGTATGGATTAATCGCTCGCGCGCGCACACATGCACGATTCGCTCATACCGCTTCGTTTGTCTAGGTCGGTGTACTTTTTCGTAACATTTCGTAAAATTTCGTAACTTCTCGTATCTTTTCGTAAGAACAAACACGACGAAAGCGGCGGCGGCGACGCGTTGCAATTTCCAACCGTTGCGGTGGCTTACCACCGGCTGAGTTTTCTCGGGTTTTTCGAAGTTCCCAGTCATTCAGTTATTCACTTTGACCATATTTCGAAACGAACTTTTTGTTTGGCGTGTAAAATTTTCTTTACACGCTGTTCGAATAGCATATTTTGCGGCACTGTTTTACATACAGTTTTATTGGATGCGTCGTCGGCTTTGCCTTTGTCGCGTTCGACTTCGACTTCGATTTGTTCGCAAAATAAAAGAGGAGGTATGGTTGTTGTGTTACATGCTACGTATTCTCGACATGATCTGCAGTGTTTTTCATCTTTCGTAAAATCACGTAGAGTGCAATGTAAACTATTATCAGGATTTGTAGCGTACTGCGGTGTATCGTGGTGCATCGGAGAATCGCAAACTCTTGATTGGTTGTTGTATGTTGTCGGTTTTACGGTTCTCCTTGTGTTTTTGGTCGATCCGACGAGAATCGTTCATCGCGAATGTCGGAAACGAGAACGAATTGCTCGCGATGAGTCGCCTGTTTCGTGATCCTTTCCTCTTTATTTCTTGCGTCCTAGGTAATCTGCCATCTCCTCGAACTTTTCCTTCTCGTCCTCGAGCAGCAACGCTTGAATACAGCTTGTAAAGTATTGTGTACCGAAGCAATTTTGCCTAGAAAAATAAAGAAGGCGCGCGATACGCCAATCATCGAATTAAAACCGTGCATTTCTATTTTTAGTTGTGTCGGTGTATCGGTCGCTCGAGTCGTTCGATCGAGCCGATCTTACCGATAAACCAATTAGGTTCCGTTCGTTTTGCTACTTTTCTGTATGGAAATAATACACATACACCACCGACCAAAAGTTTGAGATCACTCGCTTGATTTATAATAAAGGCAGATATTTAATGGGAGGGCAATTTGAAGAAAAATATGCATTCCTCCTTTTTTGAGAAATAAATCTTCCTTGTTTTTCTTTTCTTACAAATATCTTGTTTCTCTGAATTTACGCAGTGATTCCAAGCTTTTTGCCGTTAGTGTATGTAAATATAATATGTTACATGTACCTCGTAGGCAGTTTGAATTTTATAAGCTCTTTTCCAAGTATTCTCTAATGATCAAGTACGAAAAGTTATCTCCTGAGCAAAAGAAACAAACGGATCCGTATAGGTAATTCAAAGGAACCGTGTTCGACTACTACCGAGTTGTTGTTATCATCGAAAAATTACGGCATACCAAAAAATATGTACATATGTACATTGATTGTTAGTTGGTATTCGATATACATGTATATGTATAAGCGTATATACAGGTATCGAGTAAAAATGTAAAAATTGCCTTGGCGTCCGATAAAATCCTGTAAAAATATTCGATCGCTGTAAAAACATGTTACAACGCTTTCATACGCGCCGTTGCGATGTACTGCATCCTTCGGTCCTCTGAAAAATGGTAGCTCAAAATTCAGCATCGTGTTTCATCGTCGAATCACGATCAAAATATCATCCGAAAAATAACTAATTCCGCCGTAGGATTTCCAACAAGAGCGGGAAACACGCACATACCAAAAATTTCTACCGTGTTGTACGCGAGAATACTAGGTGACGGAATTGAAACTGTAGCGACTCTTGCACTTTGATTCTGTTACACGCTATTTTCATTACCTATTTTCCCGAACTGAGCGAACAATTCACAGCACGAGCGAATTTCACGTGTCAGCGATGATCGTCGAGTGGCTGTTGTTTGTACATTCTTGTAAGGACGTCGAGACGGATCGTTTATGCGATGTCGAGAAATATACGTAGAACTCGATTATATATGTTCGATGTGTTAGTAAGCTGATTGGACATGCGGAAGTGAAGAAGTGTAGAAATTTAGAGATTCAGAAATCCACAGATGGAGAGTTGGGGTAGAATGAAGAAATACAGAAGTACAGAATCGCAGAAACGTATCGGCGGTGAGAGTGTATCGACGACGAGCAACCAAAAGATTAAGTATTATAAACAGGTTGGAAAAGAAGAGAACCAGGATATCGAAAAGCTGAAGGTGCGCAAAGGCTTTCTACAGCGAAACTTCGTAGAAAGAAAAAGAAGTGTTAGTTTAAAGAAAGAGATTAATTATTTAAAAAAAAGGTGGCGAACCGGTAAACGAACAAATGGGGAACAACGAGAAAGGAAAAACGCGCAGAAAGAAATCATAAACATAAAATAAAAAGCTACCTAAACCTCGGGATCCGCTCCGTGAAGTTGCTTGATCCACGTTTGGATTTTCTCCATTTCATCCTGCAGCAATAGCACGTCTAAGCATCCTTTGAAGTAATCTGACGTGAAGCAGTTTTTCCTGAAAAATGTTAAAATACGATCGATAAGACCACATTGATAAGAGAAAATGTACCATGGACCCGATAGATCTGCTCGTTGATACTAAAATAAGAAAACGACGAAATGATTGACATTTCTTGGAGCGGTTAATATCAATTTTCGTTGGATTTTCAATTGACACGTGCCGAACGAACATGCGTCTCTGGCCGTTAATTCGTTCGCGATCGCCGCGGTAAGAAACGTTCGTGAAAACCCGTAGCAACTCAGAAATAGTTGCTGTCGTATGCGACGCTGTTCGATCGTACGTTCGGTTACAGGACGTTTTGCCACCTCGAATGGATCGAGGTCGCTCGATTCAGAGTGTTTTTTCCTCGTTACATTTATCGAACTGCAACTACCGAAAATGTACAGGAATCTATTCGTGTGATAGATACGTACATACATGCATAATAAATATGTATATATATGTACAGGGAGAAAGTACATATAGCAAAGAACGGCAACGGGCGATTACCTGCATAACTGATGCAACTGCGGTTCACGGAACAAGTTGTAACAATCCTCGCAAATACGATCCAACCGGGCGAAAATGCTCTTGTCGTATATTCCCTTGCATTGAATGTCGATGAAGGATCGTTTACCCAAAGGATGCCCGTTCAAGATTCCAGCGTCCGTTAAACCGATGCACGACGTAACGAGGAGTAACGTCATTGACCAAGCCAGAACAGAGACGAGTCTCGGGCAAGGCACCGATAGCGGTATCGTGAACGACGAAGACGACGGCGGCGGCGAGGATAACGCCGACGACGACGACGACGACGTCAAGATCGACGAGTCGTTCGACAGCAAAGCTAGGCTCGAACAGGACGTTTGCTGCACATTCCAGACGAACGGCGACAATTTCGACGTTGACCACGTCGACGATGTCGGTAGAGCGATAGACGACGCCGGGCTGGTAGCGGATGCGATTGATCTTGGCGTTGGCGTTAACGTCGGTGTCGACGCGGACGTCAACGTCGACGTCGACGTCGACGCTGGTGACAGCAGCACACTCGTGGCGGATGACCGAGACGGTGAGACACGCGGCAAGGATTGCAACGAAGGAGACGACGATGGCGATCGAAGCCTCTGTTGTCGATGCATAGTCTAGAAAAATACAAAGAAAACCCCTGTACCAAAAACAATATAACGCGTATACATTATTATTAGACCGTGGATTTTTATACGTTTATAAAGAAATTAGCTGGGTGAATTTAAGAACAGTGAAAAATATAACAAAAATCTAAGAACATTGTTTATGCTATTTGTAACGTGAAAAGACTGTTAAGAGATAAAATTAATTTTTATTTAACTGATGCTTCCCACAATCGATAGAGATTATTTTTGTTTGCCATAATGATCCGCAGTGTAATTATTAGACATATATTACGCGATTGTCGGTAAATAACAAACGATCGCAGCGAACCGAGACGCTCGTGGAGAGAGTTTCGTGCGAGATCGCGGAGAATCAGGGTGGGCATCGGCGGCATTCGACGCCCGATTCCCAGCCGACGTTTTTAGCGCAGTGTTTTTGCCAATGACGGAAACAACGCGTCAAAACTGAAAGACGAGTCCTGGATCGATGTTTAAACGAAATCTGTACGCACGCAGCGTTTCGCAGGATTTGTAAGGTGCATTCGCGACCAAGTACTATTACGCTCCCTTTGGCAAACGAGAGAAGAAGCCACTCTTCTCCGACTTCGGTTCCAGTAACAAACGTTGCGCGATCATGTCTACGAGAAAAAAATGCCAAAAGTGACAATAACGAGAACGACAACGACGACGATAAAGAAGAAGAAGAAGAAGACGACGCAACGATCACGTTTTAATTGATCAGATGAAAAAAAATGTCAAAGTACGCCGATGACGTTTCGACGGAGACGTTGTTACCGTCGATACCGTTCGAACTGAGAACGCAAGAGGATCTTGCGTATCCGAGGCAATGCGAAAGGTAAAAGTAAAGATGTAAAGCACTCCTAACCAGTTCCGCGGCAGTCGCTGTGAATGGACCACACGCAAGTAGGCCCCACCTGTAAACGTCCTGAACCGACAGCTTCATTAAGCGGAGCTGAATCGCGGAGCGGTGCGGCACGGCAGGACGCGGTACAGTAGAGCGCAGCACGCCACAGGCCACAGAATAACGCAGTATAGCATAACATAACACGACGTGGCACGACACTGCACAAAACAGCACAACACCGAGAGACAGCATAGCACGGTACGGTACAGCGTGGTACAGCACGACACGACGCGACACGACATAGGCTTACGATAGCGCTACACAGCTCCGCATAACGCAGCGCAGCGCAATATTCCACGGTATTGCGCTGCGCTTCATTGTATCGTAATACTATAAATGACAGCATAACACCGCTGGACCAAGGGGTCTTCTTGTGCGTGTCGATGCGGGGCAATGCGAGATTCTCGAACACACCAGGACTTTCCATTCTTCGTTTTTTCTTCGTCTGATCGGCGGCACCTGCACACGCCGAGGAGAGCGTTTCGCCCAGTTCTCTTTTTTCGGAACATAATCACCGCTCCCGGGTGGGATCTTATTTTTAGCCACGACCGATTCTCGGAACTCTCGTACCGCTCCACTCTATATCGGACCCTCACCTGGTAATTGCCCGCAGACCGATAATTTTCCTCTAAAGTCGCTGGTCGGTGTTGATCGTTAAAGATTGCCTACGGATTTCCAGACGCGATTACGCTCATCGTTAATCAGCATCTTTCGTGTCTCGAACTCTCGTCTTTCTCGTCTATTGTCCTAACCGCGCGCAAGACATAAAATTCGAAAAACACCGTACGCGAGGTTCTCTTATCATTAGTTGGTCGTCGGCTGGCGAGAAAAAGGAAAAAAAATCAACGGACAAACGTTTGGAATTCGTGCAAAAAAAGAAATATCATTCGGTTACGGAAAAATTCGGGGAGACGAAAATTAAGCGCAAAGGGTGAACAGCGAAAGACTAAGGGTAAAAGAGCGGAATAGCGGCGAGTGGCGAACGGCGAGTCGAGAGTCGAGAGTCGAGAATAAAGAGCGAACCGAGTGTTCTTAAACGAAGAAAAAGTCAATGGAGACCGGTTGCTCAACAGGTGAGGTCTTTCCTCGACCAAGCTACGCACAGGTGTGCAATCTGCAAATCCTCTTCAGCAAAAAACCATACGCTCTTCGGCACCGTTTCACGGTTGTGTCTCCCGATGCATCGAACGCGCCGCCAAACCTCTACACGCGCTCGTCCACGCACAGCACATACATATCTACTACTATATTCTACACATAGAAGTCGATACCTACTCTTTCTCCTTAACGCGATCATCGGGTTCTCGAATGGCGCACGATCGAAACAAATTCCCTGGCGGATTAATTTTGTTTCGTTCATCTCCGTGTTATTTTTAACGAGACCGGCTATAATTCAGAGGCGTTCTCGCAACTATCCTCGGTGGTCGGGCGGTTCGTCGATGATGAATTCGAACAGTGCCGACGGGGTTATTCGAGTTATAACTTGCGGATAAATACAATATCGATAATAAAGCGAAATTGATGCTCGTCGAAAAAAAGTGATCGAATGTGAACTTGGTGGAAACGAAGCAGAAATAAGTAAGCGTAGAAAGAAAAGGGGAATGAAACGAAGAAGAAGAAGAAGTTGGAGGAGCAGGGGGAGGCGGAGGAGATGATGGAGGTGGGGCGAGGAGGAGGAAGAAGAGACAGAAAACAAGTGTAGGGAGGAGTCGAGTCACGTTGAACCGAATCGAGGCCGGTCGCCGCGCCGCACCGCACCGCACCGCGCCGCACCGCACCGCGCCGGGGGATAAGGAGGAAGGAGCCACGAGGGCGAAACGATCTATATCGTTAGATACATCGTTGGCTCTCCTCACCAGGTGGTCCTCTTCCCGTGCCGGATGACTCAATCGTGAGGAGGAGTTGCTCGACGGGCTTGGAAGAGGCATCGCTACATCGCTAGGACCGCGTGCACTTTGCGTCTCTGCTCTCTACGTTTCCCCACGCTTATCCGTGTTCGACCATACGCGCGCGCGAGTACACACGCGACTCTCCGCAAACTTTTCAACCTCCTTGGTTCTTCCGCGAGGGAAGGCTATGATTACGATATTCTTGCGACTGCAAGAACACACAGCGTATGCGCGGTATGTGTACACACCGGTTTTTCGTAAAGCGACCGATCGATCTCGTTAAATACGATTTTCTTTCTTGTCGTTCGTTTACTCGCGCGAACCTTGATAAATCGGTTGTCGTTGGACGCCGAGGGAAACGGGAGAAAACGAGAGGAAGAGCGGTCGCTTCGAAATACCGATGAAAATGAGAGCGGGAGTAACGAGAGATTGGCAAATTGAAAAAAAAATTGAAGAAGCGTTACAACGCAACGGTCGGATACGGTGAAAGCGCGAAAGTTGTTTTGGACGAATAATAGCACGCGAGTATGTACTTACAATGGCAACAACGTAATCGATAAAAAAGAAAAGTAAAAACGAATCGGAAAATACTTCAAAGAGAAATCGTAGTTGTTGATCGTCGGCACTATGCATCGAGCAAAATCCGGTGAGAAAGAGCGTTATTGAAAAGCGAACGGTTAAACGATGAAAGGGTATCCATAGTCGAACAAGGTTCGAGAACTTTCTGGTGGGCTCACTGGTACGTAGCTAGAGGTACTTTGAAAGTGCCGCGAAAGTGCTGGTTATCTGGTCATGATCGAAGATCAAAGTGGTGGGATAAGAACAGGTGGGAAAGAGACGATAGAAAATGAGAGAGCGAGGGTTGTCGACGAGACGGGACGGGACGGGACGGGGCGGGACGGGACAGAGAGCGAGAACAAGGGCGAGAACGAGAGCGAGAGCGAGAGCGAGAGCGAGTACGAGCACTGGCGCGAGAGAGAAAGAGAAGGGGGGGAGCGGGGCGAGGAGAGCAGGACGCGGAGAAGCCGAACAACTCGAGGAGAAGGAGAGATAGGCGGGTTGAACGGACGGCGGAGGATCGAGGCGTCCGGCGTCCTCGATCGCGGGATCTTGGAGCAAAACTAACGATCTCCCGCTCGCTTGTAAGATCAACACGATGATAATTTAATACACGAGATCACCACCCAGGTGTGCTCTGACGTGTACAGATGCTGTGTGTAACCTCGACGAGAAGGGAACGGCTGAGTCGACAGAAGCGGGAGTCTGTATGCGATTCCAAACGCGAACTCGAGCTCTTCTCCTTCTCCTTCTCATTTTCATTCTCATTCTCATTCTCATTCTCATCCTCCTCCACCACCACCATCGCCACCTCATCCTCCTTCTCTTTCAACGCCACCACCACCATCGCTACCATCACCACCACCTTCTTCTTTTCTCTGTATACCCCCCCTGCCGTTCATTCGTCTGTCCATCCATCCATCCATCGATCCTCCCACCCGCTATCTTCCTTCTCTTTTACACCAAGAAAAAAAGCGGCACTTTCAGATGTTTTCGATCCAACCGGGATCTTTCTCGTATCATAGAACGATCTCACCGAAGCCCGAATTTCTGTTCGTTCTATCTCGGGCAAAAATTGCAAACCCACCAAATATTCGACCGCGACGTTTTCCATCGAGATACGACTACGATCCGACACCGTACACCGATCCGTATTAGCGAATCCAAACGCGAAACGAGAACCAGCACGAACACGAACACAAACACGAACATGAACACCGAACACAAGGATAAGAACGTGGATAAGGATGAGAGGGTACTTGTACTCGCATTATACATACATGTACTTGTACGTTTCTGGCGTCATTCGGCTTCGTGGAAACAAGCCGATTCGGCGAATAAACCGGCGACATGAAAAAACTGAAATGCGTTCAACGCGATTCGTCGGTACTCGAACAGAAACTACATAAATAGAAGATCCAATGACGTCAATCGTTCGCGTTAATTACATAAGAACAGTCCTATTAACCTACGCCGCGGGCGAACGACAATTTAACATTAATCGATTCCAACAAACGCTTTAGGGCTTCTCGTGCGTCTTCGAGCCGATGTCGCTAAATTCAACGATTTCTCCGTCGGTACGCGGAATGTGTAAGCTGGGAATTCCGACCAGACGATTTTTTCGCCCGTAAACGATCGGTGGAGGCGAATTGTCGAGAGGGACGAGTCGTGCAAACCACCGATACGATTCGATCGAATTCAGGAAAGGCGTACCGGTTAACGTGTAACGTAATTGGCATTGCGGTTACGAACACGGAACGACCAACCCGGTTGGTCGACAATAAGTTTAGCGACGATCGACCCTGAGCTGTTTACAACAATAGAATTTCACGAACCAAGAAGCAAATCGAAAAATACACCTCGTCGTGGGAAACCGCGGTAACAGCGCTATGACGATGACAAATCGACACGACACAACACGATACGATTATATTTTCGTTTGGACGCACCGATGCTCGCCGTACTGCTCTTACGATGTCTGCAACCGCACCGGCGCTGCTTTTATTATAATCATCGCCCGTTATTTTCTGTACGTCATCATACGTTCCCCGGAGTTTCTCGAATAGTGGAGTTTCGCGATTCAAAGCGAACATTGAAAAAAAAAACAATCGATTCAACCGATCTCCGCGAAGTTTGTGAAACGAACAAGGTTTCTCCCAACGAGTTTGTATACAAGGCAAGCCGAACGAGGCGCAAGACACGTCGACATGAAACTTCGTATGTAATGCACGTAGTCGACGCACGGGTATTTGCAAAGGAATGTTCAACAGGTGTGTCGTTTCGATTGAGCTTTATACGCGCGAACACGCCTTTCCTTTCGTCCTCCTTTCTTCGTTCGTTCGTTCGTTCGTTTGTCCGTTCGTTCTCTCTCCCTCGCACACACTTTTTCTCTCTGTTGCTCTCGAGCCCTCCCTCTTTTGAATAGCATCGTTTTCCGCGCAACGTTCATTATTTTTTTCCGATCGATTACGGTGCAAATGCGTGTAGCGGTCGTGCGCTACATACGGAACAAGCACCGACGAATCATTAGGATTAGAATATTAAAAGAAGTCTATTCGATATTATGCATTTGGAACTCGAACCTCGTGCGTTCGTTTGGCTTTGTCCTTTTCCCCCTTTCCCTTTTTCCTATCGGCTCTGCGACGGAGTTCGAGCAACGGCACGCGCGGTCGAGAGACTCGAAGGTACATACTCGAATCGTGGCCGATCCAGCGAGTGTATCGCTCGTGGGAGCGAGTGCGGCGACGTTAACGTAAACGGCGACCACGTCGGACACACGACGATACGATGATACGACGATATTCGGTTCGAGCGAAAAGATGGCAGAGTCGACGGATCGGAATCGCCGACAACAACGTATAAGAATACGCGCGAGCGTCGACACAGAGACTGCTGTTTCTGCAGACCTTGCCGTGGTGGTGGCATGTCTCTCTTCTCTTCTCGGTATGCCTGGAATGGTTCTCCAACTTGGAGGTTAAGAGGAAGCTGCGAGGGGAGAATCACACGATTTATTTACGCGATCCGGCTGGTCAGGCTGCCAGACTCGAGAGAAGTGCAACACCGTACACGCTATCTCGCATATGTAGGACAAAGCCTGCTCTGTGATGCCCACTTCTAACGCGGTTCTGGGCATCGTTTCGATCTTACTCTCTAGCGATAATCTCGAATGCGCCATCGTGTGCACACGCGATGCATGGTATCCGTTTCATCCTTGACGTCGCACGGTAATCGCAATGATCGAAATGGCCATTGTGGCCGGCTGCTTTAATCGCCATGGTACCATGTCGGAAACTCAAAGAGCCATGTCGAACAACGACGCCGTAAATGCAAATACAGATATCGCGGTAATAACAAGAACAACAAGAACAACAGGAATAACAGAAACAGGAACCGCAACAGCAACAGCAGAAACAAACGCAGAAGCAGAAATAAGAGTAGCAGAAGTAGTTACTACTGCCAACATCGTCGCGATTGGACATTAGCGACGAGCACTGTTGGTGGGGCAAAAGCAGCGTTCCGGCAGACAGCTTGGCGTCCTATGGTTCGCATTACGACAAGCTGCTGCCGCTGCAGTTGCCTTTCTCCATCTTTCGATTCTCCCGTTTCGCTTCACAGCGTTCTGCGCTGCACCTTTACTTTGCTTTACTTTACTTCATTTTAGTTTATTTTCCATCGGCTCGCGAATCCACCGATCTATCCTTCTCTTCCCTTTCTCTATATTTTTCAAATTTTCAATTCTACTCCTCTCCACGGTTTTCCCTTTACACGCTCTGTCATCGGCCACAAAAGCATCTCTAGTCGGAGTACTCTACCTACGTAAACGAAAATTAATGGACACTGGAATAAACGAACGAACAAATAAACGTCCACGCTAAGATGACGATCCTCTGTAAAGTGTCATCGGTCATCCATTAGATGTCCTTATCCTTGGTTAATCTAACACGATTAATCGTCGTTCAGCAACGTAAGATACGTTCGTCCAACAAGGAATTCTGATCGCGGTTGCTCGCTTAGACTTCGGGAGTCGTTGAATACCTCCAAAGATATATTTACGTTCGATTTCCGAAAATGAAAATCCGTCGGGGATCTTTGGCGAGACGCGCGTTCGTTTTTCGAGAAATCTTTCCGAAAGATAGAGAAAGAGAGAACGTAAAAGCTTCCGAGTGGAGCGCGGGTGGTGGGGGCCGAAACTCGACAACTAATTGCGAGATAAGGAAAACGGGTGTGCAGCAGGTAAGCGTACACGTACCAAAGTACGCACGCGCGCGCACGCTCGCTGAGCGAGTTTCTCAAGAGGCGTGTCGCTGCGAGCTACAGGTGGCAGCTGCTAGTTCCTCCTACTCATTCGCCGCATCTTCTTCCGTTGCCGTTTCTTGTCTTTACGAATCGCTTCTTCGCTTTCTTTCATTTTCTCTATACCCTATTCTATTCTCGTTTTATCCCCATTCTACCTCCATTCCAACCCCAGACCATAGGCAACAACACACCCGAAGTATCTTTTTGGTACAGTGTCTCGATACTTTTGAATAATATCTGATAAATAGCACGATTATTTTCATCGTGTGTCGATTGTTTCTGCATTGTCGGAGTCTGATTTTCGCTCGTCCTCCATTGGATAGAAAATAAATATAGGGACACATCGACGATCGACTATAAAAAAAAAGAAAGTTCCAATATTCGATACTCGTAAAAATTCCCTCTTTCCGTCTCGATTCTCGTGGACCTCTTTGTAGGATGATGTTTCGGGCATGAGTCAACTCGTGTTTGGCCCTCGGTCGTCGCGGCCCTGAGTAAAAGATTCTCTGAATGAACTCTAAAGATAGAGATCTCCTGTATCCTTTTATTCTCTTTCTTCCTTTCTCTTTCTGGTTTATTTCTCGTACAACTGTCCCTTTCTTTATCTCTCTTTTCTCGCTTCTTCCGTCTCTCGCTCGCTCTCGTCAACCTTCTGGACGCGGCGCGGCGGACGGCCGATGGTCGAATTCAGCGTTACTACGTTCGATCTCGCCTTCGAGTTGTCACCAATATCCTTGTGTCACGATGGCATACACGTTCACCGATTCAGCCGATGTAACCGATGCAACCGATTTAACCGATGCGACCGACGGAGTCGATGCATCTGCGCGCACGAGACGAGGCTTTCAGAGACGCGAAATTCGAAAATGACATTCGTCGAGAATTCCAAGCGAAAGAAGAAACGCGAATCGGAAACATCGGTAAAAAGGAAAAGTCTGCGTTCGTTTTTAAATCTGCCGAGCCGTTCGATCATTCGGTCGTTCGCTCGCTTCGAGTTGCTCGACATTTTCGTAGATCCCGTAGAAACTGGAGAATCTAACACGAAACGGTATTCGAACTGTCGAGAGTCGAGAACTATCGATCTATCGATATTATAAATACTGAAACGATGGAATAACAATGAACTTACATTTAATGCTCCTCTTGTCTCGTCACTTCACGGTTTTCTGTATGCCGCCTCTTTCGAACCGTCCTCGACGGCTTCGAATTATTTTCTTTTTTTTTAGTCTGTTTCGCTTATCTCGTAACTTTAATCTTCCCTCACCTTCTGTCTACGCTCGAAATAAGTACGCGACGCGATTCACATGTCTTTCCTCGGTCCACGATCGCTCGAACGTTCTTTTCGCGGAAACTTCCTCGGCAGCAGCAGTTTTACGCTCGTTTCTCTGAATTTCTTCCTCCTTTTCTCCTTTCCTTTCTATCGGTGCTCTCCCTTGGTTCCTGGCTGCTGGCACCCTACCGCGCGGTCGTCCTCCCCGCCCCCCTTCCCACCCTCCCTCCCTGCCTCTCTGCCTTCCTTCTCTTCTACCCCTTTCTCTCCCTCTCTAGATCCCTCTCGTTCGTTCGTACGTTCGTTCGTTCGTTCTTTCTCCCCTCGACGGTGCTTCCTCCGTATCGCTTCTTTGGTTTTGCCGCCCGTGGTTTTCCCTCCAACTCGCTAATAGATATCGGAGCCGACGAAAGATTTGTTTGCAACTCGACGGTGTCTTACCTCTTACGTATTACGTGTTACGTCGATCGACTCTTCACACCGAACCTCGTAAGATCGTTCGACGGTCGATGATGTCACGAACAAGTATTCACAATTTGCCGCGGAACACGGTATACCGTTGATATTGTTTCATAGTCGATCAAAAAAAAAAAAAGACGTGTTTCAAGCGGCGAACATTTTTCGATAGCCTCGCGTTCTCATCGAGCACACGCACGGTTTCGCATCTGTCCCCTGTTTCGCAGGAGTAGCTCAAACGTCGCGGAAGGAAACACGCGAGACAAGTACCACCGCGGAACTGTGGTATCGCGATCTCGAGAAAGCCGCGCGCGCGCGGCAGAATGCCCGCCCGCCTCCTCGACCACCCACCCCCTTACAGTTCCAACACCGTCGGGAGATCGTCGAGACCGTTGCGTCGCGTCGCGTCCCGTCCCGTCCCGTCCCATCGCGTCCCTATCCCTGTCCCTGTGCCCTCGGGATCCAACTATACCAGACGAGATATATCGAAGGGCAACGATTCTTCGCGCACAAGCGGCCTGTGCGCGACAATTCGAACAACCGATCCGATCGGCCTTTAAACCGTGGCCGAACACTTCTTCTTCCCCGACCGTTCTTCGTTTCTCTTCTCTGTACCTTCTCCACAACTTTTTAATCTCCAGGGTACAGCTTTTAATCTCCTGTTACTTCGTCCACCAGAGTTTCTCTTGTCCTCTAGCCTAATCTAATTTTCATTTTCACGAAAGCTGTTCGTTCTCCATCGGTTCGCGCGTATGCGACAATCACGATTACGCGTCAGCCGGTAGACGCGGTGCATCTACACCGAGACCAACATCTTATCTTCCATCAAACTTTCATAATCTCTTCTTACATAGCTCGGCCGCTCTCTCTTTCGCAGGCTCTATTCACCCTTCCCCACTTTTTCCAAGAACGCGTTTCTACTCGCGCTTGGCAGTATAGTTGCAAATAGATGCGGCACTAGCGAGCGTTCGGATTCGCGTTAACTATATCGCATAGTCCGTATTCGCTCGTAATATGGCCGAGTCGCTGGCCAATCAGAATCCCGCGTTCTTGTAAACTCCCCCAGCGTTTTCCGCCACCTCCGCCATTGCCACCTCCACGTTCGCTGCACTTTCGTTCCTTCGACATCCGTCTCGGATATTTAACACCGCCACCTCCTTATTCTAACCCGATTTACTATCGTTCGAGTATTCCTCCGCCTATCTTTGTCCTTGTTCGTAATCGTACTCCTACTCCTACTCCCACTCCTATATTATTATTCCTATCTTAAACGATTTATACCGATAATACAACCAGCGCTGTTTCAAAGACATACATAACTTTTCCCAAATACTGGTAGGCTCGACGCCGAAAGCAGTTCACGGAACACCAAGCCGTTCTAATTGTAACAAGTGTCCCGCGGCAGTACGCGTAAACTCGCATCACAATTGCATCAACCAGCGACGCAGCTGCGTCGATTGCGACATTGAACCTCTCACTCGAACTTGGTTCAAAATTATCTTTCCTTTCCATTCGTTTCGTTTCGTTTTTCTTTCTTTTCCTTCCTTTTCTTTTTTTCTCTCTTTTCTTGCCGCGTGTTTTATGGTCGATTGTCGACGAAAGGTGAAAGAACACCGAGAAGATACTTTTAAACTACAGAGCGATCGAATTACCTAACTCATTTTGTACGTTCAGCAGATCCGGTGAACACACAAGAATAAAGAAAAAAGAAAATGGAAATTAAAGACACAGAAACGTTTATTCGTCCACGCAAGAGCGTCCACAATGATGCATCGATGTTTCTCCAGCGAACGGTGTTCTTTTTGTTTTCCTTTTTATGTGTACCAATGATTCGCTACGCGAAGCAGATCGGTCGAAAGCGATTACGGAAAGAATGGAAACATTTGCGTCCGAGTATTTCGCGGTACAAGCCGAACTGGTTAAAAGTAGCTCCGATGGAACTGTTTCGAACACGGGAAATCGAGAAATCGGATTTCTCCAGATCGATCGAATCGATCGTTTAACGGACGCTCTTCATGCTTCGATGCTGTTGTCTTTTCTATTCTACAATATCGAAGGCGAAGAAACCAACCAAGACATTTCGAAAGACATGGAAAAATGAAGAAAAACTGTCGGTAACGTCAACCCATCGGATTGGATCGGATCGTATCGGGTGGGATCGGATTGAATCGGAACGGAACGAATCGGATCAGATTGCGTTAGGTCGAGCGAAACGTATTATAATATTATATAATATCGATCGTTGAGCGAGTTAGATCGACTTTGGTAGGCTTCTTGCGCTTTTCCACGGGAAGAAGAAGTCGGTCGGTTTGTTGGTCGGGTTGGGTCGGGCTGGGTTGGGTTGGGTTAGATTCCCGCGTGCATTCACTCTCGAAACTCACGTAGCGAATCGCAAAGTTGACACGACTTCTCGTAACGCGACGACGGTCGTTGTCCCCCATGGTGGATCGTATGCGCCGACGGCAGCTTCATCTCCCTCGGCGAACACCGTGTCGGAACCAAGTCAATCCCACCGAATTCGATGGTGTTCCGTATATCAAGATAACGTCATCCTCGTAAAGTTCGTCGAGATACGGTAGTAGCTGTATGCTATAATAGCAAGAACGTCACTTTTCTTTCGCGGTACGATTTGCGATACGACACTTGGCACACTGGACAGCTTTGTTTCTATAATATTGTACCAGTACGCGCAACTCGATCCCGTTGCCAACTTCGTCCAGTTCCGTACAGTCCGGTCTGTTCGCGCATAGAAATTACTCTTCCGTCGTTACTTTAATTCTCTTCGCCGCTTATTCTATCGCCTTTAACTTCTATCGTTTCGCGACCCCTGTATACTTCTCTACCGAATTTTGCCAGCATTTCGATTGCATAACAGCAAACTTTGATACGATCCCTGGCTGTCAACAGCGAACAGAGCTGATAGGTTTAATGTCTGTATCCGTGCCAGTCACTGCATACGCTCCAACTAATTTTCTCACGCGCTCAAGCTGAACATCGGTTGGTCGGATATCCTCCTACCAGCAGAATCGTCGAATTTCTCGAATGCATAGATATTTCTACTGCTCTCCGCTCCTCTTTCTCTCTCTTCTTTTCTCTTCTCTCCCCTTCCCTTTCGTTTTCTTAGTTTTCTTTCGTACGAGTCTTCTTATCGACTTGTTTTAGAATTTCATTTAAAACTTGTCCTTTACGGTCAGCGTCGACGTCCCACTCTGCTCTTTCGTACGCTTAGGTATTCTTCGACCCCTTCGCATCCTAATTTTTCTAGGCGTCGCCGTTGTCTGTTTGTATGTTTAGCAAACCTGCTTACCAATCTTACAGGTATATTGATATTTCACCAGCGAATACAGTTTTGCACACGCGCTCAACGGTTTCACTCTTCGTTGACCGTTCTGGATTCGATCGGCTGGCCAAACAGTAGGTATCGAACATGGTTTACGTCATTGTCCGTTGTTTTCGCAGAACGAGTCCAAAGAAAACGATCTAATTCAAGGACGGAAGTAAGGAAGATCGAGAGCGAAAGATGGGCGAAGGTAGGAGAGAAAGAAAGATATGTAACCACGATCGGTTACGATGAGAATGAAGTACTCGAGCGAGAAGAAAGTGACGGATTGTAGCGGAAACACACGGCAACACTAGTTTCAATTTGTTTGGACAGACGTAGCAAAGCATCGACAACAGAGTAGACAATCGCGACGAATACTGACTCGAACTGGTCAGTGTAGGGCTGTAAAGCACGCACACGGTTCGCCATCCTTTTCTGTTACGGTCGAGCCCCTCCGTAGGTACGACTGCCACTTAACGCGAATGGACGGTTAAAAGACCCTCCTGTACGAGTCAAGCGGCCACTCGAAACGACTACGATCAGCCTAGGTTCCTCTTGCGCGCAACCGTTCATTGCTACACCCTCCCCCCTACCCGATACCTACATCTCTCCCACCCTCTCTCGTCACCCTTTCCGATGTACCGATGTACCGATGTACCGATCCGCCGATGCACCGATATATGCACCTACGCACGCGCGTGTCTTCTCGTGCATTAAATCATACGCACGTTGAGTAACAACCGAAAGCTCGGCTTACCTTCTATTTATGTATTTATTCGTTCGACCAACGATCCCACACGATCCGGTTCGATTCGATTCGAATCAATACGATTTGATAGGGACAAGCCACGGCTTCCAAAGGACAAAGGATGAACTTTAAATTAACAATTTCTGACTGACCACCGACTGAAGAGAAGGAGGAGGAGGAGAAGGATGTGGCGAAGAAGGAAGAGGAAGCGAGGCACTACGCGAAGGAGATTTAATAAGAGAAAAGAGAAAATGTCCTTTTCCGACGAACGTATCGCAGTAGTATGCTATAAATAACTCGGCAACTTCTCTGAAAGCGGAAAGTAGTTCGCCTTCGAGTTCCGTAGTAAATTCCCAGAATAGCTTTCTGGATCGGTGTTCGGTCGGTCGGCTGGTCGGTCGGTCGGTCGGTCGGTTGGTCAGTGAATCGATGGATCATTGGATCGGTAAATGGATTGTTTTCATCATTGATTATCTTGCGAGAACCTTCGGCAACGACGCATTCAATTCAAATTTTTCAATCTCCGACGGTGCCGTCCCGATGCGTGCTTTCGCAAGAAACGATAACAATAGCAACAGAAACACTTCTCGCGGCTGGAAGAGATGCGATCGACTGTCCAGTATCGCGTCGCGATGCCTTTACTATCTCGTATCCGTCACGTATCTGTATCTTTTCGTTTCCCGATAGTTTCACTTTTCTTTTAATCGCGTAATCTTTTCGGCTCCCTCCATCGAGCATGTGTACGCGTATCCAACCGACACTCGATAGAATTACGCGCCGCCCTCGTGATTATCATTGTTAACGGCCCGACCTTCGTCATTGGGTCAAGATCGAAAATACGCGCCGTGTTCTTCTGCTTTGCGGAAAACGGAAGACGCTGACGGTCTCGATCGATATATTTCTCACGGTGATATTTTTTAGCGCGATCGTGCGATTTGGAGGCAAACCTTTGGAGAAATCGAATCGTTGCGCGTTTTCTCAGACAGACGTTTGTATTGTACGCTACATACACGCGAGTACGCGTATGCAAACTTGTTGATTCGCTTCTGTTCAACGACCGTAGTCGGCAACTTGTTTATTCGTTGGCGCGCGGTTACTTTCAATTTACTTAGAACGCGGCCGTAAACATTCGTTCGAAAAAAAACTTGGACGAAAGCGGCGAAACGGAGAAGGAAACTCTCGAGATTGGACAAGATCCCCCCCGTAAATATTTTCTCTTTCTTATACGATAAAAATCAAACGCAATGCACGACAGAACGTTTCTTCGATTGGAAAAATGAATTTTTAAGAATTTGTAAGCGAGACGTTACGATGCTCGTGATCGATTCGAGAATTTGAGCATGCCACCACGTGCACGTAGACACGCTGCGCTGGTAGACCGACAGCTCTCTCTCCCTCTCTCTCTCTCCTTGTCCCCCTGTTGCGAGAGAGTGGTTCGCACGGGTGGCTGTGGATGCAAATGCGAAAGAGCAAGTCCCAAGAGGAACGATCCCAAATGGATATTAATCCAGAGGCAAATGAAAAAGCTCCGCCGGCAGAAAGGTTTTGGCAAAAGCGGAACGACGAAATCGGAATGAATCTACGCGTTTCCCCGCTGCAGTTGATTCGGTATCCCCGCGCTTGATTCTCTAGTCACGCACGCGACACGCGACACGCGACACTCGACCCTCGGACGCACGACACTCGACACTCGACACACTCGACACTCGACACTGAACACCGAGGACGAATCCGGACCTCAAAGACAATGATGGGCGACGGCGATTCTACGGTGAAAATCATTTCCGAAACGAACGAACTTTCGGGCTAATCGAGATCTGCGAATCTACGAGAGATCGCCTAGAAGGCTATCGGGTATTTCGGAAAGCATACCTTGATATGATTCTCTTCCTTGAATGGCAGCAACGATACCACGAACAGAATCCTTCTGATCCGGGCGTCGCGGCGTTCCGCGTCTAATATACACCTCTCGGCGGGTGTTCCGTGCGCGCGTCCTTCTCTTTCAGGGAGAACCCCTTTCTGCACTACCCCTTCGAGTTGCCCAGAGAATCGCCGTGTTATCGCTGCCCCCCCCGGTTTCTCTCTGTCTCTCTTCCTGCTTCGAGTCGCCTTTACCTTTCTCGCACGGTGCCATCAGCTTCCCACCTAATTGCGAACGCACAGAAATAGAGCCGGCAATCTTCTTCTTTGCGGATAACTACTGACTGACGTACCGTTCATCGTCAACTTTTTCTCCCCTTTCCCTTTCCCTTATTCCTTTCTCTCTCTCTCTCCTTCTTTCTCCCTGTTTTCTTTTCCTCGCATACTCTCCTTCTTTTTCAATCTCGATCCCCATCTTCTATTTTCTTCGTTCTCATCTTTCATTCCTGTTTACCCTTTCGTTTCCACCTTGATTTTGATTCCGCTTCGATTCGCTCCTCTTTCCAATTTTCCAATTTTCGATCCTTTCATTCGTTTCGTCGCAATATAGGCGATCGTGCGAGGTATAATATATCGCATTGAGAACCGGCTACCAAGGGGAGCGATAGAAATGTGGGCGTCAAATGAAAAAGAAAATATGGCTGATGAACGATAATTTTAAGATACACGTGTAATACAGAAAATTTCCCTCGAATACACGTGTCGTCGGGTTTTGTTGAAATTAGAGGTGTGGAGAGGGGAGCTGCGAGATCGAACAACGCCGCGGTATGCACATACATAACCACGCGCAAGTTAAGCGATAGACGATAGACGACAGACGATGGACGTCACATCGTCGTGTATAAGCGACGAGGAACGAGTACTTTGAACTCTTTTCAATTGTCGCGTGTTTCTTCTTCGCTTCGTGTTTCCGATACTCGTTCGTATAATCTCTTAAAATTTCGTGCAACATCTAAAAAGTAATCACGCTTCAGCTACCGGTTCAGTCGGCACAGTTTATATGTACAAGTTGCATAATTTGTTCTTCATCGTTCGTAAATAATTTGAATCTGTTGGCCACCGTGGTCGTCCGTTTGATTCTGTTCGTTCTTTTGCAGGTGGTCTCAGGCAATCTAACGGATCGGTACTTGCGCTCGCGATGAACACGCCAGGCAACGTCTTCATATCGTATCCGGGTACGATGACGGACGCGACGGCTTTCTCGCAGGGCTATTCCGGCATTTCGATTGCAAACCATTGGGTACTTGCTCACGGCTCCATATTGTCGGACAAAGCGCAACGATCCCGTAAACTTCTCGAATTTGTCGACGCGTCCAGTCCTGGAGAGGTAATATTGCTCGAGCCGCACGCGCACGGGAAACTTTTCGACGACGTAACATTTCTGATACACCGTAATCCCGGCTCGTCGGTAGAGCTCGGAAAGCCGTTAGCCATTTGGAAATGTCCGCTTTTGAGCGACACCATGGACAGCTTGTTGAAAAACTGGAACTTTCAAAACGACCAAAGATTCGATCGCATTTTCTTACCGGTCTTGTTACTAATCGCATGCGACACAGTGAAATCAATCGAAAGGCCGGCTAATCAACGATCGGAATCCGAGTTAACGGGACGCGGACAGAAAGGAGAAATTGGACTGGAATCACTGGGAAACGGAGGAAAAGTCCGAGAAATTTTACTCGAGCTAGCGAAGCAATCTGCAACCGGAAGACCAGCGAAAGGATCGACGGTTGAAATCTTCTCAACGCCTTTCGGTAATCCATTTTTTTCAGATACAATGGCTCGTGGAATCGTCGGTAATTTATTAGGAATCGAGGAGTGCCTGATGGTGATAGACGCGGCTGTTTTCCCCGGATGCCAAGGTGCTCCTGTATACTTGGCCGATAATCGGTAAGCTCATCCGACTCCTCTGTTTCTTATTTACCGTTCCCTTTTACATACTATTGTATTATAATAGTACTACTCGTACTCGTGTTCTCTCCTACGATTCTACCGCATGTCTATGCATTATACAGGGTGTTCCGGTATTGATGTTACAACCGCGGAGGGGGTGATTCTACACGAGAAAATAAGTCGAAAATATGGAATGAGGATTTTTCATTTGACGCCATGTATTCGATAAAATCGAGTTTCAATATTCGACGAACACGCGAGTTATCGAATAGGAATCGTCTAACGGGTCTGATCATGATCTGCTGATTCTACTTCTTACAAATGCTAGTCACGCAAACTTGACGGATCTTCGAAGTCCATTTTCTCGGAAACGAAGCCTCGAACGAAAAAAATTTATTTCGTATTTTCGACTTATTTTCTCAGGCAGACTCACACCCTCCACGGTTGTATTATCGATGCTGGGACAGCCTGTATAATATAACATATTAGCTCGCTCGGAAAGTAATCTCGTTCAAGTAAAGTGGTATAACTCAATTTTTGCTAATAAAAGAACAGAAATTCCATGAGACATGGGATCTTTATATCGCCTGAAAAATCGCAAAAGATCATAGAACAAAATGTTATAAAACTTATTCTAAATAGCAAAAAATTGGCTTAGATTTTCCCTTGAGGAAACGAAATGACTTTCCGAACGACCCGATAATATAATAATACCACCTATGCCACGTATAATGCGTTACAGCCGTAGTTTAATCATTTTGTGTTCGTTTTTCTGACGATATTCAATCGTATTCCAAACAAGTGCTCGTAAAACTGTCTGCGGCATGGTGATCGCATCGTCGTGTTGGTTGCACGGAGAACGGATAGACTACACGTTCGCGATGAATTTGCTACCGTCGCTGAACCAAGTCCTTCAAACTCGGGTCAGACGAAACGAATCTCTCTGCTTGACCTCTCTTGTTCTTCCTTTCACTCGACGAAGGGACCGTAACGACAAAATCGGTACGTAAATGCTTTTCCGCGTTTCTTACTTTTCACTTGTCGATAGTGAATGATCGGGTGACACGTAACGATATGGTTACGATTACAATTACGGTTACGATTACGGTTACGGTTACGGTTACGGTTCGAGTTATGGTTACGGTTACAGTTATGGTTACGGTTACAGTTACGGTTACGGTACGACACGCACAGAACGGTTGCCAATATTTTGTTTCTTAAAATAATCGATTGTTTTCCTTCTGTCCGTTAGGCATCCTCGAACGAAGCGTCGCGATTGTGAGGTGCGGACCGCATTGGGGTACCGGCATTTTACTGGACGCTCAAACGGGAACGTTTATCACGTGCGCGCACGTTGTCGCAACAGTATGCATTTATTCCACTTTCCACTTGTTTTTCTTACTATACGTATCTTCGCGTGTAATATACATACACCGCTAGTTTTCAGAGAAACAAGCGTTTTTCTTTGGTTTTTTAATCATCAACGCTTATTGTTCGTTCGGGGTATCGATCGTTCTACCCCTAGAACGAGGAAGCTATGTAGCAAAAATTTTCTTTCCTTTTTTTCTGCGTTTCCAGGCACCGGAAAGGAAGATTAAACTCGTAAAGTATATCGCATCGCGAACCGATAGATCCGAATGGACAGCTCGAGCGAAATTGATCTACAAAACACCGGGTAATAAACCCTATGATATAGCTGTGTTGAAGGTAGATCTCAAGTGCACGGAGACTTCGATGAAAGCGATCAAACTAGCGGACACACCTGCCGTGAACGGTGAGCAGAGAGCGAGAGAGAGACAGATAGAGTACGCAAGATCGGAGAAAGAAAAGAAGAGGGACACGCGGCAACAATCTCATTCTTGCTGCGGTTCCTCTCGTTTCTTTCGCTTATTCTTAATGACGGAGCAGGTTAAGACGATCGACATACGATCGACACGATCGACCCGAACAAGATATTTTCGTGACGCAATGGAAAAAAACGAGTCACTCGGCTTATCGTGGTAATCGTTCGAATTAACGGTTATCCGTTCGGTTCTATAGAAAGACAGGACCTCCTGATCCTCTTTTGTAACGCATCTACACTGCTGGAGGTTATTCCGGTTGGTTAACGGTAACGACAATAAGAATTAAGAGCATAGGGAGATCAACGCGTGCGAGGCGACTCCGAGGCGCCAAACGTTGCAAGGGACAGCACTGACCTTCTTTCGTCGACAGTAGGAAAAATAACTATGTCTAAATTGGGCCAATTGATCGCCGGGGGTGGAATCGACGTTTCGTCAGCGTTGAATGCCGCGAATGGATGACACGACCTCCATCATCCCCTACAGCCATCCTTCCTTTCTCCCTCTCCCCCTCTCACCTTTCAGACCCTTCCCTCCTAGCGCTTCTTCGCTCGTCTTTCGGACTATTTTCAATGGAGTCTCTAATCAGCCCCTATTGTCCACGACTATAAATTAGAAAGGAGAATGCTAACCGAATCAACGGGATTCTATTGCACGCCTCGAATGAGCAAACAGATGCTTGTCGCGAATAGAACGTCGGAAACCATAGAGCCGATCTCCTATCTACCGTCTAAACTACCCCAACGAATTACACTTTTCCACTCTTCCCCTCTCTTTCTTCGTTTACCCCTACTATTATGTAGTATCACGCTCATACGTTGTATTACGTATAGATACGCGTATTTTAAATCTGCACGTGTATCGCGTTTACATTCGCACATTTTACTATAATATTTATCTACAGTCCATAGAAATCAGAAAAAATTGTTTATTACAGGGGAGCCAATACTTTCAATAGGATTTCCATTCTGTTCGACGGGTAGAGCCACTATCAGCAACGGAATTATATCAAAATCATCGGAGTGCATGCTGCAAACGAATTGCTGTGCCCAAAGCGGAGTCAGCGGAGGACCTATTGTTCGACCGTCCAGTCTCGAAATGCTGGGAATGATTGTTTGCAATACCGTTTCCACGAATGATGCGACTGCCTATCCTCGACTATGCATGGCCATACCAACCAGTATTTTCAAAGAACCTTTGAACAGTTACTTACGAACCGCTGGTACGATCTCATCGTCGCTATCCATCCTATTGTTATACATTTAACCACCTCCAGTTGGTCATTCGCATCATACAAACTCAAGCTGACACAAACTGAATTTCTTGGCCAGTAATTATTTCTGTTTCAGATCCAAAAATGTTGGAAAATCTAACGCAACACGACCAAATTACCGAAGGAACATGGAACCTTCGAACTCCGCTTCTTCGCTCAAATATGTGATACATCATCATAAAACAAATTTCTGTGTGTTCAAAAACAAAACTGTACCTCTATTGAACAGTCCGATCAAATTTCCCAGAAACGTTATTACATCCGCGTTCTTGTTTCTTTTTTTACGTGTAAAGGGGTAGATGTGTCAGCAGTTATTCTCTACAAATGCAAGACATTGTATTTTTTATTCTATCGCGTACAAAAGAGAAACAAAATAAAATAGGAAACAAACATCTTAATTCGTTATCCGAACAACGATTTCAAGAATCCTGTCCTGTCCATTGTCGTATCGTTCTCTTTTCTACTTCTGATTTCAGCATCCGTGTCTCTTTGTTTTATTGTAGGCGGTATGAACGTACTAATTTCGCCTTGTTCCTGCTTCCGCCGCAGCTTTTTGCTTCTATCAACATTCTGAGAGAAGAAGTTAGCTTCTCGCTTGGCCTGTGCAATCTCAGTTCGTAATCTTTGTTTCCGTACTGCTCGTTCGTAAGCCAAGCGTTCACTCAAGTGAACCCATTTGAATCTAATAAACAAAATATGCTAAAATGTTTCATGTAGCCAAACCATTTCTAAAATCTACAACTAGATTGTAATTTGTTACCTTGGTAGATATTTTATATTCCAAATGACGTCGTAAAATTTACTCTTTTTTCTGGTGGAGATTTGTTTATTATTTAACATCGACGCAACGTACTTAGCAACACTTTTTCTTTCAAATTCAACCCAACCTTCGGTGAAAGATTTTGCGCAAACTTTCTTACGCTTCTTTACTTTACTGTTTCGTTCTAATTCTGTAATGAAAAATTTACACTCTTTGTATTCCATGCACACAATTCATGCTCTGTAACAACTAAAAATATCTATTAAGAAACAATAATAAATCAATATAGAACAAACGTAGGATTTCTCACAAACTCAAATGCGTCTTAGAGTATCGTGTTTGATGCAAATGACTAACCGTTCTCTGCTAATTGTAAGTACACCCTTCCAATTTGACCATACACCGAAAGCAATTCTCGAAGTTTCGTGATATTCATGTACTTTGGTATGCTAGATAAATATACAATTCCTCTTTTCTGAACTTTTGGCTTTGTTGCATTTTCACTTTTTGTAACTACTGAGTCTTCGAGGTTTTCCATTTGTACTCAACTTGTATCAGCTATTTTTCTTATTCTTTTCAAAACATTGTCCGTTCGTTTTGCCTTTGAAATAGTACTCGTATAACAAATCATAAATCCTAACCATGCTTTCGCTGTGCTTTACATGCTTTGTAAGATATTTATATAGCAGGGATGTTCGATTCCGATTTGATTCTTCAGAAAATCGATCTTTTGAATCGATTTACCACACCTCAATCTTTTTGGAGAATCAAACATCCCTAGTAAATACATATATAGGGACATTGCGCAGGACGTATTACGCATCGCGCATCGCGCGGTATCTGGCGGTACCTATGTAAGTAAGTACCATCTATGTACGTAATTATTGCGCGCTAATATTCGTTATTCTGTTCTTCACATATTTTGCTTCCAATTGTTCCGTTGATGCACGAAAATCAACACAATGTTATAAATATTATACGAGTATGATCGAAACGCAATTCATTCTGTAGATTTGCATACACAGTTTGTAAACACACACGTGCAGGGGTACATATATATGTTTATGTAATACGAACACCATTATTGGTATGAATGCATGCATGTATGCATGTAAATATGTAGGTATATATGTATTTTGTTAAAGTCACTACATACTGCATCACTACAATCGCCCCGTCGCGTCGCGCCATATTTGTAATTAATTAACTCGTTATCATCAGTATTTAATCGAGTATAACAGTATACATAATATGTATATATTTTCGATGATTATACTAATCAAAACGAGATATTCGATTTGCAGGGAAAATCCAAATAGGATGCTATTGATAAACTATTGAAGAAAATATTGAATTGATCAATTGACAATAATATTAATGCGAATGTTATATACTCATTGCTAGAAGAGTAGATACATACAATGATACATACAATAAAATATCGAAAAGGATCGAATGGATTTTCCGATAATTTTCAAGAATTCTCTATGACGCTTATCGCCGTGCCGGTTACAATTTATACGACTGGGCACGACACACAGACGCAACATCATACGTTCAGTGCTTAGCGCGTTGCAGCGCCTATCGCTTTGCTGGTTCTTCTTGCTGTTGCGCAACGAGTTCGCGCAGCGTCTCAGTGTGTGCACAAAGGAGCAAGTGCATTCGTTACATGATGCATCCTTAAAGAAAATTTACCTCTTTCGCGATATATGTCGTTTTCATGAAGATTCCGCGGAACAAGTTTTATAAGAATACAGTTCCGTACGAGTAGCTTTCTAACAACGGAAACAACGACGGGTGAGCGAAAACTTTCGGGAAACATTACTTGGCTGAGTCAAACAAAATGGCGACTTTTCTCTTCTTGGCGGTACTGTTTACTTGACCGTGATCGTTATGTTTCTCACAAAGTGTGCTACGCGAGAAGTGTTGTGTACTTAATCTCCTTGCTATCGACCGACATTAATGTAACCATGCATCTTTAACAACTCGCATAGTGTTTACGATCGTTAACGTCTTCACGATCCTATACCTACACAATAGGTAATACTGTGATAAACGTGAACTACACAATTGGATGCAACACGTTTTTGCGTTTCGTTGTACTATTCGTTTCTAGTTTTCTATCTTGTTTCTTGGAGAAAACTTGATGCGTACAATTCTAGTTGCTTTTTATTCTACTATAACCATGTTTTTCACATAACTAAATTTTTGTTAATTACCTAGAATATTTACCATATTTTCCTATATTCGTATGGGGTTATCATGTACATGACAAATTATTTTCGCTCTCGGGGAATTTATAGCATTTTCTCCTTGCAGACATAATTGTTTTGGGATTTAGGTACGGATACTTATTCTTTTCTCTACCTTCTCTTTTGAAAACTTGTACTATTGTATTTGTTTAGCTTAAGAAAAATGTCCAGTTCGTACGTTATCGAGCCACAGGAAAGTGGATCGGACAAAAAAGATGACACTTTGATCATAGTTGTCAATGACGATGGTACAATATCTGTCGATCAAGAAACATTGCAAAGTTTAATCGGTAAGCTCAATTTCCCATTTCATTTATAGTTATATTTTCAATGATCCGAAGCATTACATGGTCATATTTACTTACAGCGAATCAATCCAATGCTAATGTTAGCGTGGTTAGACTTGGACAAGCCGAAACTGACACAGAAAACGGCGATATAACTCTAACCGTAGATCCTCCAACTTTTACTACCACTAATGTAAATACTGGGGGTGTTACTACCGATGCAACTAGCTTGGTTGACCCTTTCATGGAGATGGATTCCGAACAACTAGAAAGATTAGAGACAGCTCTACAGAGCGAAGAAGCAAAACAAATTCTTGGAGAAAATGTCACGGCGATGCTTGGTAAACATTACTCTTGTGTGTCTATGTAGTGTTTATAAAAAATTAATTATTAGTCAATACGATTTTTTACCAATTGGCTATATTAGTATTTACATCATAACATAAACTTGTATTTTGTAGATATGTTAACAGTAGAAGAACAACAAAACTCGATACGGTATAGCGTAGAGTTGGATCATTGCTATACAAGTAGATTATCGCCTTCCGATCCAAAACCACGAGATCCTTTACCTACTACCGAATCGCCAACGCCTGGTGATAATTTACAATACGAGCATCAACTTTCTCCTAGTCAGGGAACATCAAATGCATTGTCGTCCATTGTCGATGGAGAAGGCGCAGTGACAGCGACAGCAACAACAACAGCAACTACAAAGGCAAAGGGTATCATCAAAACTGTGAGTATCCTTTAAATTATAAGATACGAGTGTAAGCTTTGTTTTGCATCGGTAACACGACATTCGAATGGTATCTCTTTCAGAGTAAACCTGTAGGTCGTCCACGGAAGAATGTCCAACCGGCTTCTGTTGCGACGAGCAACAACGCAAGACCGTCTCCGAGTATAACAAGTACACCCAAGTCTATTGGACATTCGTCGACTAGAAATTTAACAGGGGCATTGCATCAAGGAATGGGAAGACGTAATTATGCGATTTGTTTATCAGTGATATTATTTAAAATCGAAAACTCGTTGTACATTCGATTTCAATCGATGACCGATCATTTTGTTTGCTTTATCAGAGCAGGGGAGGTCGAACGACGAGGAGGAGGAAGAACCCACGTCGTCGTCTATTGAATCGTCCGACTCGGAACCTCCATCAGACAACGACTCTGATTTTGGACCTCGAGGTCCCAGAAGAGGTGGCATCAGAGCCAGAGGTGGTAGAAAAGGTCTTACTACCAGAGGTGGAAGTATGGCGGCTACTCGTAGGAGAGGCACAAATAAACAAATGGATATAGAGCAAGTCCGTAGGTTGGACATGGAAATGGCTGCAGCGGTAAATGCTATGAAGAGTCCAGAGAAAGAGGAAAGATCTGGTAAGATAACAGCATGATTATTATCGATATGATTCGATCATGAACAACATCAATAACACAATATTACGAGATTCCTTTTTTCTGTTTTTTTAGGATTTTCACTTAGAGGTAAAAGACAGTTTAAAACTGCAATTGGTAGGAAAAAAGAAGAATCGCAACGCGTCGAATCATCTACAGCTACAGCGAACGAGAACATCTCGTCACCATTCGAAAAACCATTACAAACTACGAATCAAGTAAAAGCCAATTTGATCAATGCCAATATGATTAAAGGCGATATGATTCTTACAAAACCAGGTCAGGGAAAAAACAATCAAAAAGTTACTTTTGTTCAGAAACAAGTACTCGTCAAGTCGAATGACCTGAAAAACATGGATCCGAAAAAACAACTAATATTTCCCAAAGGAAAATTTGTGAATCAAACAGGAACCAAAATTTTTGCAACTAAAGATGGAAAATTAGTTCAAATGCCCATAACCGCTAAAGCTATAACTTCGAGCGTACCAACGGTCAGCCAGATCAAGGGTACAGTGCGACAGGTTTCTCCTACACAGCAACTGATCTTGAGTCAGAGTCAAACGTTGCATACACAGCAGCCGCAACAACAACAACAACAGCAGCAGCAGCAACCACAACAACAGCCACAACAGTCTATAAAAGTATCTACGCCTGTTAATATCCCAAAAGTAAAGCCATGCGATGTGAAAAAGGAGAAAAGGAAGTCCGATAGTTTTGAGATGATCGCAAAATCCGAGATTGAATCTGGAAAAGCTGTAGAGTCCAAAATTTTGGACGGTTAGTTGATAAGACCGTGTAGTATACTAGCTGCTTCAAGTATATTTACTTCAGTATTTTCGATTAAAGATTTCGTTCCAGGTACGAAAAAACATCCAAAGAAAGAAACCCGGAAGTCACCGGCATATATGGTGGATAGTCTTGGCCCTGCGCTTTTCTCGACACCCGATATTATTCGTCGAGTCGGTACGAACGGCGATGCGAAAATTCAGGAGAACGTAGTAACGTCATTAATTTCTGTAACACCAGTCACAAACACTACCACTACAGGAATTGCTAATTCGTTTGCATCAGGAACTCCGACATCGATGGCGGCGGCGGCGGCGGCGTCATCGTCGTCGTCGTCATCATCGTCATCGTCGTCGTCGTCGTCGTCCTCATCCCCCATATCCAATCGTTCAGGTTTGTTCTATCTTTTCGCATCCAGATATTATATACATATTCTTGCGACGATTCTACAGATCATTTAATTGTTCGTTCAATATCGTGTCAAAAGGTCTCGTCGTTTCTACACCAGTCGAGCGAATAACGCATCCAGAATCTCATCCGCCATTGGAAAAACGGGAAAATCGTGATTCTCTGATAGAAAGCAACGAGAACGAGTCGAAATCGGATTTGAAGACTACTGGGCCAGAAGAGTTGCAAACTCCTTTGGATTCAGGTAGATTTCGAAATAGAATCTTTGCTAAACATTTTTTTCCCTCGCTAAACAAGTAATTCTCTATGCGCATCGATTTATCAACATTTTATAGGTAGCATACCAGGTGAGGAACATTTACTAGCTACATTAGAAATGGAAGCCAGTAAACACGAAGAGGACTTACTCGCAGAAGCACTCATGTTACAAGAAGAACTCGGAGTCGATCTGGGCGAACATGTACTTGAATATTTCAATTTTTCAATCTACACCAAACATTGTATCCATTTTGTCTATTTTCTATTTGAAAATTTTTAATTTCGATCTCTTTCTATTCTTTTTGATGACAACACTGTAGGGTGGTGCACTCGTTGAACAAGGGGGGAGGCGTAACGTCCGAATCGTTACCATCGAATAGTACGCTTGTACCGTCGTTGCTCGCATCCGATCAAGAAACAGTGAAACCTTTAGATACTTTGACGGCAGCGACGGTGACAAGCACAGCGAGTACATCAGCCGTGGTAACTACAACAATGGCTAGTGCGACTCGAGAATCGGTAAAGAAATCAACAAAAGACGAGAAGGAACCGATTCAAATTATTCGCGGTGGTCGAGTAATCACGTTACCTCCTATCGAGGCGCCAGCCACTAGAAGCAAACGGTTGCAGGCTAAAGTCGAACCTGCTCAAAAGCTGTTAGAATCAGTGAAATCGACAGAAAAGTTTAGGTAAGTGTTTGACTGTGCTAACGAAATGGATGGGCAACTATCGTACGCGTGCAATGTCTAATATAGATGAGTCGATTAAAAATGTTTCGACCGACGTGTATACACGCATGTATATACACATATATATATACTGTACAAACATATATATATCTATATATACATATACGTTTGCAATATTTACAGTTTGCAAACGGTACCGCAAAGATCATTGCAAATTCTGAAAAACGAAACACCCACGAACATTATAGATCAAGATGAAGAAATTGTAAACGAAGATCTAATGGAAGAAGACGACGAAGATGTAGTTGAGGAGGAAGAAATTGATCAGGTTGCCGGTGACGAAGAGGAAGAAGAAGATGAGTTACAAAAGCAAATTGGAACGGTTGAGGAAGACGAAGAAGAGGGGGAGGAAGAGCAGGAGGACGAAGAGGAGGAGGAGGAGGAGGAGGATAATTCGGATTCGGAAGACGATCCTGACAGGCTCTGGTGTATATGCAAACGACCGCATAACAATCGGTTCATGATTTGTTGCGACGTGTGCGAAGATTGGTTTCATGGAAAGTGCGTGCACGTTAGTAAAGCTATGGGTAAGATTGAAAAGTAAACAATCCAGTTTGCGACTTTCAGCGCACGTTTAGCAAAATTATTTATCTTCATTTCTACTAGGTCAACAAATGGAAGAAAAAGGAATAGAATGGGTTTGTCCAAATTGTTCAAAGAAAAAGGAGGAAGAGTTAAAAACGAAAACGAACACGAATACGCCAAGCCTAATTGGAAAGCAACGCGTTCTGTCGGGTACTGTGGCAGACAGCCCGATCGTTCTAAAGAATCTTCCAGCCGTTAATCAGGCATCGGTTGTTGGAGAAATCGCAACTCCAATCCCTTCTAGTTCCGATTACAGTGACGTTCAATATTCCGGAAATGGTAACGGCAACGACAATAGTAGCAGCAGCAACAGCATGCAATGCGTTGTCTGTAAAAAGGAAGCAAGGAATTCTAGCATCTATTGCTCCGACACTTGTATACTCGCACACGCTCAAGAAACTCTCACCAAAGACAAGCCAGTATCGACGGGACCAACGGTAAGCCCAAAGGGAACAAGGCCGCTACCGTTGGACGTTTCTACCAAGTCGAAATCTGAAAGTAGGGTCATCGTTTTCGAAAGAAAAACCGGAAAAGTGTTGAGCGGTGAGTGAACAACGTTCAGAATAACGAACACATTCGTAAAATAATGGGTACTTGGGCTCGTCGTTTTACACAATTATTTCTATTATGTAATAATCATCGTTTCCATCTTATCTCATCGATTCCATATAAATTGTGAATATTTCAGGTGTCGACGCGCCAACAAGATCAAACTTACGTACATGGTTAAAAGAGAATCCTACATTCGAGGTAGTTGGGACGAATAATCTCGGTCCGTTGCAAATAGGAAAAACAATTGCTACGATTCATACGCAACAAATGCCTGGTAAAACAGTACGTATTCAAATTATTGTATCATACTATACTATACTACACGATATTATAATTTACCATAAAATTTTTTGACTTGTCCTTTAACTTATCAACCAAATAACATAAAAAATATCGTTTAAGGTGAAATCTACGCTGTTAACGTCCGGAAAGGGAGCAAATCTTCCGAAGATGACGTATACCAAAGTACCAGGTTCGAAGCAAATGATAATAACGACGGGAAATAAAAAATTTACAGTAATTTCTGCAGGACAGCAGCAACAACAAATTCAAACAACGAACGCAAAACCGATACAGTTGAAGCAAACTGTAATCGCCCAGTCGAACAAAAGTCCTTTCGTGTTGAAAACGACAACCATCAAATCGAGCACCCCGGTGCAGGTGAAACAACAAAGCCTACCGACGCCGAAACAGACACCACCTGTGAAAAGACAAGAGGTGAAGCAACCGGCCGTCCAATCTAAGTTACAATTAAAACCGAATCCACCGAAAAAGCCTGAACCCGAACCAATTAGGCTGAATATAAGAAAAACTTTGACAGAGTTGTTATCGAGTCGTATTAAAGAGACCGAGGATTTGAAGTTAAGCGACGACGAGATCGCCGATCTAGCTTTCAACATTGAGTTGGAGATGTACAAATATTTCAAAGATACCGGAGCAAAGTACAAAGCCAAATACAGAAGTCTCGTGTTTAATATAAAAGACACGAAAAATTTAACATTGTTCCGAAAAATAGCCGACAGGTCGTTAACTCCCGACGCGGTGGTAAGACTAAGTCCCGATGAAATGGCCAGCCAAGAGTTGGCCGAATGGCGAGAAAAGGAGACGAAACACCAATTGGAGATGATTAAAAAAAACGAGTTGGATTTGATGGCACAAGCAAAGTCTATCGTTGTGAAAACACACAAAGGCGAACAAATTATTGAGAACGACGGTGGCATCGATCATGTCGATCCAAAAACTCCGGTGCAAGATATTGTTACGGCATTGAATAGCGCGGACAGTATAACATCAACGGTGGATGACTGGGAAAAAGAGATCGAAAGAATGAACGACGAGGAGAGGTTAAGGGCGAAGGAAGATGCTAAGAAGTCGAAAAGTTTCGACGAGAAAAGACGGAAAGAGAAGGAAAAGGAGAAAGAGAGGTGTCGAGAGAAGGACAAGGTGAAAGATAAGGAAGAGAGACGAGGGCGAGAGAGAGACGGCAGTCGCTCGAAAGGAGTCGGCAGACGTGACAGAAGTACGAGCAGAGGCAGACACAAACACGGTAAGGACGACAGAGAACATAGCAAGACCAGAGAGAAAAGCAAGGAAAGAAAATCACGAGAGAAGGAGAGCAAACGCGAGAAAGAAAGGGATCGCGACAAGGAGAAAGATCGTGATCGATCGAGGACTAGAGATCGCGACAAGACAAAGGTTCGGGAGAAAGGTAGCAAGGAGAGAAGCAAGCTGAAGGACAAAGATAAGGAGAGGGAACAACGAGAACGACATAGAAGCAGCATCGGTGGTGGTGGCGGTAGCGGCCTTGGCAGTTGTGACAATAATTTAAAGAATCGCAGCGGTACCAGTGGATTTGTATACTGCGAATCGAAGGAGCTCGATAAACGGGAGGACGAGAAGAAGAGAGACTCGGAGAAGAAAGAGGATTCGGTCGGTTTGGCCGGTGGATCTTCGACCGAAAAATCGATCGAAGATCGCCTGTGGCGTCACATAGAGGACGAGGCCACCACCAACACCATCGACGGGAACGACTCCGACGTATCGGACAGAGAGCCGACCTCGACCGTCACGATAAAGACCCCGGACATCAACGACGATTTGGACAGGGACAGAGAACAAGAACCCCTTTCGGGCACGATAGATAGGGACGCTTCGAAAGGGGGGCTGGCAAACGGTATGGAGAGGTTTCGTCAATATGGTGGACGTTGCGAAATTTTTCATTACCGCGCAAGAGGTTAGCGGTCACGCGAAAGATTTGATGGACGACTTGCCGGACACGGTGGACGTTGTTGGCAGAATCAGTCATGAAACCGTTTGGGATTACATCTCGAAAATGAAAAAGACCGGTTCGAAAGAAATCCTTGTGATCCGTCTTACCGCCGCCAACGACGAAGAAAAGATTCCCTATATAACGTTGTACAGTTATCTGAACAGCAGAAGTCGACTTGGAGTAGTTGGTAATGTCTCGAAGAACATCAAGGATTTCTACATAATGCCGTTTTCGAGTCAAAGCACGATACCCCAGGTTTTGTTGCCCTTGAACGGCCCCGGTTTCGAAGAGCATAGACCGCACCTTTTGTTGGGAATTATCGTTCGTAACAAGAGGAAGCGGTTCGTCGGCGTCACCTCGTCAACTGTACCGATCAAGCTGGCGAAAAAAGATGCGGATCGAAGCTATACTCCGCCATTGATTGGCATTTCGAAAGACAAAGTATGCAGTTCGAACGTGAGCACAGCGATCGCGGGTACGGTCGCGATCACGGCAACGGCAACCTCGACGATTGCCGCCTCGTCCTCTTCTCCCATTGCGGCAACGGTAGGTAGCATCTATCAGAAGACCACGATCGCCACCGCAAAGGAGAAGCAACAACCGCAGCAGCAGCAACAGCAACACACTGTCACCCAAACTACTCTCGATACTCTAAACAAGGCGCATATAGGAATGCCGAGAAGCACGATACTCGACACTGCGGCTATATGCAAAATCGTTCCGGAACTCTCGTCCAAGATCGACCTTACCTCCTCACCTGGTAAAGCGCCGATCGACGACGACGGCGACGAGCCTTACAGCCCCGGTCAGATGGACGAAGAGCAATCCGATCGTGAATTGCGAACCGCTTCGACCACTTGCACAACTGCCACTTCTTTGCCATCGATTCCATCGATAACGATTGGAATCGATGGGCCGACGATCGATAACGGTATTATTTCTTCCAGTAAAAATTCAAACGAACTTCAACGAAAAATGGAGGAGCTAAATCGACAAATCGAAGAACAGAAGCAACAAATACAAAGCATTAGCTCGTCGTTTCTCGGTGAATCAACGTCTACTTTGCCGGTGAGAATTTTAACAAGATTTATTTTTTACGAAATCGATTGTTATTGTTTCTCCTATTGCCCTGTTGTAAATAAAATTGATTTCGATTTACCTATGGTATCCAGTTCCTATCCTCGAGCTGCTTTAGATTCTTGCTTCGAAACTTGTTACGAAACAACAGTTTTCTTTTTTTCTCTTCGCTGTTTAACAAATGTAACAAATCGTATTTCCTTAATGTATCACGTTATCGCGTTGCTTACTGTACATGGATTGCATTTTCATTTTCGTCAAAAAAAGCGTCAAACATTCTTATCGATACGCGAATTCGCGAGAAACTAGATAAGAAGTGAAAATCTGTTGGTAGCTCCACTCCTTTCCTGTCTCGAGGATTCTCTTTTTCTTTGAATGTACCGATTCACTCGGTCGAGTCGAATCACGATGGTAGGACTATGTCATCAGAGCAGTTCTGTCTTTACGGTAAGGTAAAATAATTGTGTGTCCGAAACCATTCGGGCAATCGTCGTGTTTCATTGATTACGGAAAATGGCTGATACTTTCACTCGCTGTTCTTCAATTCTCACAAACGCGTCCATTTAAAAGTATTTTACTCTTTCCGTCTATTCCCCCTCCCCCCTTCTCTCTTTAAGTATATACACATATGTAGATACATGTATATATACGTGAACATATGTTTTTAGAAGCAAATAATAAGAATATTTTGTACGGCGTACGCGCACAAGCGTATAATTCATTTTTGTATGCGTGTGCCAAAATACGTTTCTATATACATGTGTATATATATGTAATTATATATAAACGCACACATATACATATATGCATTATAGCGCGAAAAGAAAAAGATGAATTAAAGGGAAACATGCTTCACTCATAAGCGTAAGGGTTGCAATCATATTACTGTCGTTTGTTGTTAGAATCGTTGCATGCAACTCGGGAATTGCGAATCATGATCAGATAATAATAATAATGTTTATTATTTTTGTTCATTTCAGGGTTTAGGGCTGGATCCACCGATTAGCGACGAATGCGAAGAAGCTTACAGCCCTCCGGATACAAGATCGTTTACACCACCGCCGCCGCCTGGTATATCAAAATTCGCACAACCAATCCTTGATAAAGTATCAAATATAACGATACCACCAAATTTGCAAGAAATTCTAGCGAACGTGAAACGGCAAGAAAACTCCAAAGTAGATCCGTATCTACCATCGAAACCCAGCGCTACATTTTTAACTGCCGTCAACTCGTCCATATATCAAAACTCGGAAAAATATTCCTCGGCATCGCCCGCAAAAATCACGGTCGGTGGATCGAATAAATCCAGTTCCGACAAGTCTTCGCTCGAAACAAGTAACCATAAAGACTCCGTTTCGAAAGAGAAAGAAAGCAAGAGTACCCTAAGTTCCTTGAGCGACTTGGATTTAATTAAGAAAGCGGAGGAGGAATTAGCCGCTGTCGCAGCCGCTGCAAGCGCGACCGCGACCGCAAATGCAACGGTGTCGGGAAGTCAGGCGACCGAACATACCGCGCAACCAGTTTTATCCACAACTCCGACTCTTCCAACTATAATAGGATCTCCTGCACCGACGATGATGCCAATGTCCGCGAACCTTTCGGCTAGTTTAACCGCGGTTGGAGATCCTACTCGCGAACCAACCGCTTACAAGAGCTCTTACCCGGAACCTTTCAAACGCAATTTGGCTCCCGAACAGCCGAAACCTCCTGGCCTCGAAGACGAGGACTTCCCACCGTTTCCATCCACGCCACCGAACGTAGAATCTAACGCTGCAAGAATGACGCCATCGTCCCGATCTAAATTTGTTCCGAAAAGTGGTATCGTGCTGAGCGTGAAAAGAAAAATGAGCGACGAAAGTGTCGCTTCTTCTTGCCCTTCGAGTAAAGCGTCCAGAATAAAGTCACGTTGGGGTCAAGGTCCCTCCGATTCGGTCGATTAGTTCCACTAGTGGACGCGCGAGAACTTTCCTTTGGTAGAGAAAAAAACTCGAAAACTTGTACAATATCATCAACAGCAGCAGCACTATACGCGAAGATGGCTTGCAAAATCGACCGTCGACTTGATTGCATTGACATCGTAGTTTTTCATCGATCACCGGAATCGGACGAGTTCGTTCGGTGGAGACTCGTTCCGGCAGGATTCAAAGAATGATCGACAACGGCACCATTTCAAAACACTTTCTACCAAGCTATGAGAAGCAAACTTTGTATTTTGCGTATGCTGCTACCGATATGCAGAAAAAAAAATCGGGTTGGTGCATCGCAAGAGGAAAGCTCTATCGACGACTCGAGAAACGTCACTTGTAAATACCAAAGCGGCGCAAACGAACGCTTTTAATATCATACGTCGAGCCTACCGCGCTACGTGTACATAGCCTCACCATAAAGTCTGTAATATATTGTTCAAATTAAATCGAAAGGCTAACAAAGAAGGAGAAGATTATGTAAGACGGTGGCGCATGCACTTCACGCGTTCATGTCGTCAGTGTATATATAAATTAGATGTAAGGAACCGAGAACGACCAGTTTCAACCGAACGCTCATTTTTTTCATTTGTTGGTCAACCATGAAAATCGATTTTCAGGGACGAGAACTTCCACAATGCGCTGCATTACTGTTTAGCGATACGCGAGCATACGTCAGAACGATTCCCCGAGTTGACTGCAATGAACTACTATTTGTCCTCGTACGAAAAAAATTCTTTTCAACGTTTATGCAAAGGACGCGTAGAATCTTCGAGCCCTCGACGTGCAATTCGCTGCCATTGCAACTACAGTACGACAATACGAACAATGTTGATTTCTTCAGCTTAAACGGACTATCCGATCGACGAAAGACTAAACAATAAATTTCGATTCTTGTTTCGTATTCGCTACTGATATTTATATACGTACGTCCTAATCATTTACACTACGCTTCGTGGTTAACGCACGATTATTGTATGTATCTATGTATGTATGTATTTATGTATATATATATAGGTATATAGGTATATACATAAGACGTACACCACTACTGCTGTCGCATCGTTCACGTAGATTTTACGCTATCCTCTCCTCCGGTGAGCCCCGATGTCCTCCTGCTTGATTTTCTTTCCGAATCGAACCGTTCGAGCTTTATAAGACAACCACTGTTTGCCTGCTTCCTTGTACACGCATACGTAAGATAGCGAGCCCCGAGATACATGATCCGAAATGTTGCGACGAATTAATTATCGATCATCGTCAATCGACAGTCTACCTTTGTATCACGGAATCCTATGAAAACTGCAACTCGAACGTAATACATTCGTACGAGCACGTGGAAGCTTAATAAGAGACGCGTATTCTGAGGAAGCCGTTTGAAGGAATAGGAACCATACCCTTAACGATTCATATTTCATTACATGTATTTTCAAAACCAAGTCTTTATTCAATTACGGCGCCGAAACACTCTATTTGTATACATATATGTATGTGTAGGCGTACACGGTGTTAAAAATCATTTTATACGAATGAAATGAGTCATTAAATTTCATTTTTGTACAAGTTTCCGAATAATGAGCGAGATGCGTACATATATATATTAGGAATGCACTGTATACGCGTAATCGTATCATTATCAGCATTAACCGTGCTGTTGTTTTCGTTATTATTATTATTATTAGTACAATACATATTTTCTTTATCGTTACTGTTAGCGCTACCGCGTTAACAATGCCTTTATCGTCGCACGAGTGTATCGACCGTTGCCTTTATAACCAAACGTCACGTCTACAGTTACATTACGAATATTATTATTATATTTTCAATTGTTAGAAACCGTAATATAGTACACTCGATTTGTGGTGTCGATTTTTACATTGCGTTCGACAACCTCAAATGTTAATTTCAATGTTCACGCATATGTAGGTCACTTTAATACGAATTGTTTTAGTATGTTATTTTGAAATACATATCTTACGTAGGAAGACTAACATTCCAGCGGCTGTAAAAAATTTCATTAACAGATTATGGAATATCCTGTAACACTACCTACATTAGTTACGCATATATATAGGTACTAAGTTGATTGCCAATAGAATAGATATATATATTTCAGTACAGGCATAAACGATTCAAAGAATCCAAATTTCAAAAACCGACTCCTTCGTACCTTGTTACACATTTTATATCGTAGATAGATATTCCCATTAAATTTATTTATTCTGCCGCATGTCGTTCAGTTTACGTTACGTAAGTGTGCTTGCGTCTTTTTTAACGTATCTACATGATTCGTATCTTTTTACGGAAATATCTATACATACGTAGCGGAGACGGTAACCGATAGATAAGAACGGAAATCCAGGACACGTTGCCATACCTTATCCATCCTGTGCTACAGTGTGCTACGGTATCTACTATATACGTAACATTTCTAATTGAAGACAGTCATTCAGTTTTCAGTTATTGTACAAACTGTCTACTGTTCTGAACAACATCTATAAACCACAGTCGGCTGTGGTTATACAGTAGTGGCTACAGTAGGCTGTGCCTAAACCTAACTTATTTATGTGCACGCATATAGGTACGCATACTGTTGCACGTATTTATTTATGGTTGCGTATAAAAGTATCCGCATATACAATGCATACAAATACGGTATTTCTAACGAGGAACAACTAACAACAATAACACATTGCACGAGCAACTAAAATAATATTTCAGAACAATAGGGATGACACACTCTGCTCCGCAGCAAGTAACGTCCAATGATTACGAGAATTCTTGAGTTTCCGACCAATGGTACACAAATTCTATTTAAATGTAGACCATAGAATATATTAGAGACGAAACTCTCTGGTCGGAACCAGAGATTATTCGAAATCTGGTTACAGTAGAAGTCACAAGAGTCCATAACTGTTTCGCGCAGGTTACTAGACGGTAGGTGGCGCAGCAAGTATGTCAACTCCTACTCCACCACTCGCACGCCACTCTATTTAATATACAGGGTAAATCTTTAAATCAAAAAAAACTACACTAATACTTTAAAAATAATTGAAAAAGCGATATGAAAGCTGCTGGAACACCCATTACACGCTCTGAATGGTCCGGCTTGGCGTCGGTGCAGCGTGAACATCGTGCGGCGCGTGTCAGTATCGTTGCGCGCATGCGTTGTACATAGAAATGCGGACGTATGAAATAGAAGTTGCGCAGAATGAACGAAAACTGGTTCTTCCGGTGTTATGGACTCTTGTGACTTTTAGTATAGACGCACTGTGAAATGGTGTGTATTATTTGCGCATGCTCCGTATGTATAACTATTTATTTAGTATTACTGCCAACCATTTCCGCATCCGGAACGAAGAATCGTTCATTTTTCAGTACACGCGCAGTGAGGTAAGAGCCATTTTGATCGGAACAGCAACGTGGCAACCGGCATACGCGGCTTTCCAGCTACCATGAATATTCGTAAGTATCAATCGGTTACGTGTTCTTTCGATATTTTTAGTTCCGAACGTGTACGGAAGCAAATTTTTAACCATTTCCTTGCCGAGGTGCGCTACCATGTATTTTCTTTTCGTTCGCGAATCGGTGTTTCTAACGTTTGTTTCGGTCGATTTATTCCACGGTCGAAACGATACACGCCTTGCAATTTACGCCTCTTTTGACTTGGACGCGTCAAAGATTCACGCGTTGCGTCGTCAATATTAACTGGAATGTATTTAAGTTCGGAAATTAATATTTGCTCGGCATGCTCAACATAGAAAGTACCGATTCATACACCTTCCTACCCTCACAGTAATTCGTAAGAAACGTTTCTTTAGGTTTATTGAAATGCGCAGCTTATAATCAGAATTGTATGTTGTTTCAGGTTTACTGCTGTTATTAGCGATTACCCATATAACAGTATGTTTGTCAGCCAACGGAGCATTGCAATCGACAAATGCCTATTTAACAACGGCTGACAGAAGTCGTTTAAAGAAAATCCTGGATACAGGTTTAACGTCCGACGATATAGCTACTCTGTATTATGCTGGGGTTGGTTACAACATTCTTGGGGAAGCTTTGCCAAATCAACAAGTAAGAAGATTTATCAGTTTTTGAAGTAATTACAGGATTTAATTGTTTCTTTGATCGTTTATCTAACTATACTGAATAATAGCTAAACCTGATGAAAAATCTATATAATTGATGAGTCATGATACTTTGATTAGTCTTTCTGATCGAAAAGCATATCCATAAGCGATATAATGGATTTCTTATGATCGTCTTAACACTTATTTTGTCTATTTATAGAAGTTCTCTGAACGCTTGATAAATTTATTGAAGGCCAAGGACAATGTTACGATAGAACAGGCCTATTACGCCTTGTACGTTGCAAACGTTGCTGGATTCTATAAAGAACTTCCTGCACCTCTACTAGCAAAGGTATAAATATAAACCTATCAATATTGATGAAAATGTCGATTATCAACCATCTTGTACACATTATAATGATGTTTCTAAACTTTCGTTCTACTGTACTTTTCTAATGAAGAGAATTTATATCCACTGAATTCAGATTTTAGCATAGAGAATACTGGAACAAAATCCAGATCATGCTTGTTAAGAAAAAATTTTTCAGTTTAAACAGATGTTCTCGAGCGCAATAGAGAAGGATGGCTCTACCATGATGGAATTATATTCTGCTGTATCCGGTTTGGATGCGATGTCTGAGAAACTATCGCGTGACGACGTGGACAAGGTTTCAAAAGCGGTACGAAGTATGTTGCGCAAGGATGACAATTTATTGAAGTACGATCAATTTCCTTAATATTTTAACGTCGTAGCACCGTACAACCTTCGTTATCGCAAAGTTGCATACTTTCATTGAAATTGGACAAATGACACGTTCAAGATCTAATGCTCGTTTATTGGATATTTCACGAAAACAGCTTAGGTTGTGCTTTCCACATCGCGCCGCATCTTGGTACAAGTGGTGCACTCTTTTATTTTGATCATATCGAAGATGCTATTGTTCAAGCCGACGAAGTAGATGGAAAATATTTGCAGTTCGAAGGCGGCGTTTATGGCACCGGTGAGTAGCAGATTAAAGCGTTACAAATTACAGAATTACGGTAAGATGAAACATCGCCTATTTCTTATGTACTCTTCAGGCTTCCTGGTGAATGGTATTTTCAAACTTTCCAATACACTGAAGAAAAAGCCACCGTTAACGTCCCAGCAAATCGTTAAACTGGCCAATTATCTTTTGTCCCGTCGATCCGTACAGACGCCGAAGGGTACGATGGCTCTACTGTCGGCGCTGACAATTTTGGCAGAGAACGAGTTCGAGAAACCAATCTGTATAACATTAGCCAAGGAAGGCGTCAGTGTCTCCGCTCAGCAACCTATGGTCACGGTGAAAGTTTGCGACATTCTTGGTAACCCGGTTAGCGGAATGTCCAAAGTGATCGCAAATACAGTAACGCGAGCCGGAGACGATGCCGCAATTCTGAAAGATCAGAATTTACAACTTTCGCCGACGGACAAGTGAGCGTTAACTAGCATTTATTCATTTTCCCCATAACTTTACCGTCTTGGTTTGTTATATGTTTGTCAAGGTCGGCTATACTTTGGGGTAGATTATTTGTCGCGTTTCTATTATCTTTCTCGAATCACAGTCTCGAGAAAAATTCAGAAAACCGACGGACAACGTCTCTTTTATGATTTTCAAACAGCTCGAGCATTCGACTATTTCGAATACATTGGTATTTACTATATGTTTATGTTCCTCAGAACATTATTCACGATGAATCTCATGGAAGCGAAACCGGAACGAGGGTTCTACAAAATATCAGTCACAGCGGGACCAGTGACAAATACCGTTACCGTGAAAGTTCTTTGCGAAGTGGTGGTCGATTATTTGGAGATTGGTACCGGTGACGCAGATCAGACGACTCAGCCAAAGCTCACACGGTAATGTAACGGTAGATCTATTCGACGGCCGTGTTTTTTCGGTGAGAACGTCAAACTCCGTTCGATACGCGCAATACACACTGCATAGTAGACATATAGTGTTATCTTCGTCGCAATTGCAGTGTAGCTTATCCGGAAAAGCTAAAACAAAGGATAGAGGCTGACTCCCAGCAAAAGTTGGTTATGCGATTTTTGCTGAAAGATGGTATGAATAAAAAACCTATGCGCACGCATCAAGCGTTTGTACGGCTCTCCTCGGCGATCGAATCAAAGGATGGTGGCAAGATGGGTCGTGAAATCATCTTTGTCGCCGAACCGGATACATCACACCTTTACAAATTTGATATGGTATTCCGTGCCGGTTCCTTGCGCTTTCGCTTTCATTTTCATTTTCGGTTACTCAGTTCTACTTGCTCCTGCCATTCAGTATTTTCCATACATTAGTGATTCCAGTAGATGAAAATTATCAATCATATCTTTAAAACTGTTTCAGCCTGTCGGATCTGCAGGTGTGAACTTTGATCATCAAAGCGGGGATTATAACGTGGAACTGATAGTCGGAGACGCCATACTAACAAATCCATTCCAGTGGACCGTGGCAACAGTTAACTTGAAATTCCCTGACCCGAGTTCATCCTTGACCTCGAGCTCTAGCTCGACCTCAGCCTCATCTTCAGCCTCAACCTCGACCTCGAGCGCGGAGAAAACTGTTTCGTACGAGCGTAAATCTAACATCTACGCGACCAAACCAGAAATACAGGTAACGTGTCTTTGACTTTCGAAAATTTGTTACATGATTGACGATGTCGCGTCATAAAGGGCCAGACGAAAGTCTTGCATCGTTTAGTAAAAAGAAACTCGCGCTACGACGAAAACGTTCCATAACTAACTACCAATGCTCGTTAGTGATAGCAATACACTCGAAATGCTATCACTTCTATAACATTGGGAAATAATATCGTCGAAAATGCATTTCTCCGATTTTTGAAGAAACTTTTCCGAAATCGAATGTTATCGTTCGACGAACAGCGAGCAAAATCGCTAAACCGCAACGTTTCTCTAGAATCCGGTTTTTCAGGTACACACGATCTATAAAATAACCGATTCGTGTTAATAGAGCGTCGATGTCTCGTTTGTTTCAGCACATGTTCCGCGAACCCGAGAAAAGACCACCCGCTTTTGTTTCCAATCTTTTCACCGGCCTGTGTTTGGCACCGGTCCTCTTGCTTTTCATTCTGTGGGCCAAACTCGGAGTGAACATATCAAATTTCCCGCTTTCTTTCAGCGCGGTAACATTCCATCTTGGCTTGGGAAGTGAGTATATATCGTTTTGTCTTACACGTACGTAAGAGTCGTTACACGCTGCCTACCCAGTCGTTGGCGACTACTGGGTTTAAGAGAACATTGTATATGACTCGTCGGCAACCATGAAAATGAATAAACCACCGACACACAGGCTCCACGTCAATGTCCGAGAAATATATTTAATCAAGCGAGCCTTCACACAACAGGTAACTTTTTGGCAGACCAGACGTAAAACTTATACATACGTTACACTATATGCATTGTATTGTATTGTACATAGAATGTGAATGAGCTTTCGACATAAAAACAATATGTTTGGCTCGTTTTGCGTGATTCTGGAAAAACCAATTTTGGATTCGTCATGTAAAGATAATGCCAATCAGGAAATTGAAAAATCCGAATTAGAGGAAATCATAAATAACCGAAGGAGTTTCAGAACAAGAAAGAAAAGGCTTAGGTAAATGAATCAAATAAAATATTATTGTATTCATCATTGGACTTGATCGACGAACTTGGTCGCCAACTTTGCAGTCTCTCGTCTAACAAATCGCCAAGTTGACTGGGAGAACAATGCGTAACGGCTCCAAACGTACACGTTTCGTAACCATTATGGCCCGTTATATTCGACAAATTACGACTTTTTCATGTCATTTGTCTTTCTCTCGGGCATATAACAAAACTGTGGAATTTTCGCAAATGCGACAATTTATGTCGTATTTGTAGCCCAATTTTCACGACAGTTTGATACAATTAAATCTGTTGTACGAGTCGAAATAACGTTAACTTATCGTTCTCCGTTTCTTTTCAGGTATCTTTTTACTTTTCGGAGTATTTTGGCTGCAACTGAACATGTTTGTCACTCTTCGATACCTGCTTGGTCTTGGTGTCGTAACATTCCTTGCCGGCAATAAAATGCTGTCGCGTATAGCGCATAAACACAAATTACGTTAAAAGAGACAGTTGCAGCATCGAACAAATTTACTTTAAATCGATAAAACGGTTCGAGACGGAAACCAGAAGCGAACCGAAGCAGAAACGAACACACACAAGACTGATGTTGCTTGATTGAATAACTCGTAGATAAAGCTGACGAGTTCGGTTTTTTTGTTCGATCGAATTTCCACAGTTTCGATTTTAAGATCTTAACAAGATTCGTTGCTTGTGAATGAATCTATGATGATATGATACGATACGATATATGCACGTTTGTCACACGAAAACTTGAATTTTGTGTCTTACTGTTGCGTGCAGAAGATATGCTTGTCGCCGTATACACCATCGAGATTGTTGTCATTTTCTCCGTCGACTATCGCGGGGGACAAGCATTCTTTATTCGTGTACAACTATCGGTAATGATATTGTCAATGATACAATCTATTTTGTTGCGAAACACCGACAGAGTAACAAAAGCAGAAAAGGCATATTTACCAATGATGCGTGATACGCACCGTATCTGCTGTACTATTGGTTTACCTAAAAATAATAAAAATACATCAAGTATGCCTCTTGAAAACACTTTATAATACTTTGCTCGACGTTTTCTCTTCTTCCTTCCATCATTCTTCTCCTATGCTGCCACTTTTTCCATAATCTGTGCATTTGTTTATGGTGTATGTAGAATGATTTAACAACACGAATTCGGGGATATCAGGATTTTACAAAATGACGAACCTCTATGGAACCCGTAGTTCTTCGATTCGAACAGTTTTCGTGCATTGCATTTGACGATGAGTAGAGGGCGTCGAATAGGACGTCTCTGTTAAAAAGAGCTTTATATTCTTTCGTAAGTACATAGATTTCATTGCCAACAGATTTCGTTCCTTGTTCAATTCAGCAGCGATTAACTGAGCGTATCCGAAACGATGCCAAAAGCGAACCAAACTTTCAAAGTCTTCCGTGACCTGGAAAAAAAATGTTGCGAATAAATGATTTCTCTTTCGGATTTCAGATATAACAGAACAAAGAAAACAAAGAGAGAAAAAGTATCGGTGTACTACATAGTCTAGTAAAATTTTCTACCAAGCCGAACGGGATAGAGTCGTCCAGCAGTGTCACTTTTTCCGAAGACGAGTCATGCGTAACGATCGGCGGAAGTATCTTTTCCTCCCGAGTTTCGTATTTTCGACAAATTTGTATGTACGCGAGAATACGCTCGGCTTTTCTTCTCAAACTTTTCAACCGTTTCACGCTACCATTGTACTCTCTAGACATTGTCGTCGCCCTTTCTTTATCCTCTTTGCGACCTAGTAAACCGACAGGCTACAAATTACCAGTCCGGCAATCTATTACACGTATGCGATTAACAAGCCGAACAGGGAATTTACCAAGAATAAAGCACACGTTTGCCTGTCGGTAGACTTCGCGAAAAAAAATGAGACTGTTGCAGGGCGTCGTGTAACTCGATCGCAACATTTTTCTTGTAGAAATTTATCTTTCCACGAAATTTGGCAATGTCGTCAAGTAGATACGCGATTCGTAGACCTTGATCGATTATCGCTTGTCGATCAGACTTGTCCTTTCTTTGAATAATATCGTACGATCTGCGTCGCTCATCCGTACCTGTTTGGTCGCCAGAGTACATATTGTATACGAACATTATGCGTAGATATAAGTACATACAGTGACTCCGATAATTAATCACACACACTTTAGATCAGGATAACTTTTTTACAAATCGACCAAACGACTTCAATTTCTCTGTAAAAATGGAAGTTTAGTAAATGGTGTTTAACAAACATGTTGAAAAGATGTATTTCATCGGAATTGTGAAAAAAATGGTAGAAGTGATTATTATAACTTTTTTGTCTGGGCCAATAATGAAATTTAAAAAAAAAAACTTGTTTTGTAGACTCACGTAAGTTATATGCGTGCTGCAAATTACATCGAAATTGGTTAATTGGTTTAGGAATTATAAACGATCAAACGTGCTAAAAATGGTAACTATAGGACGAAAATCGTGAAAAATTGCAAATTTTACCACATTTGATCGTTTTCAATTTCGATGAAATTTGCAGCATGCATTTAACTTATACGTCTCTACAAGACACATTTTTCAAATTTTCGTTATTGGCCCAGATAAAAGAGTTGTAATAATCATTTTTACTATTTTCTTTTCACAATTCCGATCAAATGCATTTTTTGAACATGTTTGTTAAACGTCACATACTAAACTAATATTCTAGCCTTACAGAAAAATCCAAGTCGTTTGATCCACTTATAAAAACGTTATTCTGATCTAAAGTATGTGTGATCAATTATCGGAGGCACTATATGTATAAACAAGTTATAAGATGCAGGATAGGGCCTATCCTATACCCTATGCTATAGGGTATAGACGTAGGGGGACAAACTTGTACGATAATCCGAGAATATGCTTCGAAGTCTGTCCCAAAGATCTTCCAGGTGCTTTTGAAGTTGTGCCGTAATCAATCTTCTCTCGTTTTTCCCATCCTCCACGAAAGCGTTCACTTTACCTTTGGGTGAACAATATTATCCGTTGTATACAATGTAGAATGCAGACGCGAGAGTGTGGGCGCGTATACCACATATTGTATAATCATTATGTATCGAGTACAGGGTACAATATTATATGCATGCGTATGTATTTGTATCTTACTGATCGCAGTGCTTTTCGCGGCGTTCAGTCTATTCTCGATTCGATAATTTACAAGGACATCGATTTTCCGTATATTGACTTCATCATTATTCTGGTTCGAATGCGTCTCGTCAAATTCGTGCGTTCTATCGGCGAACAGCGTTTCAACGCGCCGATGGAAAAACGCATCAGCGGCTTTCAAGCGTGCTTCGTGCGTGTCCAACGATCGATCGATCGCGTCCGCATGAACACCGTTGGCTTTACGTCGTTGATCTTCTGCCTCTTGCAACGCGTCCAACAATAAGCTGATACTGCACGATATAGAATTTATGTTTATACGTATATGCTATACGGAGATCGGATAGCGTCGCGGACGAATCTCTCGCGTACCTAAAATCCTGAAAATCGAAAGCATGCTCCAAACACGACCAAACCATCTCGATCTTCCTTCCGATGTCTGGCATTTCCATTCGCGTAAACGTTTCTCGCCAGAACGATCGGTGCCGTTCCATGTTCGTGGCAACAATTTTCATTTCCCGCGCCAGTATTTGTTGTTTCAAATCTCGCGCACTTATGGGTTTAACCCGTCGCTCTTTTCGTTTTCGCTTTCGTTTCGGCGGCATTCTGTGATTAAAAATTAACGATTCGGAGGAGATATAATATTATGCTATTTTAGTTGGTTACTCGCGCAGTTGTATCGCTTTTCCAATCCGAAGTGCGTCGGCTACGCGCGCCGCTCCTCGCACACGTACGCGGATAGACACGCGTTACAACATTTATACATACTTGTATTTCTCGACGATTCGAATATGTTTCGATCTTTATCGATTTCGGTTCGCATTTTTCAAGTCCGTCGCTTTTACGTCCCGCCTTTTGCGGTTAATGTCCTTGCGAATCCGGTCTTTGCATTTTTCGTTAGTTCCGTTTCGTACACGTTCGTGCGTAAAACGCGCGCGGACGACAGGCAGGCATCCGTTCCTATACATTCTTTTCAGTCTAGACAAATATAAAAAATAGCAGTAGTTCTGCCGGCACTATTTATGCTGATTAACGCCGTGACTTATGCGCGTGTAACCTAAGGTCGCGCGCTTGAAACTTGTGACGGCTTCAAGGTCGTTCGTGTCAAGAAACATTCGGTGAAAGTTTTATGGATGTAACGAGCGCTAACTATTCCACTCCTCTTCTTCCACTTCTGTTTCCGTGAACCGGTAAAGCATATGTACATATGTATAATACCTAAAACGAGCGTCGCTCGACCGCTTTTCACGCATTTTTCAAGTCCGTCGCTTTTACGTCCCGCCTTTTGCGGTTAATGTCCTTGCGAATCCGGTCTTTGCATTTTTCGTTAGTTCCGTTTCGTACACGTTCGTGCGTAAAACGCGCGCGGACGACAGGCAGGCATCCGTTCCTATACATTCTTTTCAGTCTAGACAAATATAAAAAATAGCAGTAGTTCTGCCGGCACTATTTATGCTGATTAACGCCGTGACTTATGCGCGTGTAACCTAAGGTCGCGCGCTTGAAACTTGTGACGGCTTCAAGGTCGTTCGTGTCAAGAAACATTCGGTGAAAGTTTTATGGATGTAACGAGCGCTAACTATTCCACTCCTCTTCTTCCACTTCTGTTTCCGTGAACCGGTAAAGCATATGTACATATGTATAATACCTAAAACGAGCGTCGCTCGACCGCTTTTCATCGGCAAACCGAAGATGACCGATGAGGACGCAAGAACTAGTTTACCGAATGAAAAATTCGAAGGTGGAGCAACAATTGCTGCGACGCGATGCTATGCTGTGCTATGCGATGGGGCGGGACGAGCCTCGGAAGATCGACCTCGAGAGGCTGCGCGGAGGAAGATCCGCGAATTCCGGTTTTCGTCTCAGAAGCAGATGTATCATGGGAGGGGTGTACTCTGGACTTTCCGTGTATATAAAAGTCTTTCGCTTTGAAGCGTTCGAACGGTGTGCGTTCGTTAGAGGCATCGATACTGTCAACGTAAGTCTGTTCTCTTGGTTTCGCGTTAGTTTTCTCTGTTTCTTCGGCTGTATTCTTGTAATAACGTGTATAATATTGTTATTGCACAATGGTATAACAATGATAATAATAATACCTTTTCAGTTGGCTACAGAAAGATGAAATTGTCACATATCCTAGTACTCGTTGTCGTGGTTTTGTCGGTGGTCTATAGCCACGCGGCACCTTCGTCTTCGCCCGAGAATGACCTCGAGGTTCAACAATTCCGGAACGTCGACCTCAAAGGGCAACTTGTTCGGCAAAAGAGGTCTCCATTGGGCAAACTGGCTCTACTCGGAGGAGCTGCCCTCATAGGAAAGAAGGCGCTTTTACTGGGCGGTGCAGCGGTCGGAGCTAAAGCCTTGATCGGCGCCGGTGTCGTCGGCGCGGGCTTGTACAAGGCGAAATAGTCAGTATATTTATGCATATAAATACTATACCGGGTGAGTCATCTAACGTTTGCACGTCGAATATTTTTAAAGATACGTCAAATGTCTTAAGGTTGAATGGTTCAAAGTTGAACCGTTCGAACAAAGTTGAATAGTTCGATGGGGTTCGCGCGATGACATAAAAATATTTGTTTCTATGTTATTCTTCTTTTTTTTTTAGAGATCTCAAGGTCATCTCCACTTTTTAAACGGGACCACCCCCTTTTAAATACTCTGACTGTGACCTTGAATGACCTTGAGTAACTATAGTCACTGAATTCCTCACGAAAGAAACTATCATCTGAGTGTTTAAAAAGGGACGATCTCGTTTTAAAAAATGAAGATGACCTTCAGATTTCTAAAAAAAAAAAAATAAATATTGCCATTCATCCAGTGAATAAAATCAGTGGACCATTCACCTTGTCCTTCAGACACTTGACATATCTTTCAAACAACAAGGATGTTTCAGATGGAAACGTTAGGTGACTCGGCCTGTATAGGTACTATTGTGTATTACATATGTATAAGTATAGTAATTTATGTCATCATACGTCAGGGTTTACTGTACAATATGTCTACAATTTGCTTCTATCGAAAGTCTTGGCAATCATTTGCTGATTATCCAGTTTACTTTAAATAGAATATTTTCAACTGTTTCTTCAGCTACGGCGGTGGTTACGGCGGTGGTAACGGAGGTGGTTACGGCGGTGGTAACGGAGGTGGTTACGGCGGTGGTTACGGAGGTGGTTACGGAGGCGGTTACACGGTCGAATTTGCAGACCACCACTACGGGTAGGTAGATTACACGTGTTACACGCACGTGTGCACGCAATAAAAACAAATACAATTCGAAAAGAACGAATTTTTAGGTTTTGATTCGACTTTTTCGCAGATGGCGTCGATGATCAACAGAATACCAGTCGGAGAAACGGCGATGAAAGATCCCTTTTGTTAAATCCACATATAACCCTATTTAATAAAATCGACAGAAAAAAAATTGAAAGACTCGCTTTGTATTATCACCCTTTTCCTCTCATGCGTTCATCTACCAACGAGGTAAGCACTCGAGGTTGTCGATCTACAAGGTAACCATGTTAGCGTTAACTGTTCACGTGAGCAGATCCTCGCAATAGAAATCGCTCATCGGTCTTCCGTCGTTTAAATAGGATTTGTACACTACGAATTTCACCGATGACGCATGACCAGCGAGGTGATCGGTTTCAACAAGAGACCCGTGGTTCGGTAAAAATTCCGTTCGAATAAGTCCGACAACGCGACAGGTATTGGGCAATTCGATCGTTGAAAGGTAAGGCACACAGTCAAAAATATTGCGAGACGGATTTCTGCCGGTGAATACAGAACGACCCGAAACAGATTATAACTTATTGGCAATATGAAAGGTATCTCGTTCGTCCTCTCTTAATCGAACTATCCGATCTTATTTCTCTACGGTCGATTTACGTATGAACAATAATGTACACAATGGTACGTAATACGTACGAGCATAGTCGACGCGCGGTCGCACGTGGGTGAAGGTATGTATGTATATTGACATCGAAGGTTCAGTAGTCTTTGCAGTCCGATGTTTATTTAACATACATTCGTGTATGTACAATATGCGATATACTATATATATGCGCACGTACCTGCGGAGTGTACGCGTCCTGTTCGTTCCAGACATGGCCAGACCGTTGCATGGTACGTCGAACGTCATTCATTTGGAACGTGGATCATCGATCTCGTTTTCGTTGTTTCACTGGGATTTCATTCATATTCACGACACGACACGACGCGACGCGGCACGAACGAAACGACGAGACGCGATGCGAAGCGAGGCCAACCGCTGCGATTCGATTTCATCATTAGCCGTTGATTACGTTGTCACCGTTTTAATAATAACCAGAACTCGTCTGTAATTTTCAAGATTTTTCAAATTCATATTGATATTGTACACCCGTATTATAAGTACTGTATAATTTCACTCAAATTTCCATTTTCCATTTTCCATGGTTATACAGGGTAAACCACGAAACGTAATCAGCTTAGATTATTCTGTAGATCGTGGTTCAATCAGAAGTTTTTTTAGCTAAAATACTATGTTTCCAAGAGAATTTCAAGATGATTGTACCAAATTTTTTGTCAACCTTCTTTTTCCCAGAGTTATCAAGTTCACCTTCAGCTGTTTATATGTAACAATCTTTTTATAATCATCTTTCAGGAGATACTGAGACGAATTCGGTAAGCAACATAAGAAATATTTTTTTTCTAAATTTAAACCCATAAAAAAATCATTTATTAACCGTTTACGCGAGCGTATAACGCTGAAAAAAGAAGAGTTGACGAAAAATTTGGTACGATCATCTTACAGCTCTCAATAAACCATGTTATTTTAGCTAAAAAAAATTTTGATTGAACCACTTACTACAGAATAATCTAAATCTAAGCTGATCACCCTGTATATGTACGTATTGCGTATAATTTGTTTTCAAGAAGGTATACCCCGAAACAATTTTCCATCCAATTACACTCACTGCAGTGGCGGAACTACAATACCGCAAGACCCCACAACGCTGGGCGGGGGACTGTAATCGGAAGGGGCCCAAAATTTTTACATTTATTATCTTGTAATTTTACTAAAATTATCCCTAATCTAAATTAAAAGTACACTGTCAAAAAAACGTACTTTTTGCGTTTATTGCATTTTTACAATTCTCCTTCTTAAAAAGCATTAAAAAATCGAAAGAAACAGCGGGTCTAAAATAATATATAGTTCCGCCACTGCCTCGCTATAAGAAAACCGAGTAGAAAAATTCCCGAAACCTAATAAACAATAAAAATATCCCCGGGAAAAGCGTTCTCGCGATATCGTGTTAGGCAGCGATTTCCAATGATATTCCGTACTCTATCCATCATAATGCTTCCGCGTCCTGCGCTTTCGAACGATTTCGAAGGTAACGCGTAGCGCACGCGAGACGTTGCACGCGCTTCGAAACATTTCGAAAAGCGAACTACTTTCGTCGATGACTGTAACAGCGGATCAATGGCAATTGTGTCCGAATCGTGTAAATTTGTCACGAGCGGTTCGTGGCTAAAGACTGCCGTTCGACCAGGAATACGAAGGAAGGAACCCGAATACGATCGGTCAAGGGAGGTGGTGGTAGGGTAGTGGTGCGCTTCAAAGGTAGGCGACTTTGTATAAAATCAAACGGATCCGTTGAAAAGTCGTCACACCAAGAACCAACATTCACCGTACCTCAAACTCGCTCGACAACAGACATAAGGGCAAGGTAATTATTACGGAGCGAGGATAAGGATCGTGCAACATACAACGTACAACGTACAACACAATCATCCGACAAGTTAGCGGAATCGGCAACCTACGCCGTTACCGTGCATGCACGTGTTCTCGCTTCGTGTTCACTTTTCTGCGTTTCCACATTTTTATATATTTACGTTTTTACGCCTATGTAATAATTACACTACGGATTTTACGCATTTATGATAAAACTGGGCACGCACAATTTCAAACGGTGGTCGCATTAAAAAAATTTGAGGACATCAGCGGATCTTTATGCAAAATAACAATTTTCAATCTAAATTGCAACAAACTGCAGTGAACTAGGAAATTTATTTTCTTTCTTCAAATGTTTCTATTCGTTCTACTTCTATTCGTTTTTGTCATGAATGCATAAAATCTGCTATCTAAACATCAGTGTATTAGTTTCAGTTCAACAAGATAATTAAGAGAAGAAACAATTTTTTATTTCCCTGCTGTATCTTGCAATCAATGCAAACATTCTTCATTTCGCATATTGATCCGCAGTTTAGTAATACATAATACTACGAACGTTTATCTCGACAGATGCATTCAACTACCTTTGCGATCATTGCCATTGCATGCTGTTGTCTGGTATCGTCCGCTGTTTCCGCGGATGCTTCGTCGGCCGAACAACACGATGCATCTTTGTCAACCTTGAACAACCCCGATGCGCAGCAATACGAAGACGGAAGCGCAGGAGTGCTTCTGAATAGACAGAAAAGGACGCTTTTCCTGAAGAAGAAACTTCTTGGTGCAGGGCTCTTGGGTTTCGGTTTGGGAATCGCGAAAGGGTGAGTCCGTGTGTTCGAACGTATTGTTATCCGAATTGAAATTCATTTGAAATCGTTCGTGAATTTAAATGATACCCGTCTCTGTCGCCGGTACAAAACTATTACGAAACCGGGACCATAAAAGAGAACTCCGCTTTTCAGGTACAAAGCTGGTTATTATACCGCACCGAATGTTCGTCACGTGTACTTGTCGCCTCCACCTTCGGCCGTAAAATACGTCGAGTACGTCGAGAAGCCCGTTTACGTTGAAAGGATAATCGAAAGACCGGCACCCGTTGTATTCAAAGAGCCTTCTCCTACGTACGGGTAACGTTTCTCTGCATCGCAGTTTATTTTTCTCGACACGAAATTCCATATTATACATGTATGTATATCGTTTTAACGATACAAAACAATTCTTTCGATCTTAGCGCCTGGTAGAGCCTGACAGCGACCGAACCAGAGACAGAGACCTACCCTCAGACCTAATCCAGAACTACCATCAAACGGCCGACAACGAAGCGAGCAATCGCCGAAAGCATCAACCTGTGCGAGAACTGTAAATAATGCAAACGCGAACCAAATAACAAATAAAAACAAATAGAAACATTATCGCCAGACTTTTTTTACGCGTTGCCAGTGAACATCTTCGAAATATTTTCTGTTCCCGTTCTCTGACGCGACAACTGTTGCCGCCGTTATGTATTTTTGTTTTCTATGCCCAATTCTTGAATCCAAAGAACCAAAAGATTGGATACACGTCAAATTAAACCAAGACTGACCGGGTAAACGGTGAAACATTATGTCTACGAAATTGACCTTTCTGAGAATGAAAGAAAACAAGCGCATAGTATCGAGTATACGTAGCCGGATCAGAACAACTTGTCCTCAACAAACAGATAAAATATTATACTGTATGACAAGAATGATAGAACAATTTGTCGCGGTTTACCGTCCATGATTGAGGGTCTTGAAACGATCGTGAACATCGTTAAAGTCGGGTCTCATGTCTGCGGTTTCTGCCCAACATTGACGCATGATGTTTATCGCTTCGGGCGGCGCAGCACCTTTGCTCACAGACGGTCTGATCAAAGGCGGTGGCTTTTTCAATTTCTCCATGATGTCTGCAACGGGATACAACATGCATTGTACATTTACCGCAATACACACCACGTGGACGGTAAATATACGCTGCAATTTCCTCGAGTGCTGGCAGTGGCAGCGTTAGTAATACCAACAATTAACAGCAGCGCATCATCGTTCGATCCGAAAAGCGAACGTCGAAACAACAATGTTGATTCCGCTTACCTTCCGGTGACAACGCGAGCATGCAATACGGTTCCCCGCGAACCACCACTTCTTGCATAATAATTCCGAAACTGTAAACATCTCCTGGTTGCGTTCCTTTTTTCCGTAGATTCGGATGTCTCGACAATTCCGGTGCCGTCCACAACAGATCTACATTGCGAGAGCGTAGGAAAATGTGAAACGTGAAATGCCGGCAACTCGGCAACATCTCGACGACTGGATGGATGGATGATTTTGATTATACCTCGAGCCGTTTTTGTCGGGCATTCGATATTCTGAGCCTCGTAAAACGCGGGTAGCCCGTAATCGGTCACCTGTAATACCCAGCGTGCGTCTATCACGCAAGTTGCGCGAAGTAAGATAATCGTGTACTCGTACCGGTGTACGGTTTTTTTAGATACTAGTTCTACATTCATCAAATTAAGAATCCTACCATCGTCCATAGCAAAAGTGAGCTGTGATCCCTTTGCTTTCAGCTCCTTCCTTCGCGTGTTTGTCTGAAGCTTCAGTAACTATAGATAAAGTTATAGTAGATGGATGTAGGTTGCCGATGACACTGAAATGGGAACGGTGTACCATGAATACCTATAAACTCGAGGTATTTACTAGTTAAGAACGAAAGTACTCATGCTACTTCGTGAGGAGGTAAATACTCCAGTTCAGCATAATTAATATGAAACTGGAAGTTGTCCGTAAATTTGTTGAACGTAATTATTTAAAAATGTGATGATAAATACGGTACACTAATTTTCTATTGACTGATTTTTTGAATTTGAATTGATTTAATACCAGGCACTCAGTGCCTATGGGACCATTGTACCCTCTATTGACTGATAGTTATGAATGAATAAATGTAAGATGATATTTCAAAAGTTTGGTGTAATTATTTAATTTATTGAACGTAAGTATTAATAGTATTCAATCATTTTTAATGTCAAATATTTATTTTCATATTTTACGGTGGCGGCTACCTCCTATGCTCGTCACCAGATGGCCAATTAGTAAAACCCCTTCTCGCTACTACCTGATCCGTCACCGATTCGTATATATACTGTCCTCAAGCATCTACCAATATCCTATTGTTTAAGGCAGGGATCGCTAGATGGCATTACTGTTAATTATTCTATACACTTTCCCCTCTCCTATGTTCTCCTCACGTACTTCATTTGTTGTGAACGAATGAATGTGAACAATGCCAAATGTTGTGCTAAAACATTGGTCCAAATCCCTGTATACAATACAAAATAATTGTAAAATCTTGGCGAGAATGGTTGTGTTGGTTCAGTTATGGACGAATTGGCAACGAAGGTAAATCTTGGCGGAAAATGCTAAATGGATTTATCACTGTCCCCTCCCCTATCTCGAGAGCGCTCTCTGGATACTTTGGGTGCTTTTTAGATAAGAGCTTCCTCATCCTTAAACAGTATTTATTTTTTTAATTAAATTCACAAATAAGTCACACGGAAAATATAATTTCATGAGACACCTTGAGATACTTGTTGGGCACTATTATTGGCGAAAAAGTACCGGAATACCGGAAGAGTGCAGGACAAGACAACGAGACAAGTATGACTAGAGTGACATACGCATGTTGTACTTACATTCTTCTTTGCAAAATAAAATCATAACATATTTTGCGAAATTATGCGGGATGACCAAAGTACCCTATATTAACCAAACTTTTTACTTTACGAACGCTAAAATCGTCGCTCATGCGCGAAAACAATTGTCCAATAGCCCACCTCCCATTAGTACCTCAAGCTTCAAGGTCCAATCAGTGTGGACTGAAACCAAGAGCGTATCTATGTTGAAAGCGTGTGGGAAACTATTACTGGCGGGAAATTTCCATAATTATGTATTATATATTTTGTGTATGTATGTATATATTAAATTTTAATATATATGTATATATATATACACACATACCATGTTACAAATTCATTTTTCAAAATTAAGGCATAATAAATTTTGCGAAATTATGTGGGGTGAATAAGGTACCCCATTTTAGCCAAATGTCTTACGTTACTGATGTTAAAATTCTCGCACATGCACATGAGAAGCGCACAATATCTCCACGCTGGTTCCAGTTTCAGGGTAAATAGTATCTTATCTACTCCCATAAGAATACAAAACACTCTATATACATAAGAGAGAAGGTAGTCTTGAGCTTGAGAGTCTTGCGATAGAAAAATTAATTAATTCTCAGATTTGTGTCGTGTTCCGATCGTTTTGTCGCATGATTATGAATTGATAAAGAATTTTCATATTTATAATTCTTCTTGTACTGTCTGCTGCAGAAATGAAATCAAGTTCATCGTCCCGAAACGACGTTATTGAGAAGATGCTACGGAGACGAGAATGGAAGCTGGAACAAGAACGACAACGGCAACATGAAAGGTTAAAACAAAAGAAGATTTACGAATATGAAATGCAACGCGCCCGTGGAAAAGGTATGCTGCCTCGGAAACCTCCAAATCATAGTAAGAGCCGAAGTAAATCTCCACGAAGTCGACCTAGAAGACCTTGTACTTCTAGCACTACAAATACTCCAATTCTCTCTGGAAGGTAAATAAATCTTAATGAAAATATATTACAGAAAAAAAATGCAAAACTATATATTTTTTTTAACAGAAACACAATAAAATAAAAGTTTAAAATTTATTCTATACTTTACTTTCCTATAAAAGATTAACATATAGTCATTCAAAATTGGTTTGTTGCATTTAAGATTAGAAACAGCAGATAGAGCAGTACCATTATTTAAGGGACCTGGAGACACAAAGATCAATGCAGCTGAACTATGCAGAATTAAAGTAAATATTCATCAAAATATTCCTGGAAAATCAACAGACTCAAATCTTCAACGGAATATTATCAATCCTGAAGATATAGTAGTCAAAAGAAGAGCAGGTAAATTATTGTTTACACACTACATTTTTTTCAGTTCTTCAATGAAGATTTGAAATCGAGAATAAAATCGTCACTGAAGATGAATATTTATAGGACTTCCTACAAGTCATAATTGGGAAATTAAATTTTGGAAAGGATATCTCCTTTCTCACATAAAAATTAAGTTCATTATTGTTCTCGTATTAATTTATAATTTTGCTTAGATATTTCAAAATGGTTACATCATGATTAGTATCACTTGAAGATGGGAGAATTTTGTCCACCAATTTTTACGACTATGAAGATTATGGATTTCAATATTATAATGTGTCATCCATGATATTCAAGAATTTACCCAAGGGCGCTTTTAATTTGCAAAGTTAATAACAGTTTTAATTTATCCAGAATATAGCAAATTTGGAATACAACGTTGGATCACAGTCGCGATCACGTACTGTGCAATATGTAAGCACAATATTTTTTATTTAGAGTGTTTAATGCTTTGCTTCTCATATCTTTTGCTAGTCTTTGAATGTACACTTTTAATTACGGTTTTGCACAAAGAATTATGCTTCAGCTGTATTAACAACACAGGTTTTGTTTGTAAAAGCTAATTTTCCAAAGAAGAGTATAGATCTTGTAAATCTATACGTACACATTTTGTCTATCCTCTTGGTGTTTTGTTATTGGAATGTGTGCATGATGTATAATGTGTAGTGCTTTTGACTTTTTAAAAAATACTTCATTGCTACGATGGTAACAACTTGAAGATCTACTACGAAGATTTTTTACATTGCAAAATTCTTCAACTGAAGAGGCAGAAGTGAATATCTATTTTTTTTACAAAGATGCATGAATCAAAGAGACAATATTCAATTAAAAAGTTATCTATTACACTTTTATATAATATTTTGGTCTTAATCTTCTCAATCCTTTCATTTACTGTAAACAAATTTTGATTTTTTATGGTTGAAACAAAATCATGTACATAAACTGTTAGTTTCATCAAGAAGATTTTTTAATCATCCTCGAAGATGTAAGTCATTTTGGAAAGTTTAACTGTAGAATGAATCAGATACAGTTAATTCCACTTTTAAAATTTGATTGAGAAAAAAATGTTATTATTTTCTAATTTGTTTTTTATTGGATAAATGTTTCAAAATTTAATAATTTATAAAAGTAATTTAACTTTATGACTAATTTACAAAGTAAAATCGATGCAAATAGAAAAAGTACTTAGTATGGTTTGTATAAAGAAAATATTGGTGTCAGTTGAAATTTTTATTCAAATGTAATAATCTAAAGTTAGTATTGAAGAGGAATTCATTCATATTATAATTATTCAAATGTAAGTTATTTTTTATACATTTTATAGCTGCTAGTATTGATTAACGCTTATTTCATACATATTGAAAATGTTTGCTTCATTAAAAATTTATGTCACTATAGGAGAAGGATCGAAACCAATATTTGAGAGGGAAGAAATCAAAAGAGTAGTCATCAATATTGAAGAAGTTGAAGAACATCGTACTGTTGTTACAGTAAATAATGACACTTTAGGTATGATTATTGAAGAATTAAAAATTACATATTTTGTATATCATTTGTATTGGACTGCGATTTCCATTTTACAAGTGTATAATTTTTAATTTTTAGAAAGCAAGTCGAAATCGTTTAAAAAATGCTCCACGTCTTTGAGTTCAATCAGAAACCATCATTCCAGGTTTGTTAAATATGGTAAACTTTATACCATATTTATTAAACAATTTACGATCGACAAAACGTTAACATTTATTCCAGGTTTGTGTCTGTATTGACAATGTTTTCTTTGTGAGAAGGCAAAATCGTTACAATTAGTGTCAGCTAACCGTTATTGGACATTTTATTTAGTAATAAGATAAAATAAGGTTTTATAATTTTAATATGGATATGATATGCAATCAATTTGTGCACTGTAAATTTAATAAATAAATATTTGTTTAGGGATGAGAGATATTATCGAGAGTATCGAGAGAGATCTAGAGAACGCTCACGAGATAGGAGGGACAGAGATAAAACCAGGGAACAAAGAGTTTCTGCACCACATTATTTCGAACACCTTCCTGTTCCCATTTATTATAGCGTACGTATATCCGTGATGATGAATATTTTCCAATTTATTAGACCTCATACTAATTTATTACATTTCAGCACTTCCCGCCAAGTCCAATAATGATGGCACCTTTGATGCCAATTCGTCGGCAAATTCCGCTAGGAAACAGATTCTCTTCCATAATTGAACCCACACAACCATTTTCTCCAAGATTTTTGCCACCAAATGTAAACAGATTACGTACACCCTACAATCTTAGTCACTACAGGTCCAAGAATTTTTAATTTATTTTTTAATTTGATTTTATTAATTTTTTTAACGGGTTTCTAATTACTTTGCATGTAGATATTTGGACCGTTTAAATTTGTATTATTTTGAAATAAAACAAATTTATACCGATCTTATTTTTGTAACTACAAATCTTTTACCCTATAGTTAATTCAAAATTGTTTACAAAAAAGGGCAGTCCCCATTTTTGTACCTTCTATATTGTATTTGTGTAATTTTTTTGTCAAATACATTATGTTTTAAAAAAGTGATGATAATTACTGTATACTAATTTTCTATTGACTGATACTTATGAATGAATAAATGTATGATATTTAAAAAGTTTTTTGTAATTATTTATAGGATCCTTATGAAAAATAAAATTTATCAACATCAATTATAAGAATTTAATCTCCGGTTTTTGCTATACTTCTGACGCAAAGGCGATGAATTGAACATTTTCGGAAGCCCATCGCATTCGTTAAAATTCATAGCGGAGACCACACTCGATGACACTATGACCGTCCGTAAGAGATAGATTTTTGCTATGAGAATAGAAACACGAGAAATTCATTTGAAATCGTTCGTGAATTTAAATGATACCCGTCTCCGTCGCAGGTACAAAATTATTACGAAACCGGGACCATAAAAGAGAACTCCGCTTTTGAGGTACAAAGCTGGTTATTATACCGCACCGAATGTTCGTCAAGTGTACTTACACGTCGCCTCCACCTTCGGCCGTAAAATACGTCGAGTACGTCGAGAAGCCCATTTACGTTGAAAGAATAATCGAAAGTCCAGCACCAGTTGTATTCAAAGAGCCTTCTCCTACGTACGGGTAACATTTCTCTGCAGCGCAGTTTATTTTTCTCGACGCGAAATTCCATATTATACATGTATGTATATCGTTTTAACGATACAAGACAATTCTTTCGATCTTAGCGCCTGGTAGAGCCTGGCAGCGACCGAACCAGAGCCAGAGAGCTACCCTCAGACCTAATCCAGAACTACCATCAGACGGCCGACAACAAAGCGAGCAATCGCCGAAAGCATCAACCTGTGCGAAAACTGTAAATAATGCAAACGCGAACCAAATAACAAATAAAAACAAATAGAAACATTATCGCCAGACTTTTTTTTACGCGTTGCCACTGAACATTTTCGAAATATTTTCTGTTCCCGTTCTGTGTGCGTGGCAATGGAGCGACAATGAAGCAACGATGATCCGTCGATACTAAAAAAAAAATTGGGCTACAAAAACATATTGAATTTTCGATACATATTGTATATCTATTCGTATGTCTTTTCGATGATAGTACCCTCGACAAATACATATACATACACATAGACATAAAGTTACTTGTACGTCACATTTTATTATCGATTACACGATGTCTTTCTTACGATCACGGTTTGTTTGACGCGCGTCTCATTGTCAAACTATTCGCCGCTCGCGCGTTGGTTTTACTTTCGGAACTCGCGCGCGCGCGCTAATTCGACAGATACAAAAAGATAAACTCTGAAAATTGTTTTCAACCTGCTAGCAGGCGACTAGACTCTCTTCTCACCGATCGAGATATTGTCCGTTTCACCATCTTTAATCCTATGTACACTTACCTACACATGTAACACACATATATTATTGCGATTGCGTATTCGCATAAAACATTCGCACGTACTTTTTCTGAATCCACTTATCATTCGTATAGAGACGTTACAGATATACGAAAAAATCGTATAGTTGGTAATAATACTGACACGACAAACAAACGGACAATCTACGTTTCTACGCATTAAAATTTCGAGTTATTGTCCACGATTCGGAAGCGATAGCGAAGAGTTGCTAACGTCTGCAACGAACAAAGTTACAATTACCAAAAGAAAAGTGCCACGAGTGTTTTCATGCAGTTACCATGCAGTTAGTTTGCCGCCATCCGTTTAGCGGCCATCTGAATTTAGGGTTGGGCACGTATTGTATAACGAGAAAAGAAAAATTGAAACGACAAATTTCTGTGTCCACGGTAATGTCGTTGAATTCGTTGGAGCCTTTCGTACAACGTGTACGCGATCTCACGCGTAATAACAATTCGCGGGCTTTCAATGACGCGCTACGAATTCAACAGACATTTTACACACATTTTTCCTTTTTACACCGTGAAACTACTCACAATCTCCAGAAATTGTACGCTATGCTGATAGCAAATATTTTGGACATTTGTTTAACGTTGGAAAGAAATAAGAATTCCGTATGTGTCGACATTTGTACGTAATAGAGATTGTCAGTCGCGATAACGAGAGTATGTATGAATATATGCTTCCCGAGTGCGCGTTCGAGTTCGCATCTGCGTAAATGGTCTTTTTGTTACGTAGTGGTAGTTGGCGCGAGTCCTTCCGCGTCTCTACGCTATATTCGTATTGTTACGTGTGTTATTACGGTTCATTGTTGCCGATCAACGACAACACAATTGAGTGCAAAATGGACTCGCGCAAATAGAAACGATACATTATTTTCACATCGATCGAACATCATTTTTTCTTTGTAGTGCTCTCTTAATGAATAGTTACAGACACGAGATAGGAGTGTTCGTACGATGTACATATACGTATACATGTACGCGGCGGTTTACATGTAGACGCGTACGTACGTTAATATGTGTTCTGATTCCGTGACACATGACACGATTGTCCGATCCGTGGCAACTTTCGGGAACCACGATATTTGTTGCTTGACCAATCGAGGAACGCGAGCGCAATGTATTCAACGAAGCGTCAGAGACTCCACGGAGAGTGAAACCGACGCTGATTGCCTGTAATGTTGAAGAAGAGGAGTCGGTGTCGAGGGCACTTCCTCGATACGTTCCAAATCGTTTGCCGCCCCCGCGCTGTTTTGCTTGTAAAGTCGGGGTGCAGCTTTTAAATTTTGTTGTTGCAATTGCTGTTGTTGATGTTGCAGTTGCAGCTGCAGTTGCTGTTGATGATTAGACTGTTCGGCAAAGGCAATGCAAATGGCATCGTCGGGTCGATCCAAGCTAAATTGTCTTTTGAGGAAACGGTTACCCGCGGTTCTTCCTGTAATCAAAAGGAAGGGTGAAAGCGCGACAGAGGGAGCAGGAAGTAGAAAGTAAAGAGAAAGAGAATTACCATAATGTTCGTTCGGAGAAAGACATCTGTAGTGATTGTACGGCGTGCTCAAGTCATTTTCATCGATGTAGCCGGCTATTCTGCGATGTCTAACAGGTCCGGGTCTATAAGAACTGGCGGCTGAGTTAGAAAGTGATGTAAGGGAGCTGGTTGACGCCCCCAAGAAAGCCGTTTCGCCGGAATATACGGTAGATGTTCCGAGAGACGTTCGACCCTCTCCAGAGACATTCTTCGTTACCCCGACCACATCCGTGCGATCATTGTCGCTGATCGTTTGTCGCGGCGACAGAATGTTCGTAAAATCTGTCGACAGTTGCGAAGAAGATTTTGCACCGTTGATTTGTTCATCGTTTACGGACACGGTGATTCCAGATCCTACGTTATCCTCGTCGCGTGGTTGCAACGTGGTAATCTTGGGATCGTCGATGTTGCCATCTGCGACTCGATTGTCATCCGGTTTTCTGTCTTTCGCATCTTCAGCCAAAGAGAAATTTCTGCACAAGAACTTGTCGATCGATGGCGCGATCTCTGTTGTAGTCGTTGTCACCGTCACCGATGCCGATGTCGACGCCGTCGTAGCCGCTATCGTTATCACCGTCGTCGGTGTCGTCGTCGCCGTCGTCGTCGTTACTACTTCCACATCCTGTTTCCCCTCAGTTACATGTTCCGGGATCGAGTTCTCGTTCAATCTTGGATGGATGAGAATTGAAATGCGTGAAAATAAAAAATTTCTAAAGTTCAATCAAAGCGCGACACGAGCCAAAAAAGATAAGTCCTCCTTTGATAGTTGCGTAACGCACATGACGTATACATGTATGCATGCACGCGTCATTATAAAGATTCAAAGGGTTTATTTCGACGTTGGAAATATCGTTTTGCAAGCATTACTGTACTGTGGGCAACTTACCCATGGTTTTCCCTGAAGGTGGCGGCAGTATGGCAACAGATAAAAGCATTAAAAATCTGAAAAGCAAACACCTTGAATGAAGATCTACTATCAAAACAAAATATATACGCGCAGATGCGACAACTGTTGCTGCCGTTATATTTTTGTTTTCTGTGCCCGATTCTTGAATCCGAAGGACCAAAAGATTGGATACGCGTGAAATTGAACCAAGAGTGACCGGGTAGACGGTGTTGGGACTTTTGTTCTGCGACAAGTGTCGGATACCACCTACATTTAGCAACGAAAAATGCAACGAGTGCGAATGGAAAGGATCGTATTGCTATAAGTGGATTCAGTCTTCCGATATTCGTTTGCTATTTTACGGCGTTCAGACTATTTGACGGGTAGAGATGAATGAGTAAAGGTCCATTTATACTATCAGCACAGACACGTTCCGTATCCGTAT